>OZ038382.1:20854339-21348454 GCA_964036045.1 Eutreptiella sp. 'Long Island Sound 2002'
TGCCCCAACCCACCTCTCCAATCGTTCCAAGCCATCGGGCTATGATACCGCGTGGAATGGCGGGGGGTGCACTTTGTACGGTGGCGGACTAATGCTGTTTCTCGGGTCGGGGTTGCCGGCAGCAAGGCGGTAGGTGCCGTGGTGTCGCCAAACAGGGATACGGTGGTGGCGGCGATGCTGGGGGGGTTGACTGGTCCCACTGCGGGCGGTAGATGTCCCGCTCCACCTGGGGGCCTCCAAATGTGCTTGGGGTGGCATGCATTGCCTTACCGACGGTGCGGGCTTGTAGGACACTCCCACGGCCACCGGGGGCGGGACGTGGCGTGGGAGGTGCCAGGTGCTTGAGTGGGCCCCGGTGGCCGAATGTTGGCCCATACTTGGCCGCCCCGCGCCCGCGTCCCGGCTTCGGTCACGGTGTGTGGCCAATCCCGGGTGTGCCTGTACCCTTGCATCCGTCGCGCAAGCAGTGGTGTGGTTCCCCGGCTTGGCTTTGGCAGGCGTGGTGGCGCGGCCCAGCTGCGGGATGCCTTCGGTCGGTCCGGTGAGCGAGGCCTGGCTGGTTGCGGTTGCTGGTCCATCATCTCTGGCAAGTGGAGTTGTATCCGCTGTAGGAGGTTCTTGCATTTGCAGCCCGCTGCCTGCTTTGGTTCGCCTTCCAACAGGGATTCTGCATTTGCGGAGCCATAGGCATAGGCACCTGCACCACATAGACATTCGGTGCCACCTTTTGCCGTTTGGCGTATGGTGCCACTCCTTGGTCTCCCAGTGGGGTTGCGTAACGGTTGCGGTTAGTCAAAACTCTGCCCCTCTGACTCCGTATGGGTGCGTGTGGAGGACTCCGAGGCATGGTGAGGGGTGTTTCCGGAAGTCCGGCTCTCGGTGCCGGCCTCTGTACTCAAACTCCAGGACGCACGGTCCTCACCGGTTGCCCGGGTTGGTTCGTGTTGCTCCGGAAGGCTTTCTTCATCTTCATGCCACGTGGGGATGGGGTTCAATAACCCGTTGTCCCCGAGTATGGCTCTATTCCAGCTGGCACTGGCGTTTAGGCAGGGGCGACTCCACCCGGTGGGCGGCGCGCTTAGATGCCCACAACTGGCTCATCACCGAAAAGAGCCGAATCCTTCGGTTATGCCGCCGGTAGTGCTGGTCTGCGGAGGTGGTCCACACTCTAGCACGTCGCAGAAGGGTGTGCCAGTGCCGTGATTGCCGCACCAGATCATCTAGCACGTCGCGGTATGAAACCATCAGTGAGGCCCCGAGAACGGCACGTTGATACACAAACCAAGGCTGGGCTAGATACTGCATTGCCGAAGCTACCTGCCGTGCCCCTGGGTCTGCGGCACTGGAACAAAGGCACCGGTCAACATATTTCACCGCCCATGACCTGGTGTGGTACGACTGCGGCCGGTCCCATGTGCGCACCGCTCTATGGTGGGACGTCTCTTGAGAGGCGCGGCCATCCCGCCGCGATGTTCTCTCCCGGGGCCCTGTATACCCTACTTGATCGCGGAGGACAGAGTCCATGGGGTTCGGTCGTACAGCTCGTGGGCGCAGCTTTGTGTACCATGCCGGCACCACTGCGGATAGCGTGGGCGGCACCTATGCGTCGCGGGGGGGCATGGTGAGTTGGCCGCGCAGTTGGCATACGCCATGTAGGGTGTGGTACTGGTGCCAGGCCACACGTTCCCTGAGCTCTATCCGCAGTGTTCAGGGGATGTGGTCCCATAGGGAATGTTTCCCATGCCGGCAACACAAGCACAAAGGAATCTGCGGGATCAGCCATAGGTTAGAAAAACCTGTCACCAAACAGCAAAGGTCCCACAAGTTCTCGAAGGAAAACAACAGTTCAGCGAGAGCCTAACTGTCGTGGTATGTGAAGGCAGGAAACATGGTGTAGGTCCGCCGCCGACGCCCTGTTCCACCATTCCGTTACCGTATCTGGCCACGGTCCCCAAGTGCTACTTCACCTCTGGCAGCCAAACGAGTCAGAGTGTTGCTGGCGACATCATCGCCGTCAAGAGTCTCAAAGCAGTACTCGCCAATAGCGCCACAGGCCTTAGTAAGCGCTCTCCAAAAGGACCCCGCCGGGCCTATGGGACACAACCCTACACTGACTCACACCGGCGATCAATAAACGTGAAGCAGTACAAATGCAGATCTCCGCTCCAAAATTATAACACCTGGCAGAAGTATACACCATGAATCTCCAACCTGAATCCAATATAACACCAAGCCCCACCATCACCGACGAACACAGTGAGGAGGCGGGCGTGGGGGCGGGTGGTAGGAACACAATAAATTTTCAACAAATCTGTACACAAATAGTAGAAGTGATCCCCTGTTCGTAAACGAAAAGAGGACAAGACAAACAGGGGATCACAGAGGACAAAGCACCAAGACAATTCAACAATTCACCTCTGGTACCCCTCATCCTTGATCCCAACCAGTCGCCATACGGCCTCACTACACTGAGACCGGTAACCTTCACAAATCCACAACGAGGACAGTGCCAGGCGCCCGCAGCCAACCAGCCACGGCGCCGGCGCCAGTCTCCGTGTGTAATGCCTGCGCACGACGGTCCCATTCCTCTAGCCCCCACCCACAGGTAACATCGCATGGGACAGTAAACAATGCACGGTCTCTATGCATCGAGACACAACTTACTGGAATCCATGAAAAACTGCATAGCCAGAACGGCGGTCGCTCACAACGCGTGGAACATGAAGCACACTCGCCGAACCAACACCTGTTTCCCTTGGACCCATATATGGGGCAGACGCTGGCCCCCAGTCTTCGTGTTCGACGAGAGACTCACGACCAACCTACTACCCCCAACCCGCAAGATCCAACGATGGCGGCACAAATGATCCCCGCCCGCGCCTTTAACATTCACATCACCAGACGGAGTCTTCTCCTGCTCCGCAATTCCACGCAGTCGGTTCGCTAGGTCCTGTGCTGCCAGCTTCAGAACTCCCGGAGCATCATCCTTCGAGCAAGGCCGCAAGAAGACGAGCCTTGCAGCCAAACCCAGCCAGATCCGCCTCACCGGCCACCACGCAAGGCGCTTCTCCAACACAGCTCTGAGGTGTTGTTGCGGACGGTCCCGCCTGCGCTGCAGCGCCGCCGCCGACCGGCGGTGACAAAATCCTCCGCGCCGGTGGCGGCGGCGCTTCCCTCGTCCAGGCATGGCACAAGCGCTGAACACCCCGAACGTGCGAAACACGTGATTGCACGAAACGAAACAAGTACGCCTAACAGGACCAACCCACCCACCTGCAGCACCTCTTGGGGGTGCGCCAGCAACACCCGCCAGAGTTGAAAAGCACGGCTACACGCCCGCTGCATACTAGATTGGTAATTAGAATCCAACCTACTCGGCGGGTCAGCCGGTTGCAACGCGCCAGGCACCAACCTGACCTCCACAACCAACCCCGTCTGCAGTAGCCTCAAAACCAATGCCCTCAGCAACTTCTGCTGCCTGGACAACCACGTAGAGGCCCGCAGGGACAAAAACTGGCAAGCGGACACCTGTGAATCCGTGACCAACACCACATAACCCCAACCCAGCCGAACTGCCAGCCTCACCAACCACACCAACACCCAAAGCTTTGCGCTTTGCTGCGTGTGACGTGCCGGGGGAATAACTTGGGAACGTACACCCGACAACCGCGGTACGAATGCCCCCCCCCTATACCTAATGGCGTCCAAAGCAGCGTCCCCGAACATCACACAATGGCGAACGGCCCACAAATCGGGCGTGGCAGATAGCGCACGAAATACAGCAAGCCGTGCCGGCATTGGCGGCTCCCATGTTTCCATACACCGTACGATGGCAGTACACAGTCCATGCAAAACTTTCAGTGGTGTAGGCCGTTCAAACCCACCCCAGAGGTCACAACAATAGCTCCCAGCGAGCAGCGGACCCCCCCCCAAACGGGGCCTAAAGTGCCAATGGATAAAGCCCAATGCTTTAGAGAGCAACCGGGAAGAAGGTCTTGACCGCGTGGCTAACCGTAGCCAAATATTGAACATCTGGAGGAAAGCCCGTGGATGTGAACGGATCGTGCGCACTCCTAAATTAATGTACTTTCCAAGGAAAAATATTTCCGTAACCGAGTCCAGTGTACTCTTGCCCAACACAATAAACCCCACCTCCTCCAAAGCCCGAACCACGCGCGCAGTGACAACACGCAACCGCACTGGATCCGGTCCCAGGATCAAAAAAACATCAAGGTAGTGGAAAAGGATGTACCCCTCCGGGACCAGGGGACGCACTATCCTCCCCAACGCCGTCTGACAGAACAGCGGGGAGTGCTTCCACCCAAATGGCATCCGCGACATACAAAAAACCCTCTCCACCCCCTCCCAACGCATCCGGAACCGAAAGGCCCTCTCGTGCCGTCTAGGCAATTTAAAACTCCAAAACGCATTTTTGAGATCCACGTGTGTACAAAACAACGGCCTATCGGCCGGCCATTCCGCCAACCTCTGGGAGATTTGTTCCCAACCATCCAGTGAAAAAGACAACGGCTTATGCAAGCTCTCATTAAATTCAACTAAATCAAAAATGAGGGACACCTTCTCCGTGGACTTCGGGATCACAAACGGCCAACAAGTCGCCCCCATGGGGCAGCCTTCATCCATGATGGAAACAACTCCCTCACGCAGCAACCACTTAACCATGGGCAGCACCAAAGTCTCCCTAGTAGAAGAGCGACTTTCTCTGTCCAAGTGAAAATCCGACACCGATGCTTCAAAATCAGGGGGCGCCAACTCACACCACAGTTCGTCGGAAATTGTGTAGTTACCCACGGCCCCCAAACCCCTCTCCACCAATTGTGGGTCAACTTTTCCCACCTGCGGCACCGGGGATGTAGAAAGGTGCAAAAGAGCCTGCCAGGATTCAGCTGTAAATTTCGACGAAGCGCCAAAAGTTATATCCGGTGCGGACCGTAAACGAAAATCCTCACACGTAAGGAACAAACGTAGCACAAACAAATGGAGTCGCCGCATGAGCAACAAGACCCCGCAAGACAATGCCCGGTGAAGCCAGGGCAAGAAAGAAAAGAACGCCTGCAAAAAGTGGACAAATAACGGAACTAGTTCCGAACGCACATACAGAAGGTCTGCCCTGGTCAGAGGGCGGGGCCCACCATCCGCCAACGTGATCACCCGCAGCGATCCCTGCGCCGAACTCAGCACTGGGCCACCAACCGACGTGTCAAAGGCAGATGGGGTTTCGCGAGTCACCCCCGCGGGGGGCGAATTTCCAGGCGACCCCCCCCCCCACCCCTGCCGGTCTCCGTTCCTCCGCCCTTATCGCTACACTCCGGCGGGGAACGGACAGCCACTTTGGTGGCAGGCCCGACTGGAGGCCTATCAGGATGCCGCCTCTTGGAGGCAGGTCGTCGGGCTTTTGCACTACCCAGGCCCACCTGCGCGCTCGTCGCATGACGCCGCTGGACAGATAAGGGACCGCCCAGACCAACGACTCGCCGCTTGGGCCTCGGTTTCGCCGTCGACCTCTGTTGCGCCGCCTCTCGGTGCCTTGCCGGCTCCTTTCGACCGCAGCTTCCTCCCGCCGCTCCCGTCAACCTGAGGTTTGGATGACGGCGTGAATTGTTGAGGGCGTTCCCCTGGACCAGTGGATGGACTGGGTCCTGTGGTGATGTTACGGGCCCTTGCTGTGGAGACATCTGAGTCCGAAGACTCCGAGGGGACGGACGAAGAATCTGAATCAGACCCCACGTCGTCCACTTCCTTCCGACTCGTCGCCACATCCATATCAGGAAGAGATACCACAGGGCCCGCAGGCACCGGGACTGAGACCTCCATCGTCGCCTTCGTGGACTTCCGCTCAAGGCTTGCATACATGGGGTCACCCCACAGGGCGGCCAACAGCACAGCCAAACGCTCATCAGAAGCCTGGCCACCAACAGGCCATGGAAGCACCAAAAGCCCAACCACCGCAGGGTCAGAGTAGCCCAAAGCGTACTCCAACGCTGTGGCCAGCCTCTTCCACCGCCCCCACCAGACGAAGTAAGCCACATTTGGGGAGCGGTGGAAGGCGGCCGCAGCGCCCCCCCACCGCAGGGAATGCCATCGGTGGCCACTATATGGGGAATCACGGAGGAGGTCTACGAAGATCCTCTCCACTGCCTCAACCCCTCCCCTAACCAACGGTTGACCTGCAGGGATGCAGCTGGCCTCGGCGTAGCATCGGAGGAATCGGACCCACGACCGTCCCCACTCATAAAGGGGCCGTCGCACTTCCCTGTGGCCACCAACTTTGGTAGTGACGAACAGGACCACGGAATCACTCTCCAAGCCCGCTGGCGTGATGGACACCGCTTCAGAGACTCGCAAGAAGAGGAGCCAACTGAGGCTCGCCAATGCTGCCACTGCCTGCTCAACCGGCAAATTTGCTCTGGCCCACAGGAGACAGAGACCCTCCGGTCCCAGGTATGGTTGCCCCGGTGTCGGTTTTCCAGACTTCGCAATCCTCCAGTGGATGGCCTGGACACAACCCGGGAGTAGTCTAACATCCTCTGCCGCTCTAACTGCGGACACATACCCCCTGAGGGTGGATCTGGCCTGTCCCATGGAGACCCTTGACGCCAAGAATTCAGACAGCGTGTCAGTAAGCGGCGTCCGCAAAGCTCTGGTACCCTCAAATTTCGCCACCGCGGACAGAGCGGAACGGTATCTCGACTGCGTCTTGGGGGCCCATCCACGAACGCCCACGGCCGCCACCCGAAACGATCCGACAGCCGCCATCGCCATTGCCCACCCCGCCGCCGCCGCGCTGAAGGTTGCTCTGGCGGCAGGTGAGGCCTCTCGGGTGAGGGTTGGACGCGTGGACCTGGAATCCTCACACCAACAGGGCCAACCCGACCCCGCCTTGCCGCAGCGGAGGCAGTCCCGTCAGGACCAGTGGGGACATTGGAAATGCCAGTGCCTCAACTGGTCCGATGGGACGCCCTCTTTTGCGCATCTCTGGCAGTCACCAGACGGGCGGGCTGATATTGGTACCCACCTTCCTTTCTTCGACATCCAATGAAGGACGCCTTGTCGCATGGCGAAGTCGATGCCTTTATACTTAAAGGACGGTCCCCCGTTTTTGACCGCATCTGGCCAGCTCATCGCATCCAGCGGGTTGGACGGGTCCGCCCGACTGTTGGAGTCCGACGTGAACCTCTGGGCGTACGCCTGCTGGGAGTCGAGGATGATACCCCAAATCCTGTAGGCCAGCCTGTCGCCCCTCGGGCATTCCATCGCATTGCCCATCACGTCGGATGGCCTGACCGGGGCAGCACTCGCGCTTCTAACGTAGTCCCGCAGCGCCTCGCCTGACTAGCGCATCCAGCTGGCCACTTTGTCGCCCCCCAGCATCTGCTTCACTGCCTCTGTGGTCAAGTCCGGCAACGTATTTCTTTCCGCGACGGCCAGGCTCTCCAACCGCGCTTGTAGATGTTCGATCGCCTCTTGCTGGGACTGCAACAACGCGCGCAGCTCCTCAGGCGACATCTGGCTGGTGTCCAGCGCCGACGCGTCCGCCCCAGAGCCCGAAGCTCCTTGATCGGGGGCCTTAGACGACGCACTCTTAAACGGCGAGCGGAAGACCTGCATGCTGCTTCACAATACACAATAAATTTTCAACAAATCTGTACACAAACAGTAGAAGTGATCCCCTGTTCGTAAACGAAAAGGGGACAAGACAAACAGGGGTTTCCAACGCATGCAGTGGATGAAGCGTTTGTGGACAGTGGTACCGTGATGGAGGGGACATAGGGGGCGTTTTTGCACAGCGCGGGCACATCGCCAATCATTACGGTGATTATCCAGGTAACAACCCTGAAAACCACACACCTGCGGAATCATGCACAATCAATTCAAAACTCAAAAATTCAAACATCTCATGCTTGCCATGGGTCCCAGGGACCTAAATTCTGACCCCTAGGGGGAATCTTTGCACTGCACGCGCACTGCGTGCTACTTTTAGACTATGTTCCCCCCGAAGAGCCCCCAAGCACACCCATTGGAAACGCCCTTCGAATTAGGTGACCCAAGCTGCCCCAGCTCAAGAAAGTTGCAAACTACCTTCCCTTCACCTAACACACATCATGCACAACCGGAAAAGCCATGAACAGGCGTGGGTTGCACCATTTTTAGCGATGGGGGTTGGGTTGGGGCAAACTTGCATGTAACCTGATCCATGAATGCCCTTTCCCTTACGTACATGGTACTCACACGAGCCTTAATCGCGTCCTTGTATCGGATAATCGGGCTTGCTTCAATACTTCCACTTCCCAATGGAATCTTTGGCCGTCCGATGCGTGCTTGTCCCCTTGAGTGGAAATGGCTCTTCGCCACTGTGCAGAAATATAATGTAAAGCATAAAAATAATCAAGGCAAGAGAGTCGCAAACGGCATTGCGTGTAGTAAAGAGGGCGGAAATGCTATGTCACCCCTGCATCCTCGGGGATCCCCAAACAAAGGGGGACAAAATCAGAAGTCAACACCTCCGCTAGGGGTCACCATGATGCCCCTAGGGGCCCCTAGTATCTCAAAGTATGGGTCTCTAGTACGGCCAGACGCCCAAATAGTTGCACTGCGGCCCGCCACCCGGGCGAGGATGCGAAGAAAGAAAAGAGACGGTAGGTGTGCTCCGGATATCTGCCGCTGTTGTGCAATATTTGCTGCATGAAGGGCACTGGTACCAGTGTGATCTCAAGCTTCTCTCCCCTCCGTCCAACAAGCATGAGGGGGGGAGGGGCTAGTGAGTGGTGGATTTAGAAGAGGCGCTGTGACTTCCCGGCATTTGGTTTCTGCCCACTTGGTGGCTTTGGTCTTGCCTCCTTCGGCGCGGGTGTGCAACAAAGCTGCGTTGAGGGTGCAGGCCAGTCGGATGGCAGACTTGTCCTGCGGTAGTTCCTCAAGCTCCTTGTCTACATCCGTATCTGTGCCCATGTTAGCGCAAGACAGGGGGTACGAAAAAGGTGCCATTGGGGGTCTTATGTGCGCAACCTGTGACAGGGGTGCATGCACATAGGGTGCGGATGACCTCTTTGATGTAAATCAGGCGCACACGGGCCCCTTTGTGGATGGTTGTTGGTTGGTTATATCATCATGCGTACTCCCCCTCCAACTTCCCTTTGAAAGTGCCAAGAAAACTAGGCTTGTCACAGGTCGTGTAGTTGAGACACCATTCCCTCACATCCTGCTTTACAAACTTGCCCACCAATACTGCAAGATACATTACAATCACCCCTCATTTCCCCAATCCTGTTGCCTGTAGCCTGAAACCTCGGTTGTGAAGCCCGAGACCTAATTAAGAGCCAAAATAATTAGGTCCCCAAAAAACACGGTTCAAACGGAAGTGTTCGTTAGGCACAGCATTCGTTGGACACAGGGGGGGGGGATAACAGGTTGTCCTTGAAGACATGCCCCAGCGCCGAAACCCCATGAACCGCCTTGGCCCTTACAATATGGACACCTTCTCTTTGTGTACCGCTGGTATGTAACAAGCAGTCGAGCAGTAAAAAGAGAATTGTTTATGAATACAAAAGGGTGCCCAACAGGCCAGCATACACACCTGAACACTAAAAGCACGTGGAATTGCAGCTGAAAAATGTAAGTCGTGTACAAAAAAACCGTCAAGTCGTGTAATTTTATTTTTTTTGCTGTAAATGTGTGTAACTTTTTTATTTTTGCTGTAAGTCGTGTGAATTATTAAAAAAATTGAATTGTTTTACTTTTGTGGTAAGGCAGTGTAATTTTTTTATTTTTGCGGTAAGGGCGTGTAAACTATTAAAAAAAATTGAAAAATTGAAAGAAATGCAACCTTTGCAATACATGCGCAAGATGTACAGCTCCCGGTTCCGTATGGCACCCCATAGCGACCTTAACGATGGGACGCCGTGTCCACAAAGCACATAGTACTTTGCGTGGCCACCAATTAGTTGGGACTCGGCCAATACAACATAGTTTCACATGGAGTCATTGGCACTAGACACAAAATCAGGCCAAATAAAAGAGTCCTGACAGGACCATGGCAGGATTGTGTATAAAGTCTGATGTCTGGTGTGGCATGTTGTTTTTGCAGTGTATACAACAAGATGTGTGATGTGTCTGATATAGATCTGATGCTTGGAGGAAGGGGGGGGGGGGGGTTGGTGTCCAAATGGATGTGCAAAAAGTTGATGCCCCCCACCCCATAGGTCCCCATAGGCCCCGATAGGTCCCCGTAGGTCCCCATAGGTGCCAATGGGTCTCCAAAGGTCCCCATAGGCCCCCATAGCTCCCCATAGGGGCCGATAGGTCCCCATAGGTCCCCATAGGCCCCCATAGGCCCCCATAGGTCCACATAGGTGCCCATAGGTGGCAACAGGTGCCCATAGGTCCCCATAGGTCCCCATAGGTCCCCATAGGTCCCCACAGGCCCCGATAGGTCCCCATAGGCCCCGATAGGTCCCCATAGGTCCCCATAGGTCCCCATAGGCCCCCATAGGTCCCCATAGGTCCCCATAGGTCCCCATAGGCCCCCTTAGGTCCATAGGGCGCTTCAATGGCCCGCACAGCACGATCACGATCAGCACCTCGAAGAGGGGAGAGGAACGACCATTTTTCAGCGGCCGAGGCTGGAAAAATACATAAGCAAGATGTGCCCCAGGCCCTTGGGGAGCCCCCCCCCCCCCCCCGACACCCAAATAGGGTGAAAAACACATAAAGAGGGGCTAAAACATGCTTCATATAGGATATTTGATCATTTTGGATTGTCAGAGTATCAAAAAGATCAGTTTTGGAAATTTCCGTTTTTGAGCTCCCGAGGCTGGAAAACTGCATTAGCGGGTTGTGCCCTGGCCCCCTTGGAAGCCCCCCCCCCACCCCCCAACACCCAAATAGGGTGCAAAACACATAAAGGGGGGCCAAAACATGCTTCACATAGGATATTTGATCATTTTGGATTGTCAGAGTATCAAAAAGATCAGTTTCGGAAATTTCCATTTTTGAGCTACCGAGGGTGGAAAACTACATAAGCAGGTTGTGCCCCGGCCCCCTTGGGAGCCCCCCCCCCCCCCCACACCCAAATAGGGTGAAAAGCACATAAAGAGGGTATTGCGCTTTTACTGTCCGTGAGCCTATGTACAGAGGTCGAGGGGTTGGGGGAGAGGGCCGATCCCAGGGTTCTGTGCCCTCCCCCCGGGCTGATTGCCCCCCGCCTGTGGTGCACGGCGGAACAGAGGGACGAGTCGGTCAAGACTATGTCTCTTCCGAGCTCGCCCTCCCGTGCGCCAGGTCAGGCATGGATATTCCCCCAGGGGACGCCGGCGCTACGGCGTCGGGCGCCCCAGGGGGGGCGATGCGTCGGAGGGGGCTGCCGCACTGGCAGCCCCATGGAAAAAAGGGTGGCCTGGTGCAGGGGCCCCGGTCGTCCTGGGCCCTGCGCCCGGCGTGCGGCGTCTGCTGCACTGTGTGCTGCACGGTGTGCTGTGCTGTGTGCTGCACTGTGTGCTGTGCTGTGTGCTGCACTGTGTGTTGCACTGTGTGCTGTGCTTGCACTGTATGCTGTGTTGTGTGCTGCATCCTGTGGTGCACTGTGTGCTGCATCCTGTGGTGCACTGTGTGCTGTACTCTGTGACGCACTGTGTGCTGCATCTTGTGGTGCACTGTGTGCTGCGCTCTGTGCTGGCAGTGCATGTGCACTGCCGTGGTGCTGTGCGCTGTGCGCTGCACACTGTGCTGCTGGTGCACCCTGGTGCTGTGCACTGTCTGCTGTTCCCTGTGCCCCTGCACCCGGCCCTGCCTGACCTGCCTGCCCTGTCTGCCCTGCGGGGAGGGGGGGGGGGTTTCGGGACCGCAAGGGGGGCGGGGTCGCCTGCCCCCCTGTGCCAGCAGGGCAGCCGAAATGCTGCAGAAAACATCCTGCAGCCCCAGTGCGGCTGTCCCTGGTGGGGAAGGGAGGGGGGGTCATCTGTCGCTGCCGGGCGCGGCGGGCTCGCTCTGCGCGCACGTCGGGACACGGGCACCACGTCGCGGTCGGGCGAGGGCGCCTGCCGGGCCAGCCGCCGCGGTTCCAGCCTCCGGGCGCGCTGTGAGGGCCTCTCTGGCGCCGGCAGCGCTGCGGACGCTGGTCTGGCCCGCCCCAGCCATGCCGAGAGCGCGCTTGCCCCCGCCTGGCGGTCCGCCGGTGCCAGCACCTGCCGGCCCGGTGCCCGTCGCTGCGGGGGGGGCGCCTGTCCCGGCGCCGTGTGTCCCTCGTGCCCCGCGCGGCAGCACCGGCTGATTCCCCAGCCCAGCTGCAGGCAGCGGCGGCACGAGGGCGAGCCATGTTGCGCGCACCGGGCCCCCACCGACCCTCTGCCATCGCCCTGCCGCCGCGGGCGCTGCTCTTCCACCCTAGGCGATGTGCCCACCTGTGGCCACGTAGTGGCCGCTAGGCCTATGTAGCCCGTACCATGGGGCGCCCTCCGGGCGCCCCAAAATTGTTGTTGTGTAGGCTATTTAGTGGCACTTGAAAAAAATTTCACATTTCGACTTTTTCCGAAACCCTTCTATTGCCCCTAGCTTGGGTTTGGGTGAT
Source organism: Eutreptiella sp. 'Long Island Sound 2002' (assembly GCA_964036045.1). Classification (NCBI taxonomy): domain Eukaryota; phylum Euglenozoa; class Euglenophyceae; order Eutreptiales; family Eutreptiaceae; genus Eutreptiella; species Eutreptiella sp. 'Long Island Sound 2002'. The sequence continues at coordinate 20,866,923 of OZ038382.1, forward strand.
CATCCGGTGACAATACGGGTACTTGAGTGCCCATGGGGACCCACGTAGTGGCCACTGGGCCCATCTAGCCCGAGCCATGGGCCCCCCAAAAGCTTCGAAATTGCTGTTTGTAGGTGGTTCAATGGCATTTGGTGTGTGCACAAACTGCTTCAGCAGTTTTCCACCCTCTACAGGTCAAAAATGGAAAATTTTGCAAAAAAAAATTTGATATTGTGACCACTCACAATGATGAAATATGTAAAGCATGTTTTAGCCCCTCTTCATGTGTTTTTCACCCTATTTGGGTGTGGGGGGGGGGGGGGCTCCCAAGGGGTCTAGGGCACAACTTGCTTATGTAGTTTACCAGCCTCGGCAGCTCAAAAATGGAAATTTCCAAAACTGATTACTTTTATATTCTTACCATCCAAAATGATCAAATATCCTATGTAAAGCATATTTTAGCCCCTCTTTATGTGCTTTTCTTCGCGGCCAGGGCGGACATGGCACTGCAGCTGCAAGGACTGGCCCTGCATCTGCAGGAAGCGTGGCTGCACCGCCTGCGCACGCCAGCCCGCCTCCGGCCGGGGGGGGGGCGACACGCTTCCTCGTGACCTATTTCCCCCGCCCCCCGGGAGGGGGCCCAGCACTGCTCCCCTACGCTCGCCGGCCGCGGCGGGAGCGCGTCCCGGGGGTCGCCCGACATGCATGCATTTTCAATAAAATTGGTAGGACATTTTCAATAAAATTGGTAATTGCTTCTTTGCGGTAAGGTCGTGTAATTTTTTTATTTTTGCGGTAAACGCGTGTACGAAAAAGTCGTCCAGTCGTGTAATTTTTTTATTTTTGCGGTAAGCCATGTAATCGTTTTTTTTCCGCTGTAAATGCGCGTAACAAAAAAACCGTCAGGTCGTGTAATTTTTTTATTTTTGCGGTAAGTCGTGTAATTTTTCTTTTTTCGCTGTAAATGCGCGTAACAAAAAAACCCTCAGGTCGTGTAATTTTTTTTTTTGCTGTAAGCCGGCTTACACGACTTACAGCAAAAACAAAAAATTACACGACCTGACGGTTTTTTTGTTACGCGCATTTACAGCGGAAAAAAAAAATTACACGAATTACAACATACACAATTGCAGCCATACCAACACTTTGACAGCCAAATTGACCGCTCCTGCAGCCTGCACAGAGCTAGAAACAACATTCTCTTAGTGTTGGGACCATGAAAACGATGGTTCCAAAAAAGGCCCAAAAGCCCAAGGCCCAACAAAAGTGAGCAAATACGGGGGCGAGGTGTTTAAAGTGCTAGTGGGACGCGGCCGCCTGTCTCTCACACACCGAGTCCCGTACTCTCTCCCTGAGACAAACACAAATCGACCGATGCAAAGGCCAGCACAAAAGCAAACAAACAACTCAAGCTGAAACACATAGGGCGGTTTTGTCCTTTTGGCTCGAATGAGCATGATGGAGCCAAATGATATGGCTCGGCACCTGGCAGCTGGTGCCAGTTTGTCGGCGCCCAGAGCAGACAAGGAGCACATATTTACAGAAGCTCACCGTTGGGGGCCGTGCATGCGGGCAACTGAAATGGCTGCCTGGTGGCAACAATCATCAAACTGTCGAGAGGGGACAGGATCACTCCAGAGGGGGCGAGTCCAGCCCGGCTCCGCCCTTGCAGCCAAAGCCGAGCCCGCCCCCCCCTCCCCGCTGTGACGACACACAGTTGGTCCCTGACCCTGTACCTTCTGGGTTTAAACCAAGGTTTATTGCTAAACTTTGGTTTGGACAAGCCCGTGTTAGAGCAAAACGGGGGGGGGGGGTGGGGGTACGAAAAAGGTCCCACTGGGGATCTTATGTGCGCAACCTGTGACTAGGGTGCATGCGTATAGGGGGGGAGAGATAGAGCGCTTGTCGGTTGTGATTGACTGAATGCCCCCACCTTACGCACCTCCAGCCTTTAGTCCAATAAGTTGCGTGCATCACAACAAAGCTGCAACCCACTGTGTACAGTGTGGTAAACCTTATGTAGAATATACACAGCATATTGACAGACCAAGTGCTAGTGGGACGCGGCCGCCTGTCTCTCACACACCGACTCCCGTACTCTCTCCCTGAGACAAACACAAATCGACCGATGCAAAGGCCAGCACAAAAGCAAACAAACAACTCAAGCTGAAACACATAGGGCGGTTTTGTCCTTTTGGCTCGAATGAGCATGATGGAGCCAAATGATATGGCTCGGCACCTGGCAGCTGGTGCCAGTTTGTCGGCGCCCAGAGCAGACAAGGAGCACATATTTACAGAAGCTCACTGTTGGGGGCCGTGCATGCGGGCAACTGAAATGGCTGCCTGGTGGCAACAATCATCAAACTGTCGAGAGGGGACAGGATCACTCCAGAGGGGGCGAGTCCAGCCCGGCTCCGCCCTTGCAGCCAAAGCCGAGCCCGCCCCCCCCTCCCCGCTGTGACGACACACAGTTGGTCCCTGACCCTGTACCTTCTGGGTTTAAACCAAGGTTTATTGCTAAACTTTGGTTTGGACAAGCCCGTGTTAGAGCAAAACGGGGGGGGGGTGGGGGTACGAAAAAGGTCCCACTGGGGATCTTATGTGCGCAACCTGTGACTAGGGTGCATGCGTATAGGGGGGGAGAGATAGAGCGCTTGTCGGTTGTGATTGACTGAATGCCCCCACCTTAGGCACCTCCAGCCTTTAGTCCAATAAGTTGCGTGCATCACAACAAAGCTGCAACCCACTGTGTACAGTGTGGTAAACCTTATGTAGAATATACACAGCATATTTACAGACCAAGTGCTAGTGGGACGCGGCCGCCTGTCTCTCACACACCGAGTCCCGTACTCTCTCCCTGAGACAAACACAAATCGACCGATGCAAAGGCCAGCACAAAAGCAAACAAACAACTCAAGCTGAAACACATAGGGCGGTTTTGTCCTTTTGGCTCGAATGAGCATGATGGAGCCAAATGATATGGCTCGGCACCTGGCAGCTGGTGCCAGTTTGTCGGCGCCCAGAGCAGACAAGGAGCACATATTTACAGAAGCTCACTGTTGGGGGCCGTGCATGCGGGCAACTGAAATGGCTGCCTGGTGGCAACAATCATCAAACTGTCGAGAGGGGACAGGATCACTCCAGAGGGGGCGAGTCCAGCCCGGCTCCGCCCTTGCAGCCGAAGCCGAGCCCGCCCCCCCCCTCCCCGCTGTGACGACACACAGTTGGTCCCTGACCCTGTACCTTCTGGGTTTAAACCAAGGTTTATTGCTAAACTTTGGTTTGGACAAGCCCGTGTTAGAGCAAGACGGGGGGGGGGGGGTGGGGGTACGAAAAAGGTCCCACTGGGGATCTTATGTGCGCAACCTGTGACTAGGGTGCATGCGTATAGGGGGGGAGAGATAGAGCGCTTGTCGGTTGTGATTGACTGAATGCCCCCACCTTACGCACCTCCAGCCTTTAGTCCAATAAGTTGCGTGCATCACAACAAAGCTGCAACCCACTGTGTACAGTGTGGTAAACCTTATGTAGAATATACACAGCATATTTACAGACCAAGGGCTATCCATGCCTTAGTGTTGGACAATGCCAGAAGAACCATGCACAGGTGGCGTCGACGGTCACCCTCAGCACTCCTTTGGCCTTGGAGGTTGACTATCTAGTCCCCTGTGCAGCGACAAGCGCGTGGACATGTGAGGGCGGTGTGGCGTGGACCCTTTGTAGTCATATGACAACATATCCAGGGTACCTTGGAGATACCCCCCCCCCTTGCGCATGCACGGCCAAGGTCAGAAAAACAACGGTCGCACGGGGTCCCTGTGCTTAGACAAGCCCGTGCTTGCACGCGACGCGCAACACAAAGAGACACTGCACACAGAAAACCTGCCCGTACCCCACACCAAGCACATCACTCACAAACATGGCACTAGAACACAACGTGTAGGCAAAATTCAGCATGGTCCTCATGTCCTTACTGCCCATCAACGGGTACGGAATAGAAACCCTTTCCAACCGCGTAGAAGGACCAATGATGGTGGCAGGTGCATGCGCACCAGTGGATCGGATGTATGTGACACCCAAGCCAGCGATAGCAACATTTTTCATGGCTAAAAACCACAGCAAAACAATTACCATTGGGTTGCAGTACCAATCAGAATGTTGTTGTGAGCAGGAGGAACCATCACAAAAATGACCCAGCCCTTCTTTCCCTGTACAATCAGCGCACAATCACGAAACAATGAATTTCTGACCATAAAAACCGTGGTCAGAAAAACCCATCAAAACAACGGTCACACGGGGTCTTCATGCTTAGACAAGGCCGTGCTTGCGCAAAGGGGGGGTACATGCAAAGTGATAATTGCACAAAGCGATTAGACATGACAAAAAAAAAACTAGGACAGCCATGTGTGGCGCGCATCTGCGCTCTTTTTTTTTTTTTGCAACAGGCCTGCGCTGAGTAGCGATAAGGCTCTCGGGTTCACAACCCAGTCTCTGCATCAGTGCTGCAGGGCGTCTGGGCTCTTTTAGTTTTTTTTTCCTCAGGCTCAACAAGTTTGATGAGTATAATGTGAGCTCTCAGGCAACAGCCTGGGTCAAGAAGTAGGGCATATAGTACAAACGAGGGTTCCACATTTGTCATGTGTTCCAGCTTTACCTGGGGAACTGCGCTCTTTTATTCTAATCAAATAGGCCAAATTCGAATGCGCCAAGAGCCGTGGTGGCAGTGATGGAGCTAAGTACCCCACCCCCCTGTGCCCAGGAACCGGCAATGTTTGACCGCGGAACCAGGGGGCGGTTCTTGCGCACGCTTTCCCCCCAAATTCTATTGCCTTCGGCAGTGCACCTCGAAGAGAGGTTGACAGTCAGCCATTCAGTCCCTGCGCCAGGCCAGCAGTGAGTCATACTGTCAGTGGCAGATGCGTCCCTAAACAGTGGGGCGACGCTTCACTACAGACTGCGCAGTGGCCGAATGGTAACGCAGCCGACCGGAGTTTCTTTGGTCGGCGGTTCGAACCCTGGTTGGCTGCATTTGGCGCCGCCGCCGCCGCGAAAAGTCAGCAGACCAGGATTCGAACCACCGACCGAAAACTTTGCGTCGGTTGCGTTACGATTCGACCAGCGGTTGTCTAACGGCGGTCTGCTTCCCCACTGCTTGCAGCCTTCTGAGCGAAAACTTTTGACCCCCCCCCCCACCCCCCCACCCCCCCCCCAAAAGGTAATATCCAGTTTTATGGGGTAGAGGCCTCAAAATCAAAAAATCCATTGGGGGATGGTCTTATTGGGCAAAATAATGATTTTACAAGGGGTTGGACATCCAATATCATGCTTTGGGGTATGCTACGCGAATGACCCCAAAAAAGGGGGGTATATGACGCCCGCGCCTGCGCTTGATCGAACAACCTCTCTTCGAGGTGAATTCGACCGTGGAACCAGGGGCTGGTTCTTGTGCATGACCGTGGGCAGCCCCGTACCGCGGAAAATTTTTTTCCAGTGCGTTGCGCCAGGGCATGCGCGCCCTCTCCTTTCCCACAGTTAACCACATTGACAAATGAACACCAAAGGAGTGAATCTCAGCTGACTGGGCTGTAGTGTGCCTTCCAACGTGCATGGAATGATCTAATGTTCAACTGGTTCGGACGTGTTTGACTGACTTTTGTTCGTTTCCTTGTCAGGGGCTGGTTGCTTCGGGGCAGGGGTCGAGAGCAGGGAGGAGGGGTGTACGGGGTATGTGCACCTGTGACTGACTGATAGGTCCCCCCTGATGGGGTGACCCGTAGCAACACACATGAAATGTTGTCCTGCACACCTGAATAGCTGTCCTGCATCCACCAGAACCATGAAAAACCCAATACCGTGCTAAAAAAAAGTGGTGCGAGAATTCAAACGCGGAACCAGGGGGCGGTTCTTGCGCAAGGCGGTTCCTTGGCACGGCCGCAAACAGGAAGGAAATCATATTAAGGAGCACGGCCGCAAACACATTCAACAACATAGAGCGGGTCTACAGCAGGGCAATAGCGTTCTCGAACCGTAGATGCTCAGTCCCGTTAGAGTCCATGCTCCCAACATTATAGGTATGTACAGTGAGCTCTTCTATACGTACAGCATTCATCTGAACGATCGGTCATTGGCTCCTCCCTCTCCTGAGGTTCTGTGTGCTGCACCGTGTCCTAGGCACGGGGGGGGGGGGGCTTATCTTTCTGCCTAATCCATGACTAAAATTATGAAAAACTGAAGGGTTCTGTGTGATACAGGGTACATGGAGTGCCTTCGATGCAAGAAACCGCACAATTATTATGCACCCGAATGGCTACCGGAAAGTGATGAGATTATGCACCCTGCACAATTATTATGCACCCGTATGGCTACCGGAAAGTGATGAGATTATGCACCCTGCACAATTAATATGCACTCGTATGGCTACCGGAACTGAAGTGCACAGCAATGCACCAATGATACCACCTTGGCCAGCCGGCAAGCGCACCGGAAAAGCTCAATATACAACCTTCATCGTAAATTTGCCAAATGGAAGGCGACAGTTCCCTCGCCTCCAAGGTTATTATGCAACGGCTGTTACTATGCAAGAGGGGGGGTGGGGGGGAATGGTCCACCATTCGATCAGTGCCGTGACACGCTGTCAGTGGCAACTGATAATTTTTTTTCTTTTTTTTTTTCTTTTTTTTCCCTCAGGCAACTGATAAAGAAACGGTGTACGATCAATCGTCATGGTTCAAAATGGACAAAGAAATTTGAAAATGTGGGGGCAATGGGGCAACTACGGTCCACCATTCCATCAGTGCCATCACACGCTGTCAGTGGCAACTTATAAAGAAACGGTATATGATCGCTCATCATGTTTCTTTCTTTTTTTTTTTGGCTCAGACCAAGATGAGCTGGCGTAGCCTGCTCACTTCACAGTACTCGAGGTGACCCCTCGGGATCAAGGTTCAGAGCTGTCCAGTGCTACGATGATCCCACAAATGACTGTGGTAGCGGATCTGACACGTAGTGAGGATGAGCTGAGTCTGAAACCAGGTTATGCAGTGGGAGACTGCCACGCCCGTAGGCTTCCCAGTGTGCGTGAGGCACAATGACTGTAGGCTGAAAAAGACAGCGGAGTGAAGATTGAAGGCCGAGGTGAATCAGCAGGTTGCATGTCATACACTATCAGAGTGGGAGGGGATGACATTCAGGCACGATTGGTCAATCAGGCACAAAGGGTCACTATTCGCTTGGGGCAGAGCGCACTGCTGTGGAGTGATTGGTGACACACAGAAGAGGGCGAAGGTGGGAAGTAGAACACAGGCAGGGTTGCGCTGGGGAGTGGCATTCCACACCTGTGGGGGAAAAAATAGACAAGGGGAGGACGCCACAGGGGGGCCAACCTGCCATGGGTTGGTGAAAAAATAGGAACTGGCGCGCAGCCGACACCACCGCCAAGTGCAAGAATCCAGTGTCAGATGTCAAGTCTGTAGAGGGGTTGGTCCCTGTCTTCAGGGATTAGGCCACAACGGCTCGGACTCGGAGGGTTGAGGGGCAGTGCGGGGCGTGCAGGTCCGTTTTGGGTTGGGGTTTGCAGTGTCATAGGGCCGGGAGCGCTTTTTGAGGTGATGTACGGTGGCAACGGCAGCTCGGAACAGGTCCTCCGCAGCTGACCAGTTTTCCCTTAGTAGTTGAGTGGCAACGTGTGTGAGTGCCTGCATTGACCGATGTCTCAAGGCACGTAGGGATTGAAGCCAAAACTTTTCCTTCCTGGTGTGGCATGTTTGCATCAGTGTGTCATAGTGGTCAAGGAGAAGAGTCCCTTGGCGCCTCCAGGCGATGATACGGCGACGCGAGGTGGCAATGGAGGTGCGTGAATTGCTGTAACATCGCCACATGCGATTGTAAAATTGCTGCAGGAGGTTGGCTTCTGTGTATTGGGCATACTGTAGGAAGCGGCTGCCTAACCCCATGTCCCACCGTCGGTGCCGCATGAGGGTGTGGGCAAACTGCTTGTAATCCGCGATTGCAGTCGCCGAAAACTTTAATGCATGGTGGGGGGGGCAGGTCGGGCGCATGCGGAACAATTGCACATGCTCTACAGCAGGTTTGGTTGCAGCTTTGCTGGTGTTGTGCATGGTCTTGTTCCACAGCTGGCGATCTTGGAGAGTCCTGGGGTGTCCTGGGCTGTCAGCGGCAAATCATAGAGAAAGGGTCTATGATCAATCGTCACGGTTCGAAAATGGACAAAGAAATTTGCAAATGTCGGGGCAACTACGGTCCACCATTCGATCAGTGCCGTGACACGCTGTCACCGGCACCTCATAAAGAAACGGCATATGATCAATCGTCATGTTTCGAAAATGGAGAAAGAAACTTGCAAATGTCGGGGCAACTACGGTCCACCATTCGATCAGTGCTGTGACACGCTGTCAGCGGCACCTCATAAAGAAATGGCATATGATCAATCGTCATGGTTCGAAAATGGACAAAGAAATTTGCAAATGTGCGGGCAATTACAGTCCACCATTCGATCAGTGCCGCGACACGCTGTCAGCGGCACCTCATAAAGAAACGGCACATGATCAATCGTCATGTTTCGAAAATGGAGAAAGAAATTTGCAAATGTCGGGGCAACTACGGTCCACCGTTCGATCAGTGCCGCGACACGCTGTCACCGGCAACTCATAAAGAAACGGCATATGATCAATCGTCATGTTTCGAAAATGAACAAAGAAATTTGCAAATGTGGGGGCAACTACGGTCCACCATTCGATCAGTGCCGCGACACGCTGTGAGCGGCAACTCATAAAGAAACGGCATATGATCAATCGTCATGGTTCAAAAATGAACAAAGAAATTTGCAAATGTGGGGGCAACTACGGTCCACCGTTCGATCAGTGCCGCGACCCGCTGTCACCGGCAACTCATAAAGAAACGGCATATGATCAATCGTCATGTTTCGAAAATGAACAAAGAAATTTGCAAATGTGGGGGCAACTACGGTCCACCGTTCGATCAGTGCCGCAACACGCTGTCAGCGGCAACTCATAAAGAAACGGCATATGATCAATCGTCACGGTTCAAAAATGGAGAAAGAAACTTGCAAATGTGCGGGCAACTACGGTCCACCATTCCATCAGTGCCGTGACACGCTGTCAGCGGCAACTCATAAAGAAACGGCATATGATCAATCGTCATGGTTCAAAAATGGAGAAAGAAATTTGCAAATGTGGGGGCAACTACGGTCCACCGTTCGATCAGTGCCGTGACCCGCTGTGAGCGGCAACTCATAAAGAAACGGCATATGATCAATCGTCATGGTTCAAAAATGGACAAAGAAATTTGCAAATGTGGGGGCAGCTACGGTCCACCATTCGATCAGTGCTGTGACCCGCTGTGAGCGGCAACTCATAAAGAAACGGCATATGATCAATCGTCATGGTTCAAAAATGGAGAAAGAAATTTGCAAATGTCGGGGCAACTACGGTCCACCGTTCGATCAGTGCCGTGACCCGCTGTGAGCGGCAACTCATAAAGAAACGGCATATGATCAATCGTCATGGTTCAAAAATGGACAAAGAAATTTGCAAATGTCGGGGCAACTACGGTCCACCGTTCGATCAGTGCCGTGACCCGCTGTGAGCGGCAACTCATAAAGAAACGGCATATGATCAATCGTCATGGTTCAAAAATGAACAAAGAAATTTGCAAATGTGGGGGCAGCTACGGTCCACCATTCCATCAGTGCCGTGACCCGCTGTCAGCGGCAACTCATAAAGAAACGGCATATGATCAATCGTCATGTTTCGAAAATGGAGAAAGAAATTTGCAAATGTCGGGGCAACTACGGTCCACCATTCGATCAGTGCCGTGACCCGCTGTCAGCGGCAACTCATAAAGAAACGGCATATGATCAATCGTCATGGTTCGAAAATGGACAAAGAAATTTGCAAATGTGGGGGCAGCTACGGTCCACCATTCCATCAGTGCCGTGACCCCCTGTCAGCGGCAACTCATAAAGAAACAGTATATGACCACTCGACAGCCCCGGTGAGCACAAGAGGATGCAGTTACAGACAAAGATAAAGATAAAGTAGATAAAGACCACAGGAGTAGCACACTGACGTCCGACGGTGCAGGGGTATGTGCCCTCTGCTCCAGTGGCCAGCAGCTGGAGCGGCTGCTCATCACTTGCGGGGCGCAGCAGCAGCAGACGCGGTGGAGGTGGCGTCTTGCCAGTCCGTGGAAGGTCTCGGCACAACACCAAAGAGCAGCGGCTGCAGACACGGCGACAGCGCGTTGGCGAGGGCCAGTTGGTCGCAACTGCGGGACGGGGTGGCGGCGGAATGGAGCAATGAAGCGTAGGCCGGGCTCATCATGATGCGCGGTCTGCGCGAGGCGTCGGGGACGCAGGGGGCGCACTCCTTCGGGCCCGGCGGCTGCGGGTGGGGGACTGCGGGAGACGTGTGGGGGGGGGTCGGGGTGTGTGGGCGTGTCTGCGAACGGGCTGTGCCGCATGCCCGCGAATCTGTCGGTCGAGGGAAGGAGGGCAAGCTGCGTGAGGGGGCAATGGCCGAGGGGCTCCTGAGTTGTGCATAGGGCATTGGCTCGGAGACGGAGGGGAGCACGGATGGCAGAGACTGGCTGACTGAAGTGTAGGGGAACGATCTGGAGCCGAGCAGGCGCAGATCGCTGAACTTGTCCGCGGAGGCAGACGAGGAAATGCTAATGCTGCTGCGCGACGTTCCGGGTCGAAGCGACATTCTTGACCAACCCTGGGACGACAACTGCGAGCTCCGGAAGTCTTTGTATTTCGTGACGATTTGCTGGATCATTTTCCCGGCAGGGACCGTCTTATCGATCACGCAATGCGCCCCACTCCTCTCGTAGAGGTCCACGTCCGCGGCCGACGTGTTCGCGGATCGTATGCACAGCAGGCCTTGAAAGCCTGCCGCGAGAAGCTCGCCCATGATCGTGGTCCCGAGAACCGTCTCGCCCTCATACTCGAGATTCTGATCCAGGACGGCGATGTCGGCTTCTTCCAAAGCCGCCTGCCGGAAAGCCGCCACGTCTCCGCGGGTTTCCCCGAACACGTGGCTGGTGCAGTCAGGCAACCGCGTGAGGAGCTGCGCGGACATGAAGCGACGGGCCACCGCGTTGTCATCGATGCAGCAGACGTTGAGCCCCACAGGGACGCTCATGTCGCTCGCGTGGGACGGGCGAGCCCTTGCGACCTGCGCGTCCATGACCCCCATGAAAGAAACGGTCTCACCTTCCTGGGTCAGGGATGCGGTCATCCCGAGGGCGTTTGCTGCCGCGAACACGCACTGGAGGCCCGGCATGTCGGGGCGCCGGCGTTCCAGGGCTTCAGACACCAGCCCCTCCGAAATCCCCGGCTTCGCGGGATTCGCACGGTTGGTCACATTGACGACAAGGCGCTGGCGGGGGCCGTCAGGATGGGCACTCTGCAAGTCAATCTCCACGGCGATGTCGGAGGCACCGGGGCACCCGTGCTTGGTGGCGTTGGACACTACGCAGTCCAACAGGAACTCGAACAGCGCCCAGTCCAGCATGAGCCACGCGTCGCGGATCGTCGTGCGGACCACCGCCCAGCTGCTCAGGACGGTCGAGGCGGAAGCGGCCAGGCTTGCAGCCTCGACTTGCGGGCAATACTCGGCCCCCCTGAGTTTCAGGATCATCCGCCGCCTCCCGAACCACCGCATCGCAGTTTGCAACCGGCCCTGCGCCTGGGATAACATCGGCAGGGAACGGTTCAAGGGTTGTTGCAGGAACGACTCGATCAGGTGGGACGCGTCCACGACGGCGTTCTTCACGTTGTGACAGAGGAGACTGTCGGCGACTCGGCATCCCTCGCAAACCTCCGCCACGGCTCGATCCGCCATGACCCGCTTTCGGCCAGACAACGTCTTCCGTACGCGCAGCAACAACATGAAACATATCAGCAATGCGAAGCCGATCAGCTCCCACAAGTCGAAATACACGTTGGGGGACAACAGCGTGGTCAGGCCCATCGCCACTGGAAGGCTCACGTGAACAAAGAGACTGATCTTGTTGTGGGGAAAGGCGGCAGAGAGCTGGCACAGCAATCCAGCGAAGAGCAGACGTGGCACGAGAAGCTGTGAGCTGGCAAGCCTGGCAGCGCCGTGCAGCATTGCCTCGTTCCACCCTTCGGGGCCGTGGACGGTCTCAAGGAGGTCTCGCGCCTGAAGGGGCACCTGCCAGTGCAAACTCGCCATCTGCGTTGCGAATCCAACGAGAACGCTGATGCTCATGAACTGCGGGATGCGTTGAAAGGCCCACCTCCAACAGAGAACAACTGCGCCCCACACGACGATGACGACAGGAGCCACCAACAGCAGCAAATTGTGGGGCCCGGCTCCCCAGCGCTCGGCCGTCGAGGAGAAATCATACGCGTACTGCGCGAGGAACAGCAGACAAAATGCGATGTATGTCTCCACGTCGATCACCCCAGTGACATCCTCCACCTTGTTTGGAGAACATCGGGACTGGAAGGTGTGGCAGAGTGATGCCACCTCCGGCACATCGCTATCGGTGTCTTGTTGAGTCTTCATGTGACAGAAGAAAGACACAGTATGGTGCTGTGAGAGCAAAAAGCGGAAGCTTGGGCTAATGCACTCAATTTCAATCAAACGTCATGATAAGAACCTGAATTCATGAGCTATGGGGGGATCCTTGAACTGCGCGCTACTTTTAGACAAGATTCCCTTGTGAAGAACCCCCATACCGACCCCGTCCAAACACCCTCAAAATTAGGCCACCCCAGCTACCCTAGCTCAAGACGGTTGCGTACTACCTTCCCTTCCCATTAGATGCCATGAAATAATGTCCCTTGAATCTTTGAAGCCCTTTAGGATCCCAAAAAAGAACACCCACCAATGTCACGAGGGACAAAGAAAGTCTTTCTACACATCGAATCTTGGTAACAACACGATTCAAGTAAGACTACACACAATGCACATTTGCCCACCATGCATCCTCGGAGCAATGAGCTGCCCTTTGTCTAATGGTTGATCTTCATTTGCACGCTTGTCATCTGCATGTTGATCTTTACCTTGACAATTGCATCCGATGCAGGATGCAAAATCAATAGAGGTTGATGCAGAGTGCCCATATTGAGGGCTGCCATAGTGAGGAGAAATCATCCTAGAAAATAGAACATCTTGTGAGTGAAAATAGGTGAAAATGGAAGGAAAAAAAGGGGGGGGGGGGTGAAAACCCAAAAATGCCATGTCCGATGCAAAAGAAGCACCAAAATACATATTATCAAACAACAATGATGCCCCTAGTACCACAAAGTGTGGGTTTCTAGTACGGCGAGATGCCCAAATAGTCGCATTGCGCGCGCACCGTGCTCAACTCCCCCCTAATGAGTCTTCAGGTTTGGTGTTTTTGGGGGCGTTTTCACATAGCGCCAATTATTACGTGGTTTATCCCGGGGACACCCCTGAAAACCACCGACCGACAGAAGGATGCATGATCAATTCAAAACAGCATGGGGTGCAGATCAAGACGCTGGGACCCGTGGTAAGCATTAGACTAAAACAAAATATCCTTGGTGTACCAGCAGGGTCTGTAGGGTGTGCACGGTGCGCCCCCTTTGTACCGATGGAATGTTGACATGACTGGAGAGCTGCATCTTTTTTTGTTGAGAATGACGTTTGAAATGGACATCGCTGCCATTGTGTTGTGACATGGTCAGCCCCGTCTCAAGTTCCATGGCTCTTTCACTTCTTTGATGTTGTCCCTGCACCCCATCCCCAACATGACCCCAGCTCCAGTAAGACCCCACCCCCCAATGTGACCCAACCGTACACGATGTGACCCGACGGTCTCGGCCAAGTGGCACCATCATGACCCAGCTCTCCAGAAGAGGGGGGGGGGGGGAGAGGGAGAGAGAGAGAGAGAGAGAGAGAGAGAGAGAGAGAGAGAGAGAGAGAGAGAGAGAGAGAGAGAGAGAGAGAGAGAGAGAGAGAGAGAGAGAGAGAGGTCGGTTCTGATTGACTCAATGCCTCCACCTTAGGCACCTCCAGCCTTTAGTCCAATCAATTGTGTGCATCACAACAAAGCTGCAACCCACTATGTACAATGTGGTAGAATATTGTAGAATATGTAGAATACACGTAGAATACGTAGAATATACACAGCATATTGACAAGCCAAGGGCTATCCATGCCTTAGTGTCAGACAATGCTAGAAGAACCATGTACAGGTGGTGTCGATGGTCGCCCTCAACATTCCTTTGGCCTTGGAGTTTGACTATCTAGTCCCCTGTGCAGCGACAAGCGCGTGGACATGTGAGGGCGGTGTGGCGTGGACCCTTTGTAGTCATATGACAACAAATCCAGTGTACCTTGGAGATACATGCAAAGTGATAATCGCAAAAAGCGATTAGACATGCCAAAAAAAAAAAACTAGGACAACCGTGTGTGTTTTCATCAAAGAGGCCAAGTTTGAATGTGTCAAGAGCCGTGGTGGCAGTGATGGAGCTAAGTACAGATTTCGGCAGAGCCAGGGTGTGGCTCACATTTGTGCTGAAACCATCCGAACAACTAGCTCATGAGATGGTGGAGGCCTATCAGAGGCGCCTGTGTCTATTTATTCCGCAGTATGTGAGGTCCGTGTCCGGGTCTGGGATAATTTCAAGCTGGACAAGACTGCTGCATGCTCGCCGCCTTCTAAGAGTCCAAAGGGACAGCCACTGGCGAAGCTACAGAAAAATCAATTCGCTCGGACACTTCCGATGTTGTAGGTGTTTGTAGTTCAGCTTTAAAATGCTTGCATGGTGGCAAGGCAAGGGACTGCACAGTAGCATGGCTTCTTTGTGTGGTGCGGGGTACGGCGGATGGGAGGGCAGTCTAACTGAAGCCAGTCGATCGGCTTCCTTGTTGCCTTCAACCGTCACATGTGAGGGCACTTTACTCCAAATGATCATCCAATTTGAGCTCCATGAGGGCCTGCTCCCAAATAGTAACATTAAGAGGGGGGGGGGGTTCCTTGGGTTGGGTGAGCTAGTTCATGTGGAGCTAGTTCACCCAGTTCATGTGTAGGGAGGCCATTTGCTTTGTATGATAGGCCCTGCACTGCTATTGGGACCACTCTGACACCAATTTGTGTCGTTAGGAACCCACCCACTTTTTCCTTTCTCAAAAGGTGTGTGCATGGGGGGGGGGGGGATAGCAAGGCCAATTTGTGCATTTGGCGGAGGAAAAATGTAAGTCGTAAAAAAAATCGTCCGTGCGTGTAGTATTTTTTGTGGTCAGGTCATGTAATCATAAAAAAAAATCGGAAGTTTAAAACTAACGTCCTTCCGTGTCTCTTTTTTAGCGGTAATGACGTGTAATTTTCTGTTGACTATAAAGGAGAGTAAAAATTTTCTTCCCGAATAATGCCTCTTTTGCAATATGTACAATTGCCGGTTCCGTACCACACCCCATAGTGACGTTGACGATGGGACGCCAAGTCCACAAAGCACAAAGTACTCTGTGTAGCCAACATGTAATTGGGACTTGGCCAATATACCAATATCGAGGTCTAATGGAGGTTACCTACCAAAGAGAGTAGGTAGGTAGCTTCGACACTCCACCACAAAGGGGCGGCTTCTTGGAGGTGCACATGTGTGCCGTCTTGGGGGTCCCCAAAGCGGGACAAAATTCAAGTGGCTACATGACCCCTGTTGTGTTGGCGGGTCCCCAAAGCGGGGACAAAATCAAAGTGGTTACATAACGTTTGCTGTCGTGGGGGCCTACCCAAAAAACAAGTACCTATTGCCCAAATGATAGGGACTTATGCCCCAACCATAGGTACCTGTTGCCCAAACGATAGGTACCTATGCCCCAACCAAAGGCACCTATGCCCCAACCATGGGTACCTATGCCCCAACGATAGGCACCTATGCCTAAACCATAGGCACCTATGCCCAAACCATAGGTGCCTATGCCCAAACCATAGGTACCTATGCCCAGACCATAGGCACCTATGCCCCAACAATAGGTACCTATGCCCCAACGATAGGCACCTATGCCCCAACGATAGGTACCTATGCCCAGACCATAGGTACGTAGGCCCAGACCATAGGTACCTGTGCCCCAATAATAGGCACCTATGCCCCAACGATAGGTACCTATGCTCAAACCATAGGTACTTATGCCCAAACCATAGGTACCTATGCCTAAACCATAGGTACTTATGCCCAAACCATAGGTACCTATGCCCAAACCATAGGTGCCTATGCCCAAACCATAGGTACCTATGCCCAGACCATAGGCACCTATGCCCCAACAATAGGTACCTATGCCCCAACGATAGGCACCTATGCCCCAACGATAGGTACCTATGCCCAGACCATAGGTACGTAGGCCCAGACCATAGGTACCTGTGCCCCAATAATAGGCACCTATGCCCCAACGATAGGTACCTATGCTCAAACCATAGGTACTTATGCCCAAACCATAGGTACCTATGCCTAAACCATAGGTACTTATGCCCAAACCATAGGTACCTATGCCCAAACCATAGGTGCCTATGCCCAAACCATAGGTGCCTATGCCCAAACCATAGGTGCCTATGCCCAAACAATAGGTACCTATGCCCCAACAATAGGTACCTATGCCCCAACGATAGGCACTTATGCTTAGACGACCATGGCTACACAACCCTTGACATTTTGGGGGTCCCTAAAGTGGGGACGAAATGGAAGTGGCTACATAGTCCCTGCCGCCTTTGGGGCCCACATGTGGGCAAAACGGCTGCATTATCCCTGCCGTCTTTGGGGCCCACACGTGGGCGAAACAGCCACATAACCCTTGGCATCTTGGGGGTCCCCAAAGAAGAAAATCAAAGTGGCCACATAACCCTTGCAGTCTTGGGGGCCCACGTGCAAGCAAAGTGGCTACATAACAGTACAGAACCCCTGCCCTCTTGGGGACCCACATGTGGACAAAATGGCTACATAGCCCCTGCCGTCTTGGGGGTCCCCAAAGCAGCGACAAAATCCGAAAGGGCTAGTGGCAACTTTTTTTTTCATTGTGAGTGCAAGTAGCTTTTTTATGCAGTAAACACAAAAACCAAAAAATTGTATGTCAAATAATTATAGTTGCGGGAAATGCGAGTAACCGGTTTTGCAATACTCACTAATACAATTTTTTTGTGTACTCGCGTGTACCGCAAAAAAAATCCACATACACCTTGGTGGAACACGAACGAGCCATTAACTGCAATGTCAACATTGGCACCATAAAGCAAACAAAATTGTGCATGTGCAGTAAAGACCATGGATAGGTCTAGCTGAGTGTGCGCAAAGCCTTTGGCAAGATTACCCTGTTTAGCAAAGCCGTCCACCAAGTGCTGAATGGAAATCTTGGGGGGGCCATGAGGCAACGGATACGGGGCTCGCATACGCCCCCATGTCACAAGTGCATGGTCATCACCAAACTCACTTCAATGTTTTGCCTTCCTGCATTGCAGCGCAAACAAGATCAGTGCCGAATGTTGCCTTGCGTTCGCAACTCCAGGTGGCTATCGAAAGTTCTTAGGCTGTTTGGATCAGCTCGCTCCCACCATCCTCCCACAGCGCCGGTTAGTCTCAAACCTCTCGCTCTTGGGGGGGGGGGGGGGGGGGGATGAGGCAACGGATACTGGGTTCGCATACGCCCCCGTGTCACACGCGCATGGTCATCACCACACAGTTTAGTGTTTTGTTTTGTGGGTGCCCAAATGGGTCAACAGGGTCTAGTGGGGGCAAAAAGATGACTTGGCTCAAAAATGATCCTAGACCATGTGCGACGCTAAAACAAGTGTTTTTGGACCGTTTTGAGGCTGCGGTGGCTCATTTTGGTCCTCCGAAAATCATAAAATGCCTTGAAAATGGGCTGGTTTGGGACCAAAAATGGGTAAAAAATGGGTCCAAACCGCATTTTTCCAAACCTCATCCTAGACCATTTGGAGTCCACAAACGGGTGAAATGAGCCCATTTTGAGCCCATTTTGGGGCATTTTGGCCCCTCACAAGTCCAAAAAGCCTTGAAAGTGGGCCTCGTGGTGATGGGGTTCACTTGCAAGCTAATTTCACTTTGTCAAGAGCCATCAATGTGTGAATCATTCTTGATGTCCCTCACCAATCATAGCTCATGTTCCCTCCCCCACCAGCTCGGTCCCAATATTCAGTCTTGATTAGGGTTAGGTGTAGGTGTAGGGTGTAGGCTGAGGGTTGGGGGTGGGTGTTAGAGTCAAGGTTGGGTTTAAGGATAGCGTTGGGGTGCAAAGTCGAAAAAATTTTCCTTAGGGCACCTTTGGTGTTCATGGAGCGTCGGGCGCCTTTGGCGCCCATGGACACCTGAGGGCGACACCTTTGGCAACTAACCGTTGGCCGGAGGCCCCTAGGGGGGGGGGGGGGGTAGTTGGCGTCCTAGGAGCCGTGTAGTCGCCCCTCCCCCCCCCCCCGGGCCACCGCATGGTTAGTCGCTTGGCGGTGATCACGTGATGCGCGGCGCTATGTAGGTCATAGTCCGACGATTGCAGGTGTGGTGCCTGTGCCACCACCTTGCTGACCGCCCGGTTATCCATCACGATTGTGTCTCTTGGCTGTGCTGTGGGGTGTGGGTAGCTGCAATCCACACCCCGTGCAATTCCGCCCGGTAGATTGTTTGTGGGCCTGGTGTCTGTGCTATGATGCACAATTTGCCGTTGACCGCGCCCGATCATGCTCTAGTGTCCAAGAGGCTGCCGTCGGTGTACTAGGCGGTATGAGTGGTCATGCCCGTCTGGTGCCATTCCTCGCCATCCCAAATTGCGTTTGGCTTGCGGGTGGATGTTGCTGCTTTTGGACGCGGCGGTTGGAGGTATTGCCGTGGGACCGGCCATTTGGACCATGTATTGTCAGAGTCCTCTTCATCGAACACAAGGCTAGAGTTAATAAACTGACGTTTGAGGACTGTGTGCGGTAATGTGTGGTGCGCTTTTGGCACGCATACCATCTCCATGCTGAAAGACAGTAGGATTTTGTGGTAACACTCCACAAAGAAGGGTAGCTTGCCCTGTTGTGTCTGGCACGCCATCGTGTGGCCGGACTACCTCAAAGACCTACAAGGACCAATTGGGTCCACGCACACGTGCCGGCCAACGTCGCGCCATGGAGTCCTAGTCTTCCTGGCGAGTGTGAGTATACATCCGGTACTCCAAGTCCTTTTCCACCCTTGGTGCCTAAAGAATGTAGTCCTCAAATGCCACCTGCAACCGGTTGCCCCAACAAACATCCCATACAAAGATACCCGCTGCACACTCTGTGCATTCTGCTCTGCGCCGGTGGCCCCTCACCTGCACCTGCTCCATAGTATTGGGAAGAGGCCGCCTCAACCCCCACCTTGTTCGTAATATTGGGCTGCAAGAGCCTGGACTTCCGTCTCTAACCTCCACACCCTAGTGGAGCCCCTCCCGCCCCGCCATGGTTGGGCACTGCCCGTGGTACTGGCCGGCACGGATGCGGCGTGGTGGCCGCCGATGCCTCTGCCTACCACCCACCCTGGAACGGCTTTCGCCGACTCACCCACCCGTCTCCACTAGCCATCCCTATCCCCACACCATGGGGCGACCATGGGTTCCCCTAGCGGTGGAAGGGGGTCCGGGCGGTTAGGAAGGATTGGTTGTATTGTGTCCTGGTACCACAGTGCATCCATAGAGACCACTTGTGACCTAACCCTAGCCGCCACACGAACAAATGGCTGATAGGTGCCCCCATAGGTGCCTAGCTAGGGAGGGGGGCGCCCCTATCATCAAACCTAGCTGTTGCCATTGTTGCCCCCGATGGCGGCTTGGTGGGCAGCCAAGCACAACCTTCGCCGACTCACCGTACCACATCCATTAGCCATCCCAATCCCCACACTGGGACTCACGTTGCCATGGCGTTGGGAGGGGGTCCAAGTGGTTGGGAAGGACCCAATATCTTGCTATGCAGCCCTAGTCCATGTGTCCATAGCACACAACATCCAATGAGGAGCTACACCTTAGGTAGGCTATAGTGTGACAAGAGTATCAAGGAGCTTTGAGGCCGGTCACCCTGAGGCTGCATGCAGGTCAACAAAGTGCTCCACAGGTATGCATATGCAGCAATGTTTGGTAATTCTCAACACACCTGCAAACGGCATTTAGCAGACCTCAGTATGGACAACCGTCAAACTATCACTTTTGTCAGTCCATCACTTAGCCGTGTTTTGTCGGCCAAAACCTCTAGCCTTCATGGTGATGTATTCGGGGTACAAGCCATGGTTTGCACGACAAGTTTGTGTGATGCTGGCACTGTCTCGGCCAACTTGCTGTGTGCCCCATCTAGCCAAGGGTATGGGTTGAATGTGTGTGAGTGTGTTCTACAATGCCCGGCGTTTGGCTTGTAGCTCGCTATTTATCCACTATGTGATTGTTTTCTCTGTCGCTTTTCGGGTGCAGCTGCCATCCGTGCTGAAATCGGCCGTGTTCATGTCACACGAATCACATTGAGGGTTGTGCCTTACCATGGCCAATACACATTGCATAAAAATGCATTCACAAACAACATGGGCGTCATAGATGTTGAATATGATAAAACAACTTGGTTACACGGGTTTGAACTGTGAGGTAGCATGAGGCCATTGTTGCACCGTGTGTGTGTGTGTGTGTGTGTGTGTGTCAGTTTTCGAACAACGTGTATTTGTCTTTGGTTGTGTGGGAACCAACATCGCTTATTATCGCGCAAGCATCAAAAACTCCCCAAGAAATCGCAACAACTACCCACAAGCCTCCAAGAAATGTTGGCAACCATCAAAAAGCCTCTGGCAAGAAAGGCTTCGTGCTCGTAACTAAGCTTTTGTGGGGCTCTACGGCCTTTTTGGGTGGGTGCCTCTTGGGAGGGTTCACCGGTGTTTGGCCCCAAATAGTTGCCACAATGTGCGCACAGTGACAATAATTGAGTATCTATACCATGCAAGATGGAGTCCATGTGTACTTAGTAGACAATGGAACAGAAAGACACATCTGTGTTCTTGAGGGTGGCGACCAATGCGTAGTTCATGGCTTTTCAAGTTGTGCATGATGTGTGTTATGTGAAGGGAAGGTAGTTTGCAACTTTCTTGAGCTAGGGTAGTTTGGGTCACCTAATTCTAAGGGCGTTTCCAAGGGGTTTGCTTGGGGGCTCTTCGGGGGGAACATAGTCTAAAAGTAGCGCGCAGGGCGCGCACAGTGCAAAGATTCCCCCTTGGAGGGTGTTCTTGCCACAGTGTGCATGCGGTACAAATTTTAGATCCTCCTAGGGACCCACGAGGACCGTTAGCACGTGCTTAGGAGAGGGTGTGCCTTGTGAGGTTGTGCGCATTTGCTACAAGTATGTTGTATACACATGCGATTGGCGATTTACAAACCGTAGTGCATCTTGGTAGTACTCCAAGTGGATGAGCCCATCTCCTGCCATCCCAACCACCGTGGCAGGAACTCGCACGCCGTTGGAGCGGGTGTAGAACACCCGATCACCAACACTCAAATCCATGAAGAAAGTGTTTCTAAGAAAGGAGGAGGGGGGTATGAAGTCCTGTAGCATATGTGCAAGCACGATAGATCAATGTGTGCACATGAGCATTGCGCCTTGCCATCCCTTGACACAACCATGCTACGCCTTGCCATGCCTTGACCCAAACGTGCTACGCCTTGCAAAACCTCCGTTAGGGGTCACCATGATGCCCCTAGGGGCCCCTAGTATCTCAAAGTATGGGTCTCTAGTACGGCCAGACGCCCAAATAGTTGCACTGCACGCGCACTGCGCTTAAGGCTCCCCCCAACACTAGCAAAGCAAACCCAGGTAGCATATGCTTCTCTTTTTGCTTTGTTTGGCGCTTTTCAGCAAGTTTGAGGGGATTTTGGGTAAATTTGCACAGATTTTGGAGGGTACATCCAAACTTGGCAGCCAAGCCCCAAACGACCATTCTTGAGTTTTGGGCTGGTTTGGGTTTGAGAAGGCCAAATGTCAAGGAACGGGTACACCAACTTGTAGCTCAAACATGCCTTTTTCGATACTGTGATACAAGGGGAGAGCAGTGCAATAATGTAGTAAGAAATATGCATCGGCACATGTGTGTTGTACATGAAGTCACAAATCATGTGCTTGTAGATGAGGTCCACCTTTGTATCTCTACATCTCCGGGTTCAAGTTGTGCAGCCTTTGGATTGGCTCCATACAGGATCTAAACAAGAGGGGAGAGGAGCAAAAAAAAGGCCACATAACCCCATCAAAAAGGCTGCATGGCCTTGGAAGAGTATCCGCGCCGCGTGCTACTTTGGCACCAGGCTTACCCAAAATGGGTTGGCTTCCACCCCCTCCCAAATTTTTTTTTTGACTGACTCCAGAAGTTCAAAGAGTACTCAAGACTGTGCTTGGGAAAGTGGGCGTCTCCAGCATATGATACAGTGGATCCCCGCAAAGCGGGGCACATGGCAAAGACCCAGAGTTCACATGCGTATAACAGAGGGCTCTCTGATGCGGTAGGCAAAACCGCCACGCCATATGGCAAGCCTATAATGTGTAAGATTTAAGGGGGTTAAACATGCTGCATCATGTGTGTGCCATTCCCCACAGGTCTTCAAGAGTGACAAGCTTTTGTCGCTTTGTAGGGGCCATGTCTGGTGGCGGGTGTTGGCCCAGGATGCCGGGCCTTGTGCGGCAGTGGCGTTTAGGCAGAGGGGGCTCCACCCAATGGGCCGCGCGCTCGGATGCCCACAACTGGCTCATCACCGGAAAGAGCTGGACCCTTCGGTCATGCCGCTGGTAGTGCTGGTCTGCGGAGGTGGTCCACACTCTAGCACGTCGCAGAAGGGTGTGCCAGTGCCGTGATTGCCGCAGCAGATCATCTAGCATGTCGCGGTATGAAACCATCAGTGAGGCCCCGAGAACGGTACGTTGATGCAGAAACCAAGGCTGGGCAAGATACTGCATTGCCGAAGCTACCTGCCGTGCCCCTGGGTCTGCGGCAGTGGGACAGAGGCACTGGTCGAGATATTTTACCGCCCATGACCTGGTGTGGTACGATTGCGGCCGGTCCCATGTGCGTGCAGCTCTACGGTGGGACGTCTCTTGAGAGGCGCGGCCATCCCGCCGCTGTGTTCTCTCCCGGGGCCCTGTATACCCTACTTGATTGCGGAGGACAGAGTCCGTGGGGTTCGGTCGAACAGCTTGTGAGCGCAGCTTTGTGTATCATGCCGGCACCGCCGTGGAGGGCGTGGGCGGCACCTGTGGGTCACGGGGGGGCATGGTGAGTTGGCCGCGCAGTTGGCATACGCCATGTAGGGCGTGGTACTGGTGCCAGGCCACACGCTCCCTGAGGTCTACCCGCATTGTTCGGGGGATGTGGTCCCATAGGGACTGTGGTATGCGAAGGCAGGAAACATGGTGTAGGTCTGCCGCTGACGCCCTGTTCCACCATTCCGTCACCGTATCTTGCCATGGTCCCCAGGTGCTAAGCCACATGTTGCGAAATACGACTTTCCAACGCATGCAGTGGATGAGTCGTTTGTGGACAGTGGTACCGTGGTGGAGGGGAAATATGGGGCATTTGGGGTTGGTGTGGTCCCACGGCGCGCCCGTCCCATCCCATCGTACCTGGCCCCAAAGCCATTTAACCCATAGCATACGTCGGTCCCCGCGCATCGGCAGCCAGGATACCCAATGCGCACCGTCGAAATTGACAACGCGCCTCCGTTGGAGGATCCATTTCCGCGCCGGAGTGGGGGCCCGCCGCATATTGCAATATCTTTAGGGCGCCGGGGGTCGTAATCCAGCGTGGGTAGGCGCGTGGCCATCTTGGCGAGCAGGTCTACTTCCCCATTGCGTCGAATTTGTTCGCGTTCTTGCGCGTTACGGGCCTCCGTCTCAAGGCGGTGGCTGGGGATCCACTCCGCGGCGACGTGTTTGTGCTGCACCTGGTCACACACTTTGTGGCGGATGTCAGCGTCAGAACATTCGTGCATGGGTCGGCGGTGTGCACATTTTGTGACGGCCATGTTGTCGATGTATTGAGTGTCACCATCAGATGCAATGGCCGCGCCGCTGGCTGCTCCGTACATTTCAGCCCTGTAGGACTGTTGTGGGCCCGCCACCTGGGCGAGGATGCGAAGAGGCCCTTTTGTTACTGCTGCGCCCGCCGCTTGGTATTCCGAGCCCGCACTCTAAACTGTTTGAAGGCTGCCATCGGAGTATAGGGACGTTCTGGTTGGCGGTTGCTTGTTTGAGTAGCACGGCATGCCCGCGATGTTGACAGGGTTGGTATCCCGCAGGTACCGTGCCTGCCGAGGGGTCTTCGTGGTACTGGTGTGGGGCAATGTAGTGGCGCGTGTGGAGGGCATCCCCCACCTGCTCCTTGCGGGCAAACAGGAGGACGCCGTCATCGGAGCTTTCACTGTCGATGAGGTTGGGTCCCCCGGCCGGCCGCGGCGGAAGTGCTATGTGGAGTGCAGTGCGAGCACCTAGCTGGGTGAGTATAGCCAAGTAGTTGCGAATAGGCACTGCTCGGGAGGGCAGTTCTTTGCTAAGGTCGCAGCCAATGGATCCCGGACGTGAACGTAACGTGTTCTGTACCATTGTGGTGAAGCGTGCCCCGTGGGCCCAGAACAGTTGGTGCAACCCCATTCCGCCCAGTCGGTGAGGAGAAGTGACATGGAGGACGTTGTATGATTTGTGAACGTCGACCTTATTGAGTTCCATGCCCTCCGCCATAAGCACAAACCGCAAGCACATAGAGTCCATGGCTTTGAACATTGAGTCGTTGGGGAGAAACAAGGTACGGTACGTCCACCGTGGGATCAGGATGGTGTTCAACAGCTGCACCCGCTCGAAAGCGTTCAGTGGCAGGTATTGGTATCGCGCCACATCAGCTGCGGCCGTCCCCACGAAGTCATCACGTGCCTTTTGTTCCTAGGTCGGATGTGCCAGGAGGTGACCGAGGTAGTGGAAGATAGGGGGTTGCAGCGGCAACCGCGCATCGCCCCACGTGATGGTGTCCCTGGTCGGGGACTCTCGTCGTGCCACACCCTGACGGCGGGAGGGTGGGGCCCAACGGTACACCTGTGTCTTTGAAGGGTTCGTCTTGAGGCCCAGCATGGCAGACAACTGACTGACGCGCTCCAGGGCGTGCTGCATCTCCCGTTGGCTCGGGGAGGTGATGGCGATGTCGTCGACATAGGCCAGTATGGTGCTGTTGGGAAATTCCCTAGTGAGAGTCTGGTAGAAGGCCTCATACACCAGAACAAAAAGGGCTGGGGACAAGGGGCACCCCTCCTTGATGCCACGGCGCAACGGGAAACGGACGTCTCCGTACACCCCCGTGCTGTGCGCGTAGATGCTAGCCACCATGTTGTAGATGCGGGCTGGGGTTCCAATCAACCGGAGTCCGTAGGTGAGGCACTCATGGGGCATGCTGGGGTAGGCTTTTGCGATGTCCAGGAGGCATACCAGCGCTCCGTCCCCGTATTGGTGTAAAAGCATCGACATGCGGAGGGCTTGTTGTGATGTGGTATAGCCTCGTCTACATCCTGCTTGGGGGTCGGAGAGCGCCGCGTCGATGGGCCCTCGCAGGGTGTCCAATATGAGCCGGGCTAGAATGGAGTACATCCCCGTGGCTACGCTAATGGTTGGCTTCCACCCCCTCCCAAATTGCCCCCTAAGGCAAGCAAACCCTTGAGAACAACACTTGTACATCCCTCCTTCCCACAAACATTGCACAAGCAAAAGGGCATCTGAATGAAAAAGTGTGTTGTGTGTCACCAATCCATCCCCACATGTGTGGGTGCGGAAACAATCAATGCGATAATGGAGATGACAAATATTGCACTCAAACACATGCCTCCAAACCTGCATTGGGGCACGGGGCTTTTTTTCGCGTGGTTGCCATTAGAACAATTAGAAAATTTTGTCCAAAGATGGGCAACACAGCCCTCCCCCCCCCCTTGCAACCCCCCACCACCACCAATTGGCGGGGGGGGGGGTCACTTTGACAAAAAAGCATCAGAAATACTAGGTGCTAGAAGAAAATTTTCTTTGGGTTATATTGGGAATACTGCAGAATTGGTGCTACCATTGTGTGGTGCCCCCCCCCCCCCCCGTGGGAGCGGATTGTCACTTCATGACCATCCCCCCATTAGGGGGATTACAAGGGGGGCGGGGGGTATATTGGATATGGGGAATCGAAAATGGGGTTTATGAGCAAATGAGATGGCGGGTGGGCTGTGCGTGGGGTCTGTTTGGGACTTCACCTTGGCTGCGCAAGGCTGAGCTCAATAAGGAAGGTAGCTTGACACCACCTCTGTAGCGAAAAAACCATGACAATATGGGCCTGGATGATGAAATGGTAGGCATGACCTATCCCCTTGAAATGCAAAATCATGTACAAAGGGGCATTTGTGGACATGCCTTGTGGTGGGGTGTATGGCTCCATGACCAACCTTGAGCTTCTTAGCACTACTATTGTGCCGCGCTGCTAATTGTTTTTGACCCTACCCAACCGACAATAACATTCGTTGAAATATCTCATTTTGCACATGTTTTGAGCTCCAAGGGGGAAGGCCAACCCCAATGCTTCAGCTCTTATGGGCCCATGATCATGGAGATTTCGCCTCGGCGTCGGGTGGGGTGTGTGCTCCCAACAAGGGCGTGACCAGCTCTGCTAGTACCCTTAGAACAATATCCCATTGTGGAACTTTTCCTTGGTAGCTTGGCAGGGCTCATAGATGCCAAAAAAAGGCATACAATGAACCCTGCTTTTTTGGGGCTAGAGTCGTGGCAATGTTGTGCAATGATGAGGTGGAGGAGTTGTTTGCGAAGCAGCAGAGGAATGCAGTATGTATGAGTGTGCCAAGAGTGAGAAAGCACCGTATATTGCATGGTTGTATGCAGGGTGGGTGATTAGGGTGCAACTGCAACGGCCGCAATGAACATCAAACTTTGTCCACATTTTGGTGTAGAAGTGCTTTTGTACCGTTCTGAATATGTTGGAATACTTCTGAATGTTTCCAAATATTTCTGAGCATTTCTGAATGTTTCCACACCGGAAAGAATTCCCAACTCCAAATCAGTGACAAACTCTTTTC
Organism: Eutreptiella sp. 'Long Island Sound 2002'; assembly: GCA_964036045.1. Taxonomy (NCBI): domain Eukaryota; phylum Euglenozoa; class Euglenophyceae; order Eutreptiales; family Eutreptiaceae; genus Eutreptiella; species Eutreptiella sp. 'Long Island Sound 2002'. The sequence goes on from OZ038382.1 coordinate 20,894,018, forward strand.
TGCCGCATTGGTTGGCCGCCATTGAGCCAGGTGCTTGTTGCAGAATGCTGAAGGTAATGATCCGGGACCCCACTAACCCAATGAGTACCGTACAAATGTGAATTATTTGCAAAAATAATTATGTCCTTGCACAAGGTGTTGTTTTATCACAAGAAAACACAAACACACAAAGAAATATCAATTTTCAGCTGCAAGCCCTTCACAAAAATGACACCCACAAAAAATTGCAACAGGAAAACATTCTTTTGCCCCCGCCCCCCCTTCTGACTTCTTCTGACTTCACACACTTGTGCTGCATGGTGCATCCCATTTCTTCGTTGCCTCCCTTGCTTGATTTTTAGACGTTGTAAATATGATGCCCATCCAGTGCACCCACTCTGCACCAAGAGAGTGAGGTGGGCCCTGTCAAGCCACGGCTTCGCCAAAAGCTGTTGGGTTCCTTTGATCACAATAGGTATGGTTCGAATATTGGGGTATGACGACCTGCAACATCATATAAGAGTCACCCGTGTGCCCATTTGCTGCTCTATGGCCACCCAATACCATCGAAAAGGTTTTGTCCAAAGATGGGCAACGTATAGGACGGGTGCCCATTTCAGCAAAGCCTATGCGTAGCCCCATGTGTGGTATGCACGCAGACACACACACACATGCATCACCAGGATATGTCCCTCGATGGAACCCCCACCCAGCACATCCTGTAGATTTGCAGCACCACGCACATTAACTGACACACAAGATCAAAACTAAAAGGCAGCTTATCCCCGAAAACATATCTCAACGAGTTGCCAAAATTGGAGGGTGCCGTCCATTCCTGAACCACCCAACCGGGTCACCACAATGAACCGAGTACTTTGACAGTTGGCTAAGTTGCAGAGCAGTTCAGTACATTAGGAATCAACTGGGGCTGTGTACACAGCAGGCAACCGACAAATTAGGAGGAAGGGACCATTACTCTAAATGGTGCATGCTACTCATGAGTCATAGCAGAGCTTGTGCACATACCATACCAATATCAACGTTTTGCCGAATGCTAATTTTTGCGTTGGGTGTTTTGAATCTTATTCACGACAAATTTTAGCGATAGCACCTAAAATAGGGACAACTTAGGTCATTTTTGCGACCGTTTTCTGTGGAATTCAATTTTGCAGAGCTGTTGTTGGTTGACTAACGGGGAATCCTTGCACCACGTGCGCACTGCACGCTACTCTTAGACTAGATTCCCCCCGAAGAGCCCCCAGGCACGCCCCTTCCAAAACGCACTTAAAATTAAGCGACCCCAATTACCCGAGCCTTGGGGGTGCAAAGTAGCCGAGGGGTGTAAAAAATGAGTCTGACATGGAAAGTTTTTTTGTCATTTTTTCACTGAAAAATGTTGAATCCAAATTTCGCCACCCCCAGGAATCCTGAAGCTTGCTGGTATTTCCTGGTGGGCTATGGATGGTTCCTCTTATTTCCTGGTAGGCTCCGAATGGTTCCTAATATTTCCTGTTGGGCTCTGGATGGTTCCTGCTATTTGCTGGTGGGCTTTGGATCGTTGCTGTTATTTCCTGGTGGGCTCCGGATCCACCTGAATCTGAATTCGCAGTGAATTATTGGTCATACGCCGTGAAAACTTCGCCGCTTTTGTTAACGGCGAAATTTTCCCCGCGAAATTCTACCCTCCCGAACCCCCCACCGCCTGTAAGGCTACAATGCATGTGTAAGCCATGGTCAATTCAGATAATGCGGTAAAAAGTGACCGACCACCTGTTGGGGAGGGGGATACGGTGCATGTCTGGGGATAGTGCCACAGCCCCCCTCCCCCAGCCCCTGAAAATGTGCTTGTAGCTTTATGAGGTTCATTATTTTATACACCAGCCTTCCCTTGTGCCCTTGCAAATTACTCCTCCAGAAAGGACGCATGGTGAGCACGCAGGGTGTGCACTGTAAGAAATTTGACCCGGTGGGAAGAGGAAAATGCAAGTGGAGAAGTGTGCAGGCTTCAGGGCTTCTTGATGCCTTAGGAACGTGTACTGTAACTTGGTGGTACAGTATCCCCAGCAGATTTCGGGGGTCTGGCAGAGGTTTGAGTCGGTGCACATGCCAGAGTAGTGCGGGGGCCAGATTCGGTGCGAGGGCTGGTGTGAGTGGGGAGGGCCAGAGTCTCCAGTTCCAGTTGTTTTACCCAACGTCTCAGGTTAGCCGTCCCACAGAGCATGGTCCACTATAGACCCAATAAAAGAACGCTGGGGAGTGGGGAATGTATTCAACCACAATGCAAAACAGACATTTCAGGTCCAAAATGAAATACTTCGGTAATCCATACGAATGGTCAAAAGAGGCACTGGATGCAATGGGTTTGTGAACTAAACCGCCAATTTCTGTGCTATAACGGGTTGGAGAGTCAGTTCGGTGGTTTTGTTCACATGTTTTCAAACGGACACTGGTGCTACACTCAGGGAACCAATGGTGGTTCAAAAGCACATGGGCGGTCTGTAAGGGCAGTCTTTCAACAGCAAAGTAAAAAAGGAAAAAGAAGGTACATTATTCAAGATCCGTGGTGTGCTCCACGAGGCTAATTGGTTACTGCGTAGTACAACCGATGTCCAGTGCCCTGTCTTTTGCATGAGCTGCTTCTTGGTGAAGGTCAAGTGCTTCTTGGTCAAGGCCAAGTGTGGCTGCAACCAGGTCAGGTTACAATGTCTGCATCAGACTGCAGGTGCGCCCCTCGTTGTCCAATGTCCACCCCAACGCATCCATCGACTGCCAGTCCTGCCATCATGTCCCTGCTATTGCCCTGCTGACTGTTCTCTGACACTCCGAGGCCACTGGCTTCTGGGGCTCTATTGGAGCAGGCATCCATACCAGTCAGTGGTCATCCCTAAATTGTTTGTGCTGACCGCTGGTCCCATTCGACCCACAAAAGTAGGACCAGAGGAAGAGGCAGACGTAAAGAGATGGGAACTGGCAAGGGCAATGGAAGAAAAGGTTGGTGGGGGCAGGGGCAAGGGCAGGGCGAGGGACAGGGGCCGGGTCCTGTGAAAGTCATTTGTTGTTGGGGGAGGGGGTTAGGGAGGGCAAAAATATATTGAGACACCAAAGCATTCTTGTGTCCTTAACATACCTCCGCAAGGGCTGTACGCTGTGGTTTGAGTTTATAGAAATAAATTGCATTGCTTGTTCCAAGCCATGGAGGAAAAATATTGTTTTGTTACTGGGTTAGAGTGGAAACGCTAGATTTAAGGGGAGAGGGGTGCAATAATACATCCTCTAATCTAAAAGATCTACACCCCTCTGTCCACTCACACAGCGTCATAAAGATAGTACGAATATGTAGCTTTGGACGAGGATGCGCCAATGCAAGGACCAAAATGGGTTAATAGGCTAGAAATACTTGCGGAAGCATCCCAAGTGGTCTAGGATCCCTTTTGAAAAAATGCGACTTTTTGACCTACTGGCCCATTTTCAAGGCTTTTTGTGATTTTGGGAGGGTCAAAACGGGTCACCATGAGCTGAAACAGGCTAAAAACACTTGTTTGGGAATCCAAAGTGGTCTACGATCACTTTCGGAAAAAAGTGTTCTTGCCCACTTTTTGACACTTTTGGACGGAATGTAAATGAGGGAGGTCACAGCCACATGACTTCTGTAAATGGTGGACCGGATCTACCGTAGTAGGCTAATGGGGTCACAGCTCCTTCTAGGGCGGCCTAGATCAGTGATTTCTGAGCACGAGTTGCAATGGTTGTGCACCATAATTGAGAGCTCAATCAGGGTCCTTCCATGGGGCCTCAGGAAACACATTGTTTGGTTCACAGTTTGTTTGGGCCTTTTGCAGATTTTTTTTGGGGGGGGAAGCTCAGAAACCCTTATGTGGCAGGGCATTGTTGACAATAGATTGCATTTTTTGGGTGCATATCTTTTCTGCATTTTCTCTGCATCTCCCTGCATTTGTCGCACTGTTTTTGATTTCTGATTTGATTGCATCCCCCCCCCCACCCCTTCCAGAGAGCAGGCGGATAAACATTCTACTCCCAACAAAAAGCAAAAGCAAAAAAAATGCAATATCCAATGGCCAATTTTTGGAAAGGAAATGCTTCAATATCCGGATTGAATATCAATGCGGTTGGCTCCCAGTGAATAGTGCTATAACCAATTGAATGAGGACAAACAACCACTGAGGCTTGTGTATTTGCACAAGAAACTGCAACTGTGCTAAACTTGTCAGCCGGCATGGAGGACTGACAACCTGAAGGGACAGCATACACGTGAGGGTTACCAAAGAACTTAGGAACGGGAACTCGGGGGCAAATGCGAGAAAATGGGCATTGCATCACCCTCCCCGCCGCAGCACTTTCTGCAGGCGGGGATGTGGGCTCGGGGAAAAAAATCCTTACCATGGCTACGGCCCCTGAGCCAAGCATTGGGTTCCAATGGCACTGCCCGTGGCTTTGGTTTTTGTGGTGAATGGCACAGGGCCTTTGCTCACGTTCAACTGCCACCTCCCCGTCCATGCCATCAAAATACATCTTCCTTCCATTTTGGGTGCCCTGAGAAAAGACACGAGGAAAACCGGTTGAGAATGGGGTCCTGCAGAAATGATCGGGCGGCACTCATGGGGCAACAAACTGCGCCAACGGGTCCTCTTTGGGGATAGAAATTCGCCCATCAACGAGGGGCACGGCCTTCGGCTTTCGGGCCTCCTTCTCTGCCTTCATACGCTCCCAGTCCGCCTTCATGCAGAAGGCATCCTTTCGTGCCTGCCGCGTGCAATGGCGTGTGCAATGGCCCACATCACCACCCAATACATGTGTGACAGCAAACGACAAATGAACAACAAACAGCAACAAGTAGACAGTGCTGCGACTGCGGCGCGCAGTGGAGCGGATGTGTCCGTGAATGTGCAGCACTTTTTCCGACCTGTCCGGCCGGCAGTGCGTGATTGTGTGGTTGTGGGGGAGTGTGTATGTGCAGGGGGGGGGGGGTCCTGACGGGGGATGCAATTCTGTGAGTAAGAGCGGAATGTCTGTCCCATTGCTCACTATTGCCACTTGTTTCCTTCGGTCTCTTGTCTCGGAGATCCTTTTCAGCAGTGCCACTGATCTCAGCACGGGGGCTGGCGGTCATTGTGCATTACATCCAGAAGGCATGCTGGCCCCACAAACGGATTGACACTGCACCCCAGTTCAGAACACTCATTTTAATGTCCAACTTCACAGCAACGTCCATTTATCCCTCAGCACAAGTGCAAACGGGGGTCACAGGTGTGCACGGCAGCAGGTTTACGGGGAAGTACGCAAGGAGGCACACGCAGCTGCCAACCTCCTCGTCCTGCTGGGCGAGCTCGTCCTGGTTCACCACCCACTCAGGAATGTGTGTGAGCTGCACCTTCTCACTGGCATTCGCCACCACCGTCTGAAAACGGTGTGTGTATTGCGGCCAGACCTGGCACACCTGCAGAATGGCAGGCATTGTGGCATCATTCACTGCAAGTGCTGCGTTGCAATGCACTCCACAAAATAGGGACTGGATCGTGCGTTGCAAACGCGCATTGCATGGATTGCGCACATTTTCGCAGCCCATGTTTGGTCAGTCATGCAAGAGTAGGTGTCGCGGCTTCAGCGGAGTGGGGTAGAGCCTGCAGACCTCACCTGCGCACCCACCGACGCCCTAAGCACTGCACAGCACTGCCCTTGTGTTTGTTTTGGAAGTGTGCTACAGGACATTCACTAACTAATACAAATGTGGAGCAGTTGGACTCTGGGATTGCAATCCATCCCTATACAGGCATACAATTGATTTTTGATACTGTCCGGTGCCATGGACAACTGTTCGATATTGTGCTTGGATTATCCAGCTCTTCAGACTCATTGTCTGAGACTGTACATTACCGTACCTTGTTGCCTTACCCGCCATCCTCGCAGAGAGGGGGCATAAGGCTAAGGAGTCCCCGGTGATGCGTATTGCGCCTGCCCCACAGGCCACTCCTGCCACAGGCCACTCCTGCCACAGCGCAGGATACACAGGCATACACAGGCATACACAGGCATACAAATGTGACTCTGGGATGGCAGTCCATAGCACAAACATGCAGACCAACACAGAACAATTTCAGATTATTCACTCCCACCAATTTTGTAATCAACCGAAGTCTTGTGCATAATAGTGAATACTACTTACTTGCTTGCAACGTGGCTGACAACACGCGCCAATACATCTGCCTTGTTCCCCCAAACAGAAAGACCATACCTGCGGCAAACAACCCTGAGTTCACACAGTACCCACTCATGCATGGTGCCATCTTGCATAGATGCGGCAAGTGCTGCATCCACATCATACCGAAACCCTCCTAAAGGAATGGGGGGATCCTTCTTGGGTTGTTGCATAGCTTTAAAAACTGTTGTGGGCTGGATAAGGTCTTCCTCAACTTCTGAGTCTTGCATCCCCCTCCCCCCCATACAGCTCTTCAATTTCAGAAATTTCAAGGCCCGGGGGACTGAAAAATCTTTGTTGCTTTCAATTTCATTAGAGGAGCCGCCCCTGCAAACACTTGACTAAAGAAAGCACATGCATACGAGCACAACAAAACGCAACACAAAGGGGAACAAAATCAGAAGTGGCTGCGTCACCCCTGCCTTCGCAGGGGCCCAAAAGAGGGCGAAAATGCGGCGTCAGCCCTGCATTCTGAGGGGTCCCCAACGCCAAGCGCGGGGAGCAAAATCAGAAGTGGCTACCTCACCCGTGCCTTCTCGGGGGCCCAAAAGAGGGCAGAAATGCATGGGAACCTATGGGGTGGGGGGCATCAACTTTTCGCACACCCATTTTGACACCAATCCCCCCCCCCTTCCTCCAAGCATCAGATCTATATCAGACATATCACACATCTTGTCGTATACACTGCAAAAACAACATGCCGCATCAGACATAAGACATAAGACTTTATACACAATCCTGCCATGGCCCTGTCACGACTCTTTTCTTGGGCCTGATTTTGTGTCTAGTGCCAATCTCCATGTGAAACTATGTTATATTGGCCGAGTCCCAACTAATTGGTGGCCAAGTAGAGTACTATGTGCTTTGTGGACCCGGCGTCCCATCGTTAAGGTCGCTATGGGGTGCCATACGGAACCGGGAGCTGTACATCTTGCGCATGTATTGCAAAGGTTGCATTTCTTTCAATTTTTCAATTTTTTTTAATAATTTACACGACTTACCGCAAAAAAAAATTACACGCCCTTACCGCAAAAAATATTTCATTTTTTTAATAATTTACACGACTTACCGCAAAAAAAATAAATTACACGCATTTACCGCCAAAAAAAATGACACAACTAGACGATTTTTTTGTACACGACTTACATTTTTCACCCCCCCCCCCCACCACCAAATTTGTTTGAGTTGGAACAAATGAAAATTACTAAAGGACAAACTGCTTCGGGGCAGTTTTGTTACGCAACATATGGGACTCCGACCCCCCACACAACTTAACACCCATTTCAAGTGCAGGCCTGGGGGCCGGGGGGGGGGGGGGGATGACACTTTGTTTGGGGAGGGGTTGCCATAAAGACTGAGCTTTGTGGAGGGGGGTAGCCGGCCCCGCGGGGGGCGGCCGGCCCCGGTCCTTGTATGCGACACCTCCCAGCCCCCCCCCCCCCGATTTTTGAGAGATAGTGGGTTGGGGATTGCGCCAACGGCGCCCCCTTTTTTTAATGTATGCTTCCTTTTCATCAAACCATCAGTGCTTTTGAGCGCCAGATATCGCAAGACGGGGCGCTATACAAATGTTGTTTGTTGCGAGGTGCTTTCAGCAGAGATGAGCAAGACATGCCGCTATACAAATGTCGTTTGTTGCTAGCTGAAGATCCTGCATTCGGAGCAAAACCCCGGCCCGAGTGTAGCGCCAAATTCTTTCTAGGGCGAACACACTGCGTTCATTCTTTCTTTCTTGTTTCTATTTTTTCCCACGCTTTATTGCGTGGCCCCTTGAGTTGGGGTGAGGGACTCACAATCCACGCTTTGTTGCCTGGCCCCTCGAGTTGGGGTTAGGGACTCGCAATCCACGCTTTGTTGCGTGGCCCCTTGAGTTGGGGTTAGGGACTCGCAATCCACGCTTTGTTGCGTGGCCCCTCGAGTTGGGGTTAGGGACTCGCAATCCACGCTTTGTTGCGTGGCCCCTTGAGTTGGGGTTAGGGACTCCCGCGCTCCGGTGTGGCCCCTTGAGTTGGGGATGCGACGTTTTTCCGCGTTTTTCTTAGGCAAGTGCTCCATGGGGCGGTTCCCCTTGCAAAATCCTTCAAAGGCCAGCATGGTGCCCAAACCCAAACCGACTGTCTGGCTCACATGCTGGATAGTTGTTTTCCTTTGCGCACCTTATGTCTGTCACTGTGTGTATAGGTTCTTTAACCTCAATGAGTCTTGTTATTTAAGGGGGGATGTGGGGGTGTCCCCCGCATCCTTTATGAGTGTGCAGTGTGCTTTACCATGTTAGTGGCCGCCAGCTCCAAGCTGAGTGCTTGGTATGCACCCGAGCGCAACAAGTGGTTGGACCCATTAACTGATGGTGCCGTGCACGAGTGCTTGACTGGGGAGCACTCTGGGGCTACGGCTGTGACACTGCTGGTTTGGCGGCGGACCCTGTCACCTTCGAGCGGTACCGTGACGCCGAGCTGATGCGCGACCGCTGGGCCATGCGGGACGCCTTGGGGTGCTTGACGCCCGAGCTGCTTGGCAAGGCGGGGTTCCCCATCGCCGAGACTCTGTGGTTCAAGGCTGGAGTCCAGATCTTCTCCGAGGGTGGCCTGGACTACCTGGACAACTCCGGCCTGGCCCGCGCCCGATCAATTCTGGCCATTCGGGGGTGCCAGGTTGTGTTGATGGGCACCGTGGAGTCGTACCATTTGAAAGGTGGTCCATTTGGTGAGGCGACGAGCTGCTGTACATTGGAGGGGCCTTTGACCCCCTAGGTCTGGGCAACGACCCTGAGACCCTGGATGAGCTGAAGGTGAAGGAGATCAAGACAGCCAATTGGCCGTGTCCTCCGTGTTCGGCTACTACGTGCAGGCCGTCGTGACCGTTGAGGGCCCACCCTCTGCTGGTGCCATGGTAGAGTGTTTGACTGGGGAGCACCCTGGGGACTACGGCTGGGACACTGCTGGTCTGGCGCACGCAAGGGATGTAAGTTTTCTGTTTTTGTGTGGGTTGTGTATTGTCGGTTGTTTGTTGTATGTAGTTTTGCTGAGCCGTGTCTTCTCCAGGGTATAATATCACTAATGTTGCGCCTGGCACTGGGCGTACTTCGTAGCACCACAAATAAACACAACGGTGGTCATACCGCCGGCTGCGGGGTAAGCTTGGGCCGGGCACTTTTGCCAAGGGCCCCGGAGGTGCAATGGCTCGCGGGCAACGGTGCTGCCTATTTTCTTGCCCCGTTGGTGTATTTATCTGTTTGTTTTTGCGGTATATATCTGCCTTTGCGGCGTCGCCCCAATTTTGTTGGCTTGTGTGGCTCGAAAGCCGCCCTCAGTGTGCGGTCTGGGCGGGTATATCACAGGCTTGGGCTAGTAAGCGACCACGTTTGCGGAACGTCTTCCCTATGTGCGTCCGTTTTTACTATGGTTGAGTGAAGCAATTAGTATTGCACTGCAGGTGCTGATCTACTGGGGTGCGCTGTTTGACGCAGATGTGTTGTGTCTGGGCGGGTGGGGGGGGGGGGGGGGCTGGGGCTTTTTGTTGAGGGAGGAGCCTAGGCCCTGTGAGTACTGACGGCTATTATGCCCGCCAAGCCGGTGTGAGTTTGTGGGAAATATAATCCGCTGGATGTTACCGCATATCTCTTGGTGCTTGTGCTGCCGGCATGGGAAACGACTATCTGGCTCACATGCTAGACAGTTGTTTTCCTTTGAGCACCTTATGTTTGTCACTGTGTGTATAGGTTCTTTTACCTCAATGAGTGCCCACCCAAACCCTCCCGCCCTGTTCCTCTTGTTCAGTGCCTTTGGCTCTGAGTTCCGTATGGGAATGAACGGATTGCCCCATTGGGGTACTGACAGTTTGTCCCGCTGGATGTTCCCGCATATCTCTTGGTGCTTGTGCTGCCGGCATGGGATACTGTGTGTGCTGAAACCTAAACCACAACACATGCAGTCGCCGCAGAGTGATGGGAGTAGGCACCCAAAATCAAGGCAATGCACCTGCACAGGTTGATGATGCCCAGTGTGATGCAGCGGCCTCATCAGCACTTGGCAACGTTGCTTCATCGTCGTCAAGCTTGCCTCCCTTGCCTTTGCCCCAGTCAAAGCCTCCTGCCGCCCCCCCCCCCGCTCCCAAGTGAGTCCGAGGCAACGACCTCTTGGGCTGAGTGATCCCGTCCGCTTAAAAGCTTCGGGAAACGCAACAAGAAGAGGCGGGACGAAGCCCAACGGGAGCTTCAGTCGAAGCGCGCCCGCTGAGACTCCTCTTCCTCCTCCTCAGAGGGGGAGCTTTTCAAGGACCTCTAAGCAGAAGTCCATCCTTTTTTCTTTTAACCCCCAACTCTAAACAAGCTTTAGGAATTTTTCTCACAAACTAACCGGGGGGGCGCGGGGGAACAAGAGGGGAGGGGGAAGGGGGAAGGGGGGAGTGGGGAGGGGGGCAACATGGCGACCCTTAAGACTTTCTTCTCGGCAATGACGAGAAAGCGCTATTATCGCATACATACCTCCGTACCCCCAAACCCCCAGACACACAACCCCCCAGGAGGTATGCATGCTACGTCACCCCTGCATTTTGGGGGGTCCCAATGCCAAGCACGGGGAGCAAAATCAGAAGTGGTCCCCAACAAAGGGGGACAAAATCAGAAGTGGTCCCCAACAAAGGGGGACAAAATCAGAAGTGGCTGCCTCAACCCTGCCTTCTCGGGGGCCCAAAAGAGGGCGGAAATGCTATGTCACCCATGCATTCTCGGGGGTCCCCAACACCAAGCGAGTGGAGCAAAATCAGAAGTGGTCCCCAGCAAAGGGGAACAAAATCAGAAATGGCTGCCTCACCCCTGCCTTCTTGGGGGCCCAAAAGAGGGTGGAAATGCTACGTAACCCCGCGTTCTTGGGGGTCCCCGAACACGGGTTCAAAAAGGGCCCTCACCAGGCCAGTGGAAAAAAGCCCCACGGGTCCTAGATAATTTAGGGTAACCCTACACCCAACGTTCCCTAAGAGGAAAAAAAAAGAGGGTCTTAGGGAACGTCCTAGTGTGCTATGTCTGCTTGTGTTCCGTGTCATGTGCCAAGGGCAAGGTTAGCTCCGCTGGAGATGGGACCACCGGGGACGGGCTGGGGGCGCAGGATGGAGCGCAAATGGGAGTAGCGGAGGTCGAGGACATGGCAAAGTCAGCTGCTGTGACAGGGGGCAGGCTCAACCATGGGGGTCCCCAACCAAAAAAAAAAGGAAGTTGTGAGTCAATGACACTCACTATTCGAAACAGCCAGCCGTTGGTAGGACTTTTAGTGTCCATTTTAATGTGCAGATTATGGGAAACTATGAGGATGTGAAAGGTAGATAAACAGGGAGGGACTTTGCCAGCTCCTGCAAGAAACCTGTCAGACCATTCGTTGGGTTGTTGATATAAGTGCATGGGCTGCAGGAAAGGCCAAGTGTGGTGTATGGCCACAGGAGGCATGCCGACCGCAGCAAAATCCCCCGCCCCCCTTGTATAAGCTACGGCAAAGTCCCAAATGAACACGGTCCTGTAGCTTGGACAAGGCCGCAGACCCCATGGTTCAAAAAGAGAAGATTGCATGGTGAGCTGGTGTTGTTATGCACAAATATCCCAAAAATTAGAGCTATGTGGGTTCAAGTGGCCAAGCAATCACACCAAATGTGTCCATGACCCTAGGTAACTGGCAAATTTGTCACCAAACCCATGTCTTATGTGGCTGCAATCCATTTGAATCAAATTAGGTCTCAAATTGATACGGTCCCTACGCCCGCTGTAGCTTGGACAATGGCGTGGCTTATACGGGGGGGGGGGGGGGGGATGTTGGAAGGGGTCTGGAAGGGGGCGCTGGAGCTGCATTTTTCCAGCGAATTTGTTACAATGCAGCACCCATGCCAGTGCGACCAAACCTGTACATAAACTCCTCTGAGCATAAGGTGGGCCGTGTTAGACCATGGTTGTCACCCCCCGCACACGCAACTCAGTACATAATAGCTGCACTGTCCAATGCAATGAAATGTAGGCACAGCGTGGACATAGGCAAATGGGTCACTGCACATCCGTTGGACGTCAAAAACCCAGCATTGATCGATCCATGGCCCTTGGACATAACGAAATCAGGTGTTGTTCCTACAACCCTACAACCATGGATTTTGTAATTATTGTAGTTGTAGTTGTTTTTTGCAGGTTTGAATCACAAATGCATGGGTTTCCCAAAAGGACTTAAAGGGATTCCCGACAAGTCGAAGCGAAACCTAAGGTTCACATAAAGAAAGAAAACAGTGCATTTCTGTAGCAGTTGGATATCAAAGGGGCAGCAAAATGCAATGTTGCAGTAAACCCATACTCCACTTTTTCCAAAGTACCGGATGACAAGGATTGCGGGGATTAATAAGGATGGGCCTACCATATGCAGCGCAATGGGGGAATGGGGAGTGGATCTCACGCACTTCGCAGTACCCGTCGTGCAACGCATTCAATCAAGAAATCAAACTTGTCCACATGGGAAATGGTCTGCATAAAAATCGTGTAGAAGTGCAACTGCGAGAAGTGGTTGTCACTCATGAGCTCTTCGCGATCCTCGTGGCCGTGTCCCGTGAGGCACAGCACCAGTTCATCCAAATACCTGAAAGCATGGGGAGCAGGCCAATCAACAACCAATTCCGTCTATTGCCAACTGCCGTCGGTTTATTGCCAATCGCCTCTGCCAAACACAACCCGCCGTTGGTCACTTGCAGAGCCTGCATTCCTTGCACCAAAAGGCACTGGTCCTGAAAGAAAACTCATCCACGTTGTCCGGTGGCATCTTCGATGTTGGTGGCCAAACCCACCGACAATCAGGTCTTTCAGCTGGACGGCTTGGGCAGACAGCGGTTCGCCAGTCCCCAAAGCCAGTTACTGGGCAGGAAAGCAATCGCTGGTTTCAAGTTTGAATGGAGCGGGTGGATGCAAAAATGCTGCAGCCCGCCCCGCCCCATACACAAGGGCTGCCCCGTACAGCCTGGCACTCTCGTTCGGGCCTGTCTTATGCCCCGCCACACGTGGCCTTCAACCCCCCGAAGGTGACCCGCAACTCCCTGGCCTCTGTGTTGCCTTTTGCACGTCAGATGTGGCGGAGAGCCCTCTCTGCCACCTTTGGAATAGGGGAACGCGCCGTCTCTGCTGTTGCCTGTTGGGGAGTGGAGAACCCAAAAGCACCACTGGGGGAATGTTTGCCCGGCGCGCGCCCAGCACGCTACTTTTGTATTAACTATCCCGACTTCAGCCCCAGATTTTCCCTCTCACGGAGAAGCCCCCCAAGTAGACCACATTGCACTGCACACCTTCCCTACAAAGCACGTTGCATAATAAAGCAATATCTGTGAATTCAACAACTCCAAATGTCATTTGTAGTGTAACCCCAACTCGAGGGGCCACACAACAAAGTGTGGATTGTGAGTCCCTAACCCCAACTCGAGGGGCCACGCAACAAAGCGTGGATCCAAAGATTGTCCCGGTTTCCTCAATAGCACCCGAAGGTTGGGGCCCAAAAGAGGGCGGAAATGCTACGTCACCCCTGCATTCTCGGGGTTCCCCAACAAAGGGGACAAAATCAGAAGTCAAAACCTACGCTAGGGGTCACCATGATGCTCCTAGTATCTCAAAGTATGGGTCTCTAGTACAGCCAGACCCCCAAATAGCTACACTGTGCTAAGTGCGCTCCCTTAGTGCACCCCCTAAAAGGCCCAAAAGGTGGGGCACGGGTCCAAAAAGATGCCCGGCGCGTGCCCGGCGCGCTAACGTTCCCCCACTGTCGATGAAGGACAGCCCCTCTGGCCAGCTGGTATCAGTCAACGGTTGTTGCATCGTGTCCCAGTGGGTCATGGCCATGGCCCCCGCTCTTGTGCACACTATAAAACAAACAAAGTCCTTCAGACGTGCCAAAAAAACGTTCAAAGTGCATGATGTGGCATGCAAGCAGGAAAAAACAAGTAATCCATCAACACTTGTTACTTTCAAGCATTGTTGATGCACCACACACTTCTTTTGCTACCATATCACACCACATTACCTGAGCAGGAGGTGGGGTAATTCAAGAGCCAGACCACTGCTTCTGTTGTCCAACCTAAGCCCACTCCTCTCCCTTGCGCAAGCACAGCCAAGGCCGAGGAGGACAACGGTCACACAGGAGGTCCTGTGCTGAGAAGGCCGCAAATGAGGGCCGCCTACAGAGAAGCAGTCCTTTAGGGGGGGCATCACACCGAGCATTGCATCAAAACAAGTAGAAGTGGGTTGCAGCCTCAAGCGAAGGAAATCATTGTAAGAGGCGTGGCACATGGGTGGCGTGATGGTGCTGGCCCAGTCACAGGGCTGTCCAACTGCATTGCTGTTGGGTAAGAGCTCCCATGTCCACCGTTAGAGCAAGAGGGTCCTCAGGTTTGCCCACGTGTCGCTTCACCGCGGCCATCCGCATGTCCCACCACCCGATGCGCACATGCTCCATTGTGCAATGCACGGGAGACAGATCCTGCTCCACCAAAATGGTAGTATCACCAGAAATGGCTCTTCACAAGCATGGGCCTGTGCCCCTGTTCCCCACTACAACCTGCTCCCAACACGCTGTCTTGCAGTCTTGACCAGAGGAATGGCGGTCAGAAAATTGCGGTTGGACAGGATGTCCGTCTTTGGACAAGCTCATGCTTGCGCAGCGGGGGGATGGAGTGCGGGGCAAAACACATACAGCAAATGGAGCGGGGCTACAGCAGGGCAATAGCGTTCTGGGGCTGTGGGTGCCCAGTCCCGTTACACTCTGTGCACGGGGCCGTGCGGGGGGGGGGGGGGTGATGTCAGGTTTTGAAATAACCAGCATGATCCTGACCCCATGCCAGACTCAATCAGTGCAATGTTTGCAGATTGTTTTGCCTTGCTGCCACTGCAGTGCAAACCAGACCAGTGCCGAATGTTGCCTTGAATTCACCATTCAAGGTGGCTATCGAATGGCTGTCTGTGTCAGCTCTTCCCCCTCCCATGGCGCCCGTTAGCCACGAACCCTGCACACTGGGGGATACAGAGCACAGGAGGGGGGGGGGGGGGGGGTCACTACCATGTCTGAGCTGCGCTCCGGTCCCAAATCTAAATGTTTGCTTGAGGATTTTTCATTCTAGCAACATTGGGGGTATGGGGGGGTTGGGCATGTGCCGGCTACCAGGCGTGATCAGCAAAAGCAGAGAAATCGTTGCGTCATCATCAAACACGCAGCAGCAGTACAACACCGATCTCGAAATTTGTTGCTTTGAATGACAGGCTTTGAATCACGTGCCAACACTGTGCATTGCTCTTGTTCCGGCGTCAGATTTGAAAAGGAGATGTACGACTTCACCCCAGCGATGTCTCGGAAGTGCTTCTCCATGTGGAATGCCGCTGCTCAGAGTCTGGGGGCTCGGCTGTGTGCACGTCAGTGTCAGCGGTTTGGGGGCTTCATAGGCACAAACCCAATGCTGCAACACACAGCCCGGGCACAGGGAGCTTTGGCGAAGGAAGCACAGCAGCAAAGGGGGAATCCTTGCACCGCGAGCGCACTGCGCGCCACTTTTAGACTATTTCCCCTCCGAAGAGCCCCCAGGCCCACCCCTTGGAAACGCCCTTAGAATTAGGTGACCCAAACCACCCCAGCTCAAGAAAGTTGCAAACTACCTTCCCTTCACACAACACACATCATGCACAACTGGAAAAGCCATGAACAGCGCATTGGTTGCCACCCTCAACAACACACAACTGTCTTTTTGTTCCATTGTCAACTAAGTACAAATTGAGAATACGCAACTTGTGTGCACAACATGACACAATTGCAGAATTAAAGAAATGTCACCATATCCCCAATGTGGAAAAGCATCAAAACCTACGCAACGGGGCAACAATGATGTATCTCAATAGTATCTCAAAGTACGGCCAGACGCCCAAATAGTTGCACTGCGCGCGCACTGCGCTTAAGGTGCCCCCAAAGAGCCGGGATTCGCATTACTGAACCACCATTCCCACGAAACCACCAAATTACGTTTACTCCTTGGATTACTGGGCCGTGGGTTCAATTCTCATGATTGCCTTGACCCCTGTGATCTTGATGTCATTCACTATCATTATAATTAGCTTGTTTGTCAGTGGCGGTCAGCGAGTTGTTTGGAAGTGCCTGTCATTGTTTTGTGAGTGGACCCCAATAGTCGATCGGGGACTGCAGCTGGAACACAGGAAGAGGGCACGCACCCCCTTACTGTCCGTGAGGGTGTTGTACAAAGGCCGATGGGCACAATGATGGTCGGTCACAGAATCTGGATGCCCCCGCCCAGGCAATTCCACACAATGTTCAACAGAGGTCCAATGAAGCACTCTGCTATGCTACAACACATTATGTACACTCCCGCAGCACAAACAAAAGGGGCAGGAAACTTGCGGTTGCTCTAAGTACAGGTCAAGGCATAGACGACTCTCGAGGGGCCCTGTGGGTCCACTGAGCCCCCAGAAAATTATGTAAACTCCCTCTCACTACAAGACGTGGAAGGGCTTCTCCGCCGCTGGTCTAGTCATGAACCTGGCCTGGGAGGTGATTGTATTAGAGACAATGGAAAAGCTGAGATCACAGACACAACCGAGGCATTGGAGCGCGCGCCGCAAGCCGAATCTGAGACCACTGGGCTGTCAGGCATAGCCACCAGGCCCAGGGCCTGCCAGACATCTTCTGTGTCCTCCTGTCCAGATGGTTCTGACCGGATGGTTCTGACCGTATTTGTTCCCTATCCTCAGTCCAGCCAACATACTCATCAAAATTGAGAACTGCTGGGCGCGGCGGGGAGACATCCCGCTGGGGGGGGGGGGGGATCTTGAATTTCCTGACGGGTACGTTTAATACGGGGTCCCTGTGGCTTTGCCTTCGGTGTCTGGCGCGTAGGGTACAGTGCGTTACTCAGCCGTCCCTCATTTGCCAGCGTGTTTGCTTGATCATTCCCTTCTACATTAACGTGGGACGGAACTTTGATCTACCGTGTGTCCTGGAAAGTATCATCCATGAAATGCAGTAGTTCAATCCAGAGTGGGATATTGGACAGTGGTCCCGATGAGCCCACCCACCCTTTCGCTTGCCATCGTCTAGCCGCACCTTGGGCACCCTTGAGGACATACTCCGAGTCGGTACAAACTGCCACTTTAGGTTCGCGTGCATGCGCAAAGATTCGAGCGCCGCCAGCAACTCAACGGCCGAGGGGCTGGGGGGGGGGGGGGATAATGTTCAGGCACCCATCTCTCCGTGGATGTCCCCCACCTATTGAGCATGGCAGCACAGAGGGGGAAACATGCACACCGCGCGCATTCTTTTATATGTAGTCTCGTAAAATTTCAGTGATTTTTCAGGTTGGCAGGGACTAAGTGGTAAGCATACAACAAGGGAGGCCTCCAATCCATCCTCCTCACCAATTGCATGGTGGTTTCGCGTTTCAATTCACCACCCAATGGGGTGCCCAATCCCATACCATCCCCCCCCGCCTTGCCAATGGCCCGGGCCAAGATTCTTCTTTCCCGAAAGGGGGGCCATTGACAGGGGGGCCATGATTCTTCTTTCCAGGGCGGGGGGAGGGGGGGGGGGCATTGGCATGTAGGAGGGGGGGGGGCATTGGCTCCGAGTATTATCAAAAAATTTTCCAAAAAAACCGGCATGTGGGCATTTTCTCGCCCATGCATCTTGTTGAGGCATTGTTTGGATGCATCCCTTCTAGAGTGCACATCTTTTGAATGGTTGTAGGTCTCACTTCCTTCTATTTTTTTGCTACTCACCTGTCATACATACAAAGCACTCTCTAGTTCTAGGCAACTCCCGCATGGGCAACAGATACACCAGCTCTCTAGGGTTTGGAAGTCCTACATGGGCAACATGCAATATGAAATATTGTTCAAACAAAGACCACAAGCACTTCCTTCCATCCATGATATACTTCCCCTTCATGACCAAAGTAATGTTGTATGTCCAACTAGCAGCATTTTGCAGCCACAAAATAAGCCAAAACATGGGATTCTTAAACAAGAAACCCTTCAGGGGACCAAGATTCTTCGTTCCCGAAAGGGGGGCCATTGACAGGGCCATGAGGCAACGGATACTGGGCTCGCATACGCCCCCGTGTCACAGGCGCATGGTCATCACCACACAGTTCAGTGTTTTGCCTTGCTGCACTGCAGCGCAGACCTGTTCTGTACCACTCCAGGTGGCTGCCGATTGTGCTTTGGCCTTGGCCATCTGTACATTTGGGTCAGCTCGCACCCACCTCCCTCCCACAGTGCCGGTTAGTCTCTAACCCTTGCTCTGCGGGTCTCTCTCTCTCTCTCTCTCTGGCCAACCCTTGCTCTGCGGGTCTCTCTCTCTCTCTCTCTCTCTCTCTCTCTCTCTCTCTCTCTCTCTCTCTCTCTCTCTCTCTCTTTCTCTATGGCCTTTCGCTCTGTGGGCTTCTCTCTCTTACTCTGTGCCTCGCCCACTCCCTCTCTCTCTGTGTCTCACCCTCCCTCTCTCTCTTGTCTCCCTCTCTCCCTCTCTCCATGTCTCGCCCCCTCTCTCCCTCTTCGCCCTTTCTCTTTCTCCCTCTCCTCACCCTCCCCAGGGGTTTTTCTTGTGTCTCTGCCTCATCTTACACCCCCCTGCTTGCTGGCTCCTGTCAGGCATATCGCCGTTCGCATGGCGGTGTGCTCAGCAGCGTGTAGAGGAACCGTACAGCGTCTCCGGATACCGGGTCTGTTTGCCTAAAGAGCGTTCTTTGGAACAGCCGTAAGAGATCAGCTCGGCCCGTCAGCCATACACGCAGGCAGCCTCCATTTCTGCTCACAGAGGAAGGCACCGCTCTGTGTCCCTCTGCCGTCGGACAGTGGAGGATCGCCTCCCACTGGAACGGATGCCACTTGCCTACACTCTTGGGTCGCCACTGAACCTGCATGTTCGTCAGAGCCTGAGGTGAACACTGGCGACGCTCCTGCCTTAACTTCACATCGGTATCGCCAGTGGGCACTTCGTGCCGACCACATTGCACAGCCTTGGTCCGTGCTCAGCAACCACTCCTGTTGGTCGGACTTCATCATATCCCGGACTGGGGACTTCCCGTCCCCGGTTTCCACTGGGCCATAATAGTGCTGTATTACCGCCGCCGCCGCTTTGAACATGGAGCATTCCACCATAGCGTGCTTGATTGACTCCTTCTGCGAGCATATCGGGCATTTGTCCGTGCCCGACCTCTTGTAGACCCTTTCATGTACCGTAAGTTTGTGCCACAACACTCTTTGTGCAAAGTCCTTCACCCTTGGCGGTAGTTGTGCATTTGCCCATTGCTCCCACACCTCAGGTGTTTGTGGATCGCGTACCCCTGGTTGTGATGCATAGAACTGTAGCAACCACGCCCTGGTCCAGTTTTGAACATGGACTGTGGGGGTATCAAACCCCCCTTTCGACGGGATTTTGTTTAGGAGCCGTCCGCCATGATTGTATACCCCCTTCCAGGTTCGAGGCAGTGCATTCAATAGCCTCACATCTTCCAGAGATTGAAAATGACCCCACGTTAGTACGCCCCGCCGGATCATCTTGATGTTGTAGTAGGAGCAGTTGAACTCATTCCGGAAGTAGACAGGGTGCCACAGCGGTAATTGGTCCCGGTTTTTCCGGGGGGCCACCTGCGGGGCCACCCGCTGGATATATGAATGTGCCTTCGCCGACCATCCCAGGAACGTTAGTCCCGCCGTTCGAACCATGCCCAATTGGATATATGGGAGGTTGTCTTTGGACGGTGTAAACCCAATTGACACTGCCCATGCATAGAAGGTCTCCACCAAATTGTTAGGATATTTGTGAGGCTCTCCCAAGAGGCTGACGAACGGGGCCGCTGCTTGGTGCATCAGAAACAGCTCGGGCTCCGGCAGAGCCATTCCCCCTTGCAACCGTGGCCGCGAGAGGATTGGCAGAGTGATTCCCCAACTGTTGGTGCCCATGGTCACGTGGTAGACTAACTTCAGCTGTCTGATCACCGGGGCTGGGGCGTAGTATGCCTTGGATACCCAGGCCACCACCGGTAAAATCCGTGATGCCAGCATGAAGGCGCGCTCATCCATCGACAATTGCAGCGTGGACACCACCCTTGCGCGCCGAAAGGCTTCTTGAAGTGCTGGTGCAAAGGCTTGTTCTATTGCCAACCCCCATCCATGGTCATCTTGATGGTGTTGTATATTCCCAGGTGTCCCAGGTGGGGGGGCCATTGGCATGGAGGGGGGGGGGGGGGCATTGGCAAGGACGCAATCATGATTTCTATTGCAACACTTTGAATTGTGATTGATTTGTTATGTACAGGGTGTATGCGACTATGAACAACAGTAACATTTACCTATAAATAATGATACAATAGGTCCTAATTGCCGGATTCATGAGAGAAGCGATAGCTTGTATAATGTACCCACTGTCTGCATGCGGACTACTGAACTACTGAGTTTCTGTCAGTTCACACCTAGCACTCCTTCGGCCAGAATAGCGCCTGAGGTCCTACGTGTTCTATGTGTGTGGGTGTATGAATAAATTCATGCTAAGCTCATGCTGATGCCCATCACGGGAGCACTCAGTGGAGCAGCTACAGTCGTTGTGGCCTCTGTCAGAGGTAGTGTCTTGCATGGCAACCAGGCCTAGTTCTTGCCACATGGGATGTGTGTCGTAGGTCACACCCCAACTACCCCACTAAAGCAACACCGGCTTTTAAAGTTGTCTACACCACGCCCACACCTAAAGTCAAATGTCAAAAAGTCTATGATGCATGCACACCCATGACACCCAGAATGCTCAATTTCCGATATGTTGCAGCACTATCGCCTGAACCTGTCACCATCTCTTCTACATGCGACCCACATTAGACAATCAGTCCGCCTCTTCATTGCCGGGGACGTCTGCATGAGATGGCACTTTCACCCATAAGCTTTCCCGCTCTAGCCTAGAGATTTCGTGTAGGAGGTCTTACCGGTGTTGGCCACCGGTCCACGGGAACCGTTCCATCCCTTCCATCCATTGGCATGGCCATGAGGCAACGGAAACTGGGCTCGCATACGCCCCCGTGTCACAGGCGCATGGTCATAACCACATTGTTCAGTGTTTTGCTTGCTGCACTGCAGCGTAGACCAGTTCTGTACCACACCAGGTGGCTGCTGGCTGTGCATTGGCACTGTTCCTCTGGACATCGAGGTCAGCTCGCACCCACCACCCACCCACAGTGCCGGTTAGTCTCTAACCCTTGCCCTGCAGGTCGTGAGGTCGTGTCATACTCCATCCTTAGGGGCGCAATGGCGCCTTGGTTGGCACAAAGGCGTCTCAGTATTTCAGCATGCGCTCCGTCTGTCAGGCAACTCAACAAATCATTGCTGTTATGCGTGTGGCGCTTACCACGTCTGCTCCCCACGCTGCATGCGCATGCCGCCCACACATTCATGCCTACTTGCTTTCGTCTTCCTCACATGGGCCGCACTCTCGCCGCCCCAGTCGTGCTTGGGCTGTGCAACACGTGACAACATGTTGTGCCTGTGGCTCAGGGGCGCTACGGCGCCCTGCTTTTTCATTTCTTGACTGTTCTGTGTCTCCGTGGCGTCCCTTTCACCTCGCTCTGCTCGAACCCACCCTGCTCAGCCCGAACCCTGGTCAGCTCGAACCCACCACCTCCCTTTGCGCCGGTTAGCCCCGGTCTCTCGCTCTGTGGGTCTCTCTCCTACTCTCTCCCTCCCACTCTCTCGTGCTCTCCCCTGCTCATCCTCTACTGTTGCGCCTCTCTGTTCCTTTCTCACCGTGCTCTACCCTCTCTCTCTCTAACTCTGTGTCTCTTTCCCTCTCTCCCGCGCCCAAAAAAAGGGGGTTCGGGTTGCTTGGTGCATCTCTATCCCCCCCGGGGTTCGAACCATCCTCCACGGGACAGAAGAGGTGCGGTGTATCCACTGGGCCACGACGATGGGTTATTTGCACCATGGCACCATGGCACCATGGCACCATGCGCTTCACTCTTCTTCTCCTTGTTGTCACCCCCTGTCATGCATATCTTCTTTCGCATGGGGGTGTGTTCAGCAGTGTGTAAAGGAACCGCACAGTGTCCCCGGGTACCGGGTCCGCCTGCCTGAAGAGCGTTCTTTGGAACAGTCGCAAGAGGTCCGCTCGGCCTGTCAGCCACACATGCATGCAATCGCCAGCTCTGCTTACCGAGGAGGGCACCGCTCTATGCCCTTCTGCTGTCGGACAGTGGAGGATCGCCTCCCACTGGAACGGGTGCCATTTGCCTGCACTTTTGGGTCGCCACTGGACCTGCATGTTCGCCAAAGCCTGGGTCTTCAGGGTCCAGTTGATCTGGACCATCACCGAGTAGAGCTCCTGATTGCTCATCTGCAGTGGTTCCCCATGGTTGTCCACAATCTCACAACGCATCCTGGTGTCATGTGGTTGGTCCAGTTGGATCCAGATCTGCTGATTGCGGGCCCAGGCCATTTTGGTCAGTTCTGCTTCAACTGCTTGCAGTCCTTCGTTCGCAATGGCGTCCAGCTGACTCAGTGCTTGCACCTTGAAACGTTGGCGTTCTTGCTGAGGCTTGACCTTCTTTGGGGTTGGCTGGATGTGTGTGTACGGGCCATACCGCTGCTGGTGAGTTCCCTTTTCCTGCTGCGTCCTCCCAGACGGCATGACGCCTGGGTGCCTGTCCGCGACAGGACGCGGCGTTCAGCTGCTTGGTGTTCTCCTGTGCTTGTTGCTGCTCACTGCGACAGAACACGACTCGTGTGTTGCAGGCTCTACTGCGACAAGACGCAGCTCATGTGTTGCAAACTCTGCGTCAGAACACAGGTGCTTCAGACTGTGCGAGGTGTCTGCACCATTGTGCAGGGGCTACTGGTTTCGTCATTATCGACCCTATCCTAAGTTCCTGCGCTTCCTGAGCCTTCGCTTCTTGCGCTGTCGCCTGGTGTCACTCACATCAGTGCTGAAGGACAGTGTGTCTGCTGCTGACAGTGCACTCGACAGCACTCCCTGGTTTGTGTGCCCTGTCCTCATTTCCTCACTTTCTGTACTGCTTGAGGAGTACGGTCCCATCTCACGTGGCGCTGGCTCCCCGGATGCTTCCCCTGTCAGTTCATCACTGTCCATGGGTACCATACCCAAGGAAGACCAGAGTGCCCTTGTGCCCTCTGACTCTGACCCCGACCCTCCATTGGCAGGGGGGGGGGGGAGGGTAGGGTAGTCGTTTCGTCACCCCCACCTCCTCGCCCTACATGCACTTCCGCGCAAACCGTTTGTGCCTCTGATTGTGGGTTGTTGTTTTCCCTAAAGTGGAAGGGTTGGGGCACCTGTGGCTGTTGTCCACCATTGCAATAGCCATCGCAACCTCGCTTGGCACCCTATCCTGCAGCCACAGCAAATGGGCTCCCCAGGGGGGTGCTAGAGGAGTGGTGAGGTGTTGAGAAAAAGCACAAAGGGGAGTTATGGGAAAGCTGCACTACCCAAAAGACCGTGCACCGCACGCGCACAGCACATTGCACTGCGCGCACTGCGCGCCGTGTTACCCCCACAGGAACGAGCTAGCTAAGTCCCACCATTGGGGCGGAGGTCGCCCTCTGCCAACCGCTATGTACAATGCAGCATCTTCGGAGCACAACAATGACAGCTAAAACCCGGACACCAGGTTAGCAATGAAAGGCCGGCTCGCTGCCATTGGCAGCCCGCAGAGTGGCTGCCCAAAAGGCCTCCAAAGGCACCCACATACCCAGTGGGTTAGCCTACCGGGGGGCGAATTATTTCATGGGGATTTTTTTGGCCGGCCAAAATTGGGGGGGGAAATTTTTGGTACTGCTCCTTGGAAATGAAGGAAAATTTTGGTATAAGGCCCCTTGTTGTTGCATCGTAGTGGACGGTTGTGCTGTCAGAGACATGTGGAAACCCTTGGTAGCTGAAAAAAATTTTCATCCAGCTAGATCTATGCGACGAAAAATGGATTCCGGAACGAAAACTGGCTGGTCGAGTGGCCACAGTGCTGGGCCGGGAAATGCTAAAAATTGGTGGTCCTGGGTTCAAACCCACTGTGGTGGGTTTTATGACCCACACCCAGAGTCAAAGACAGGTTTTTGGAAATGGCGCTGGGGGGTGGGGGGGATAACTTGGTCCCACCAGTCTCATCTATGTTGCGCCTTCACACTGCATGCAGCACGCAGAAAACCCACCCCTCCTGCAGCCCATGCCTGGTGCACACAGTTTGACACATCGCATCCTTAAAATTGAAGGAAATATTTCGTACGAGGTAGGAGTACGAAATTTGTCCATATCGATTTTGTACTGTGCTAAATAATTCGCCCCCCGGTATAGCACCGCGCAATCAGCACACCCAATCAGCAGGGGCCACATGTGTGGCTTCCCACCTGCAAGGCGCCCCCATGCCCCTAGGCTCAATCATGGTCAGTATCAGATACTAGATGCCCCCGCCAAGGCAATTCTTGCTAATGTCCAATGCAGTCCAATGTTCTCCAGAGAAGACTAGAGCAAACACAGAATGCTATGGTACGGCCATCTATGTACACTTGCACCTGTACTTTGACACTTCATCACCTGTATGGGCACCATGGTACCTGGGCTTCTGAGTCGTAAACCTAAGTAAGCTACGGAAATTTTTTCTGGCTGAAGCTGTAAATTCAGGCATGCCCTCGTCGCTACAGGAGGTATACGTACTTCGTGCCCGTTGGCGTAAATATGAATTGTGCATACTCGCTGTCGCAAAAAGTTCTACACACACTGGTGACCATCCTCTCTCACTTCTTGATGTAGATGGCTATCTAGCGGAAGCGTCTGGCAGGGTTTGCAAGAAAGTGAGCACATAGTGTGCCGGAGAAACCTGCAGTGTACCCTCCGGCATACTTTCGAGGTCCACATCCATGCCGGTAGTGTGGTGGCGCCCATCTAGAATGCAGATGTACGAATGCCCTGTGCCCCCGCTAGCTTGCGCCAACCACTGATTCTAAATCCGCTTGTACGCCACCTGCTGCAATCAGTGCAGCCGGCACCGCCACCACCATGGGCCAAAGCCCCTCCACTCCAAAGTCGGACGTCGGGGAGCACGGTTGCCCCACACCGGCAATCCCCTAAAGTTCCACAAGCCCCACACGCCAAGGCAACAGCACACCTTGGAAAGCACAGCACCCACAGCTCACCGTACCCCACTGCCTAGCGTTGGCCCATACTCCATGTCCGCGGTGGCAACCTTCATCACCCAGCTGGCAACGCGGTCCACCATCAGTACAGGCCCAGTAGGCACACATGTGTCAGCCACGTTGCAACGGGCCACTTTGTGGTCCGCACTAGCAGCATCAGTATGGGGTTTACAAAGCCCGGGTTCCGCGGAAGGGGGTACCACCATTGGTGCGGCTAGTGCCGGCCATGCTGCCATATCCAAGAGGTCAATCTCCAAGTCTAAGGGCAGCAGGTTTGGCCAGTCGCACTGCAGCGGAGGCCGGGGAGGCGGGCAGGCGTAGGGGAGCGCCCCCAGCGTAGGACCCCCCCCCCCCTTTGCAATATACATGGTTGTGATATCAGCAAAAACAGTGATATCACGGGGAGGTTTCACGACAAATCTCCTAAAAAAACACACACAAAGAAGGTGTAAAACATTGTGCACAGACACTGATCTAATCATTGTGGATGGTCACAATCTGAAGAGAGAGAGAGAGAGAGAGAGAGAGAGAGAGAGAGAGAGAGAGAGAGGATGGGTTGGAATTTGAATTTTTGAGCTGTTGAGGCTGAAAATTGCTTCGCGGTCAAACAATTTTTGCTTGGAAACTTTGTCTAACAACCACCCGCCACTCATGATACTCCCATTCCAGTTGGTAGAGCAGCTGCTCAGTAGCCTCAAGCAAGGGAACCGTGACCAGAGTGGTCATGGCGTGTACCTGCTCTCGTACTTTGGAGACATTATCCACAAGTGCCTGGGCAAAGGCACCACAAGGTGGGCGTTTCCTTTTGCTCAGCACTTCAGCAGTGGCACTCGATTTGCTGTGGAAGTCCTCCACATACTTTCTCCGTCCTGGCTTTGCTTTCGAAACGACGATTGATGATCAAGAATGAGTTTCGGCAGTTGTTCATTGGGTTTGCTCAGGAGCTCAGGAATGCGTTCTGGTGCTTTTTTGCTTTCAGAAGTTGGGTGATCATATTCGCTCCGCAGCTTGGAAGTGGCTTCCGGCGCTCCTGAGCCCTTGGTAGCATCGCACTGAGAGATGACCTCACACCTTTGTCCTTCCAATTTGTTCAAATTGTCCCAAGCGTGGTTCTTGCTCATGTGCCGCTCTCATACCCGCATTCCTCATAGCTGTGCATCGCAATATCCATGGCTTGTGCCGCAACATGCAAGAACATGAAAGATGTTTCTCGAGAATGTTCAGCCCACCCGACAAAAATCTTCAAAGATAACATGGCAATGAAGTTTTCAAAAGGTGATAACATGATGTAGGGGAAGAATCGAGGAATGTGGAGAGTTCCATCAATACACACTAGCTTTTGCACAGCATGCACTTCGCACCAAGCAACACCCATCAGAGGATAGATGTAAAGTGATTTGCATGCAATTGGTGAATTGGCGATAGTTGGCGAACACATCAGGATTTTGTTCCACAACTGACTCAAATGATGGGTGCTTAGGGCCCTGACGGCAAAATAGTTGCACTGCGCACGCACTGTGCACATACTGCACTGGTGGCACCCCCAATTGCCATGTGACATTGCGACACAATTTCAAAACTGGAGGGGGAAGGGCTTGCCCCTCTCTTGGACTGAGCCTTGGACTGGGCCTGGTCCCTTGCCAGCGGTGTAATGAGCAGAACCACTGAACAGACACTGAACTGCCCTTGAGAAGCTTGTGCCTATTCGATGGATGCTTTTGTGAAATGCAGCACGTGCCTGAATAAGAGAGCCGGAAACGATGCCCTTAAAGTGCAAATGTCACATACCGATTTTGTCTGCAGCACACCGTCTGCCAGGGTATCGACTCAAGAGAAATTTGCCAAACAAGTCAGACAGATGATGCACAGAGCTGGAGGGACACATGGTGAGAGCGGTCCTGAAAAACAGTTGGTTGTTCACCTACAGCAACTGCCTGGTCAACTTACCAGAGGCCACACAACAACGGTCTGTGGCTAATCTGCAAAAATTGGCCACTGGCTGCCAACTGGTGGTGAACTGACGTTTGGCCGATGACCAGAGGCAATCAGCCTGTAACTAACGATCCCGGGGCCAGGGTGCATAGTACACTGTTTGTTGGTCAAGGTCAGCTGTGGGGCAGGATTAGGGGAGAGGGGGGACAGGGGCTTGTTGGTGAGAGTGGAATGTCTGCCGTGATCCACGCTACCATGTGTTGTTCTTGTGTTCTAGAACTCGGCTGTGCTTTGAAATCATGTCCTGTGACACATGTGCACCCCGTTTCCCCAACTCCCTCCAACCTTCTTCGTGCCCCGCTACAACCAAATCGCCCGTGTCTGTTCAACGATGACTCAGAATAGCAGGGACAGCAGAGGGCTGATGCTGATCGGGACCAGGGCCCTCAATCAACGAGCATAGGCACCGAATGGAGACAGGCTACACCACGTACTTCCCTGCGGAGTGTGCATTGCTTTCAGCTTTCAGTTTGTCTTCCAGCAAAACAGAAACTGCAGACTCACGACTGAGGCAATCTGAGCTATGTTGTGTGTGTGTTTCCTCCACCACCGTCCTGCACTCTGTCATCCCCTCTGCCATGTCCTCTGTCATATCCTCCGTCACGTCCTCTGTCATGCCCCCAGTCATGCTGCATGTCCTGTCAGGTCCGCTATGAATTGGAGTATGAGCACGCTGGGAGGGTCGGAGTGCGGACACTCTAGTCCGTGCGCACTGCCGTGGAAACCTCCGGTGTGCCCCATTCCTTTGCTACAAGTTTCAACTGGATTGCAGCAAACAATCAACACTCAGTGCTGTGCTCTGTTGCCGAACTTATATAGGTCCTGCAACAACAGGACGTCGGTTGAACTGGCTCTACCTTGTCCAAATCCGCACCATTTGGCGAGGAGCAGGCGGTGGGGTACAGGAACGACATGCCATAGAAAACTGGGTTGCAATGATTTCCAATTGTTCAGTCGTTCTGCCTCCAATCACCGTCTTGAAGCCCTGGGGCGAATATGTATGGGCCTCCATGGGGTGGTTGTGGGGTCATGTTGCGTTTGTACAATATGATGTTGTGCAGGGGGGATAGGGGTGTGCTGTGTGCGTGGGCACTGTGTACACATGCGCGTGTGGAGGGGCACTGAGAGACACACCGCCTCCAGGGCACTGTGCTAACGGTAAGCGTGTGCCTGGGATTAGATGCTTAGGAAAAGCACTGTGTGCACAGGGGCATTGTGCACATGGGCACTGTGCGATTGCGGGAAGCACTGGATGTGCAGCACTGCTGATGCAAAGTGTAGGACTGGTGCCCGTTTGTCTTGGCCCGTGGTGTTCTGATGGGGCCTAGCTAAGGCCAAAACCGGTACCACAGAGGACAGAATTTGGTGGTGGTGCTCGTGGATTATCCAGTGCTCAGGGTTTGGAGACGTTCGTCGTTTTGATCCTGGTCATTGAGGTTATAGGCGCCCCCGAAGGAGTATCCACACCAAACCATCCAGCAGTCCTACAGCCGCAGTTCAGATGCGACTCACACATCAGAGGTGACTGAGTCATGCACAGGCATTTGTTGATCAACGGGAGTTGGGAATGGGTGAGTGCAACGCGGAAGTTGCAATTTGGAACCGGCCGTAAATTGCTGTGGATTCAGGCGACTGTACTGTCGTGGAGATTTGGCAAAACAAAACTCTCTGTGTCTGATTGATCACCCCCCACTGAGACGCCTAGCACAGCCTACACATGGCATACCAGGGCACACATGCAGAGCCGATTGGCTGTCTTTAACCGACACACACACACACACACACACACACACACACACACACACACACACACACACACACACACACACACACACACGGTAGACACGACAAACAGAGCACTGAGCAAAGCGGCTTGGGTGTACTAAGTCTCGTCAGGTGCAGCGTCAAAACAAAGGCATGTTCAAACGCGGCACTAGGCGCCTTTGTGCAGTGCAGTGCAGAGACCAACACACACACACACACACACACACACACACACACACACACACATACACACACCATGTGACTTCACACCGCCCCGCAAGAACGGCACACCAGCGTGGGCAGTATTGATCAGCAGATCTTCCGGTGCAGCACCTGCCCATCACGGGCTTGGTGGAAAAAAAAATGTGTGAGCATCATACTGAGTTGCACACAAAATGTGGGTGCGTGCTACACCGCCGCAAACCAGATGTGAGTCGCACACCAGATGTGGGTGCATCCTTCAGAGCCGCAACCCAGACGTAGACAGGTCCTGCTGAGTCGCACCAGTGTGGGCTGATCCTGTGGTGTTGCACACGGCATGCGCTTAGCAGCGAAGCTGGGGAATGGCATAAACGGGACGTGTGCTTATTTGGTGGGACACACCCATATCCCCGTCCCCCGGGCGGGCATCATTTGGGTCCCGGCCAAACCCCCGCCCACCCCCTGCCCGCCCACATCGGGAAACAAAAACCTCTGTACAGGAACCATTCAATCCACTCAAGGCCGCGAGTTTGTGGTATGATTTTAGTACACAAACTGTCACCGGGGGCAATGAACCGTTCACCGCGCGCCCACATACCAGCGATACCACAAGCCTCATTTGGACTGCGGTGAACGGGCCTGCGTTCGGCAGTTGCAGCGAACCGAAAAAAACGCGAGCCGGCAACTCATTGCAATAACAAACACAAAACTAGCGCACTGCATGTGCAAGTTAGCACTTTCACAGAGGGGTGGTCGTGGGGGGGGGGGGGTTTTGGCATGACGCCATGGTGTGATGATCTCGTCTGCAGCTGGCGGCGCCTACTGGCCGATCGCCATTCGCTGCCCTTCCCTTGGACCCTTTCCCTCCATAGGCGGTGGTGCCCATCGGCTTCTCACCACCCTTTGACCTTCCTCTTCCTCCCTGCCCTATCCTTCCCCCTCCCCTCCCCTTTCCCTTCCCTTGGCCTTTTCCTCCGTAGGCCGCGGGGGGGGGGGGGGGGCAAGAAGGTACGCGCAATGCCCATGTGCACCACGGGGAGAGGTGGAGTAATTGGGCTTCACGCACATGGCAACGTGGTGAGGCAGGTGGCGGACGACCATGACAACACGCGGAGGGGTGGAACCATTGGGCCTCACACACAGGGAAACGCGGTGAGACATGTGGTGGACGACCTGAACGCGGAGTGGAGTGGGCAGCACGTACCACAGAACAAATGCTGCAGATTTGTAACAGCTACGGAAAAGTCCCAAATTAATGCGGTCCCTACGCCTACTGTAGCTTAGACGCGGCCGTACCTTGCACGTACCACGTACATGGTGAGCTGGTGCAAGAAAGGGGAATATTATGCACAAATATCCCCAAAATCAAAATGTGGGTTCAAGTGGGCAAACACTCACACCAAATGTGTCCATGGCCCTGTGTGACTGGCAAATTTGTCACCAAACGCATGTCTTATGTGGCTGCACTACATTTGTACCGAATCAAATTAGGTACCAAATTAATATGGTCCCTACGCCCATTGTAGCTTGGACAAGGGCGTAGCTATTACAAGGGGAGGGGGGGGGGGGGTAGGACAAGCATGTGATAGGGCAAAGGGGGGGTTACATGGTCACTGTACAGCGGTTAGTGAACCCACGGGGCCATGGTCCGGAGCGAGATGCGGTGCATCTGCGTCCATGACCCCCTCGACATGGGAGCGGGGGGGGGGGGGGTCCATCAATGCAGGGGGCCCGCCGCGCCGAAACGACGTACTGACGTACATCAGGGCAGAGGCCACGCTGCCACGACAGAAGAAATCGTCCTCAGGACAGAAATGGTGCAGTGCTCTCAGTCCAGTTGTGTAGTTGTGTAGTTGTGTAGTCGATAAAATGGGTTAATGACCCCACCCCCCCCGTTCGTCTCCGGAGCGGAATTTTCCAGGGCCAATCGCAAACAACCAAAAGTCCAGAATTCCCAATGCGGCCCATCAGCCGAAGGTTTTCAGGACGTGCCTCCGGAGTCCAGGCGCAGATGAGGCTCAGGTTGAGGGGATCCCCCAGGAGCCCATGACATGAGGTTGTCTTCGGGCACCCGAACCGGGATCTCATCCCGAGGCCGGGCATGAGCGCCGCCTGACACCACTGTTCAGGCACGAGGAGTCTGGTGGAGGCAACAGGGACGGCATCGAGGAAGCCCGGTCCCCCCCGAGGCCCTCCGACTCATCGAGCGGGGGGGGCAGCAGCACTCACAGCCCCCGTCGCATCCGGAGGCGGGCGCTCGGTCTACTTCTGCGACCCCGCGGCCGACGAGGAGTCGTCATCGAACGTCCCCACGCGGACGTGCTCGATGAACACGTCCAAGTCCTGCAGCGGGAAGCGCAGCATCCCGATGCAGACCGCGTGGTACAGGAACGCCGAGTGGTGCAGCAGCGGGAACGCCGCGCCCGCCGGGGCCCCGTCCGCGGCGTACGCGGCCAGGCCGCAGGCCGCCGCCCCCGCGACGTAGAACAGCTTCCACGTGCGCTGCCAGCGCTCGTGGCCCTCGAACAGGTCGGCGCGGCGCACGAGCAGCGCGAAGATGGCGGTGGACTGCAGCCACCCGCACACCGGGTACGCCACCGCGGCGGCCGCGCGCAGGGCGTCCCGGGCCTCGACGCCGTCGCAGTCCACGGCCCGCGCCGGCCCCGCGGACCGGACCAGCAGGACGAGGGCGAGGGCGGTCAGGACGCCCATCAGCAGCTGCAGCCCGGTCTCGGGGATGTCGTACAGCCGCATGGCGTTCCGGGCGTACAGGTACTTGTAGAGGTAGTAGCTGGTGCCCAGCAGCAGCAGCGGAAGGACGGCCAGCCCGACGCCGAAGATGAACTCGGGGACGGGGCGATCCCCCGAGTACGACAGCGCGCCCCACGCGTCACGGCGCCGGAGGCGCTCCGGGGGGTGTTCGGGGGCGCTGTGCGGGGGCTCCGGCGTTGACTTTGCGGGGGGTTGGGGGGGCTCCGCTCGGTCTTTGGTGGCGCTGTGATGGGCCTCTTGCGCGGACTTGCCCCCGCGCTGGTGGTGCTCCGGGGGCTCTTTGTGGTGGGGCTCGGGGTCTGCGCTGGTGGCGCTCGGGGGGTGCTCTGGCTCGTCTTTGGCGGTGCCTTCGTGGTGCTCCGGCGCTTCTGCGGCGCTCTGGTCGTCGTCTGCGGCAGCACCGTGCGCTGGGCTGCCCGATGATGCGCCCCAGAGCGCCTCCTCGATCATCGGCAGCAACGATGGCCACCCCGACTCGTGCGCCTCCTCCTCCGCGGGCACCTCCTCTTCGGTGCCCTTTGCGGGAACCTCAACGGGCCTACGGCGAAAAAAGCGGCCGACCCACCGCTTCGGCAGGGCTCCGAAGCGCTTCGGCAGGGCCACCAAGCCTTGCCGTGCCTTCTTCAGACAGTAGCGCACCCCGCGCCGAGGGCCCGAGGGCGGCGCGCGTTGTTGCGCAGGCACTGGCTCGTCATGCACCGTCTCCCCCGGTGCCTCATGGCGTGGCTCGTGGTCGCTGGATTGCGTTGGCACCGCCCGCGGCGCCGCGTCCTCCGGGGGGCCGTGGCGCGCCGCGTCGCCGCCGGATGTCTCGGGGACCACATCCTCCGGCGTGTCGCCGTCGGGGGGCACCGCCCCGGGCCCCGGATCCTCCGGTGCCTCGTCGCTGCTGGACTTCTTTGGCGCAGTCCGAGGGGCCGGCTCCTCCGCCGCCTCGTGTGCACTGTTTTGCTTGTGCTCCGGCTTCGGGACCGGCAACGTGCGGTGGCGCCGGGACTTCTTGGGCACTTGGACCGGGACCTCCGCAATCTCAGGCGCCTCCTCAGGCTCAGGGGCGATGGCCACCGCGAAATCAAAGGAGCAGATGAACACGACGGACAGCAGGAGGCATACCGCCCAGTACGCAGCTGGGAACAGCTTGGGCTGCCAGGTGGTGCCCAGGATCATGAATTAGGGCACCGCACGAGGAAACAAGGGCATGGCTGTTGGGAGATACCAGGGACAATGCGTGCTGCTGTGGCAGGGCCTGGCGCGGGTCGATGCAGAGTGTGCCCAGACAGCGCCCCGTCCAGAGAGTGGCTCGAGGAGCAGGATACCAGTCTGCTGACCCCGGCCACGTGGTACTTGGGCAAGCACCACAGATAGGCTTGCAGACCTTCCGCCGCTTTGATCCCTCATGCACGATGGTGGCCCGAAGCCCTGAATGATGTGCACTCTGCGGACACTGTGATGGTCCTGTGTGTTGCGGCTCATGGCAGTAGGTGTCAGCTTACCATGGATTGATATGCTTCCTAGTGTTGCAACAATTTCGAAACCCATGTCGTCCCCTGAACACTACGCCGGTGTGTGGAGGGTTCTATGCCTTTTGCACACAGGAATCAATGTTTTCAATCATTGCTGTTGTGCACATAGTAATGAGCGATAAAAACAACACCAGCATGTGTTTCACACGCACTTTGCAGTTCCTGTCCAAAATCTTGGAGAGGCATGGTGTTGCAAAGTTGTGTTGAGGCTCGCAGCATAAATGCCCATAAATTCGGTTGACATTGAGGCGGTGATTTGTAGCCTTGCCACGAATGTCCCCCCGCCCCCCTGAATAGGAACCCCACAATGCACGACGGTGTTCGCCACCCCGGGGAGAAGCGTCACCAAATGACGGTGTCCTGCCTCCCTGGGGCACTAACCCCTCTCCCCCTTGCGAGAGCAACAGCAAAAATACTGAGTTTGACGGGAGAAAACCAAGTGTTGCTCTGACAAAGGTGTTGTTCATGCAGGCCGTGAGAAAACACAAGGAGTGGCCATCGCACCATGCCAGTACTAGTCGTCAGGTGATTCCCCAATCTCCACCTCCAAAGGACAAGAAGCGATGAAAGCATAGCTCGATCGACTTACACCTGACACACAAGAGGGGGTGAAACTGGGTGGTAGGACAGCAATCAGAATCCCAAAATACCATACCCAGCCCCAAGTCACAAAAAAAAGAAACGGAATGGTCATTGACCACCAGAAAAAGGAACCGCCAAATTCCATGATTCCAAAAGTTGCGGAAACAACACCTATTGTCGCACTGACAAGGTGGTTGCTCTTGCATAAGAGACCAATGGTCAGTTCTGATCAACTGAATGACCCCGCCGCAGGCACTTTCATCCATTAGTGTAATAAGTTGTGTGAACTTTCGGAACTGCTTCCACTATGTACAGCAGTCAACATTCCTATCATTCACACAGCATATTACAGACCAAAGGCTGTCCATGCTTTTATTAGGAAGGCTAGCCAAACCCTAGAAAACAAAGTTCTAATGAAATCAAAAGAAATGTGACAGAAGCTTAGGGCAAACGTGAATCACTAACATCAGTACTAAACCCATCCGAACTGACAGCCCAAGACACACTTGAGGCTGTGTCACTATCATGTTCCTTATCCAAGGAGCCTGAATACAGGTCTGTCATCACTTCTCAGTTCAATGAGTGCAGAATCCAAGGGAACTGCCCTGGGAGATGCTACCAAAAAATCAATTCGCTGTGCCACATTCACAAGGATGGGCGTCTGTGAGTGAGCCGGAATTCTCTTTGGTAGTGGTGGCAGTGGTGGTGTGCTGATAACATTGACTTTTTGTGGTATATGTTTGAAGGGCTAAAAGGGATGCGACCACAGGGCAGTGCACTGCACCCAGATGTTCCTGGTCAGTGCCCAGGTCGAAACAAGAACAGGTTCATATACTATTTGTTGTATATACTTCTTCTTGCTTTGGACTTCGGCTCGCCATGAACGCTCTCGCCCGTGGTTAGGCCGCTTTGAGTAATGCTCGCCGGGGGGCAACCCCCATGCATCAAAAAACGGGATGCGACCACAAGCCACTTGCAGCCAATCTGTCCGCCTCATTGTTTCTATTCACTGTGATATGAGACAGCACCTTATCCACATTACCTCCCTGCCTTCTCTCTCCATTTCTCAGAGGATCTGCTCCCGGATTGGCACATTGCTGACAGGGCCGCACGACCCTACCCATCCACCAATCTTCCATCATGTTGCTGCACCTTGGACCTCCGGCAAAACACATTCCTCAATTTACAATCACCCTCACTCAACACGTGTGTCAACGGGGCAGAGCTCAAAACGACATTGACATCCATGACGGTAGGCACCATGCATGGTGGTGCTGATTGTTGTGAAGGGCGCATAGCAGTTTTGTGGAAATTTTTTTGATCGGGGCTGGAGAGGGCATGCCTCAGGTTCGGAACTACTTGCCGTAACCGTGCTACTTGTTCCACTGCCGTCACCATCATGTTGGTTTCCACTGCCACTCCCATAGCCACTGCCACTACCACTTGCGGTATCACGATCAGAGTCACAATCTGGGTCAAGATTCGTAGAGTCCTGTGCATCCACAACAATATGTTTGTGCAACTTGGCGGCACGTTGTGGTTGAATGCACCTGGGTGCGCCTCCAAGATCACAGTTATGGTGTGTTGGAACATAGTGTGCAGTTGAGTCTTGCAGCTGTGCCTCCGAGTCAAGCGTGGGAACCAATCAAAACTGCATCGGAACCAATCAAAACTGCATGGGAACAAATCAAACGCAGGTGGGAACCAATCAAAATTGC
The DNA here is from genome assembly GCA_964036045.1 of Eutreptiella sp. 'Long Island Sound 2002'. NCBI lineage: Eukaryota > Euglenozoa > Euglenophyceae > Eutreptiales > Eutreptiaceae > Eutreptiella > Eutreptiella sp. 'Long Island Sound 2002'. Next base: position 20,929,937 of record OZ038382.1, read on the forward strand.
ATGGGAACCGATCAAAAGTGCATGTGAACCGATCAAAACTGCATGGGAACCAATCAGAAGTTGCCATACGTATGGGAGGTGATGGCAGAGGCGAGGCGGGAAGGGGGGTAGTGGGTGGGTGCGTTGAAGGGGGGGTGTACCTCTCTGACCTCAGCAGGAGTGGGAATTGCGCAAAACAATTGAATAAGCCGTCAATAGATCTGGCGGGAATGTATACAGATGATACCTAAAATGCGATTCATAACACAGGTCACCCTGTTTTTGTGTGTGTTACTGGGCCTTGGTGTGTGCCTTGCATTAAAAACACCATTTGCATTGTTCTTTGCCCATGCTACAAGACAAAGGTCGCTGACCTAGGTAAGACATACACACACACACACACACACACACACACACACACACACACACACACACATATATATATATATATATTACTACACCCCTCTCCCCTTAAATTTAGCTAACAAGCAACAACAACAACAACCAGCACGTCTCCATGCCGTTTTGGCCATTGCTCTGTCCCAACGATTCGGATCTTTTGCCCACGCAGCCATCTTGGAGCCTAGGTGGTGGCCTTGCCAAATCCAAGTTTTGAGCCAGAAACTCACCGGTGGCGGCCCGGGGCGGTGGCGCCAAGTCGGGAGGTGCCCTCCCAAATCTGCGCAGTTTTGGGCCAAAAACAGCCATTTTTCGCCCAAAATAGCCCCCAAACCCGGGCGAAATGCCCAAACGAAGGGAAACGCTGGCTACACCCCACGTGCGGCTTGACTTCACCGTGTGACAGCACCACCGGAGAGTGCTGTCAACACCCCCACCCCACAGTCATCAGCACCTGTTGAGTGTCCCATGATATGCACGGTCCCTTTGTCCCGATGCCTCTATGGCCTGTTCCCCTTCCCTCAGAATGACCCCCCCCCCCGGACGCACACCGCCGGCGATGGGGACCATCTCAACAAAAAGGTGACCGCCGCGGGCCACACACCCCGCAAACACAACCCGGTACCGCATTGGGACGTGTGGGGGCGCCGGCGACGGGCAGATGGTCGGGGGCTGGTAGCCCCGGATACACTGGCCGCATGGCCCTCCCCCCCCTCTCCCACTGCCCACGGGTCCTGCGGTTCAACAGAAGTAATGTCTTAGGAACACGTCGTCGGCGCACCACCGCTTCACCACCCGATAGCACGCCACCCCCAACGCCGGGAACAGACGCAACACCCAGTCCACCGGCTCCCCGTGCCTCAGGGCAGTCACCGCCCCGGCCCCCACATAAGCGCCCGACCCGACCTCCGCCGGAGGAGAGCCACCCGCTGCCGTTGAAGGGGACGAAGGATGACCGCCGTGCAGGGCCTGTCCTGCAGCGGGACCACTGGTGGACGCGGCGGCGGCCGCCATCGAGTTCCGGATGTGGCGCTTGTGGGACACCAAATTGCGGACAAAGCGGACGAGGAAGCGGATGGTGTCGCTGTAGTACGTGTACTGGGCCATGTGCTCATACAAGAGCGGGTACTCCTCTGCCATGACAGCCGGGGGGTCAAGCCAGGGGCGTGCATGGGACAGTCAATGCGCGCAGACAACAGAGACATGGCCCGCAGGCGCAGGCAACGGCCCTGGAAGCACCATCAGTGCAGGTGACCCACAGTCAGGCACCCCCCTACCCCTGCAGCCGGGCATCCCCCTGTCCCTGCCTAAGGGCCAAAAAGGTTAACCAGGGAACTGGCTCTTCGAGGCGATGGATGCCAAACTTGACTTCCCACTTCCCACTTCCCCACATCTCCGGGTCCTGCACTAAGCCAACCAATGGAAACAATTTTGCTTCCGCCGTTTTGCTTAGTTGGCCTTGCCCTGACCCTGCCCTACACCCAGCCCCCCCCCCCCCCCCGCCCTCCCCTGCATGCAGTACAAAACAACATCCGTTGTGCGTCTTGGACCTGACCCATTCATGGGGGAGTGCGGGCACAACTGAGGAATGCTCGTAACGGATTTATGTTCCCCGCTTCAGCTACCGCTTCTTGGTCCCGTCTGCCTCTGGTGAACTGCTTCAGTCAGCGCTTGTTGTGGGTTGTGGGGTCCTTGGGGTTGCACACACAAAAATTAAATATGGCTCCCACTGGGCCAACTAGGCCAAAATGGGCAAGCGGGACAACAAACAGGGTGAGCTGCCCCCAGTGCGCAAAGGGATAGGTCAGGACAGGCTCACCACCGGCCATATTGGAAGTCAAAAGAAGATGTAAGTCCCTATCACTGATCAGGCCCCATAGGGGCAGTGCTGGCACAACTGAGAAATGCCCTATGTTGTTCTCCGGGGTGCCCCAGCCCTGTGGATTGGGGACGATGGGCACTGGCGGGCAACACACATGAAGTACAGGACCAAGTGTCAGAGCATGTCAGTCGTGCCCTGAGTGCCGTATCCCAACCCACTGCGCATTCCTGACACATATCTCGACATGTCATGTACCATCCGATATCCTCCGACACGCTGTCCGCGCGGGTGCTGGCCCGGGGCCCACACACAGAACAGCAGACACAATGCCGACAGGCAGTCCGCACGTCGACACAGACGTACACCGACGTACACCTGTTGATTGCTGCTGCAGGACCTCCCGCCAGTCGGTCTCAGGGCCCAGAGCAAAGCGGGCGCTGTCCCCGAAAATGATGGATCGGCACTCGGCTGCCTCCAGAGCCGCCACTACAGCCCCATAATCTGTCCCTGAGCGTCGGGCAGGTGGATGACACAAGGGCGGCATCGGTGTGACAGCGGTATGGCCGTGGTGCAGGCGGCGACGTTAATGGTAGGGCAGGGGTATGACAGTGGTATGGCGTTGGTACCCCAGCAATACGGCAGTGGTACACGCAGTGGTGTGGCAGTGGTCGAGGAGCGGTACAGCAGCGGTGTGGCAATGGCAGTGATCGTGTAGGGGGTCTAGATATGGGCAGCGGCCAGTCGTGTTGTGCAGTGCCCAGCGGTGAATGAGAGCTGCCCTCAATGTCCGATGGCTTTGATGCCGCGTGCCGCACCGATTGTGACGGTGACGATTGTGACGGCGTGAGACGGTCAATTCATGTCAAGGCAGATGAGCAGGGGGGGGAAGGGTCTCGAAGAGGCCCCCCGGCACTGCGGATACCGGGCATGAGAGCCTCCCTTCGCTCAGGCAACGGAGCGCACTTGTAAGCGTGTGTCCCAGTAAATAGTCGCGGGGCTTTGGATGCGCTCGTGCCTTGTGCTGTTGCAGAATGGGGCCTCGAGTGCCGACCTCTTGGCCTCTGTTCAGTCTTGCGAAGCACTGCCATACAACCGCTGTACCAGTGCTGTATGGCTGCAGTACCACTGCCATACGACTGCCATACCACTGCCATACACCAGAACCGCTGTACGCCAGCACGGCTGTGCACCACCACAGCCATACACCACAACAGCCATACACCACCACAGCCATACACCACGGCCATATACCACCACTGCCATACTGGTGCCATACCACTGCCATTCCACTGGCGTACCGGTGCCATACCACTGCCATACCACTGCCGTACCACTGCCGACTGCCACACCAGCTATTGTCATATGACTGCTGCATGACGGTACTGCAGCTGTACTCTGCCACTACAGTGCCATCATTTTCGACCCATCTCACCCGGAGCACAAGTACAGGTAGCACGGCCAACGGGAGCACAAGGGAGGACCCGTCTCAGCGCTGGTCATTTTCTCTTCTCCTAAATATTCCCCAAGGTCGAATAAGAATTGCGCAGTCTTCTCGGGCGTCCAGAAAAACGGGTGCTGCAGCACTTCCTACGGGCGGACCAGTATGTGGATATGCTCGGCCCAACAACAGGTAACGGAATCAAGGGTTTTTGCCCCAATAGAGCCCTTGTGGTCCCAGATTCAGGTTCCTGTCAACCGCCATGCTCCATATTCGAGCGTTCAGCCCCCAGCCCTACTAGAAAACCACTAAATCACCCATCCACCCACACATCTACCACCACACACACACACACACACACACACACACACACACACACACACACGTTGGGAACCGCGAGAAAAGAACGAAGCAAGAAAAGCGATGGAAAGAAAACTCCTCAGGAACAGCAGAGATGTCCCAGAAGTCTTTCGGTCTGGTGAAGATGCGGGTGATGGAAGCATGTTCAGTGCTGGGCAAAGCGAATAAACCTGCTCCCTTCCACAGACCACAACCTCCCGTCGCAAGAGCGGCCAGGACATTAATAGCCTTCAACCCTTCCCCAGACCACAAAACACACACACACACACACACATGCACACATTGAGAACCAAGAAAACAAGAACACAGCACACATCCACACAATAAATGCGACAAACTCTCACACACACGCGGTTGACACAAAGCCAAATCCAAGCACGTGCAGAAGCAAGGCAGGCAGTGATTGACAGCAGGATCTCGTCGGGCTGCTGATAGTCAAACAAGAATCGTAACCATCAGTGAGTAGGCGCCTTTCTGTAGGAAGCAGGCGCACAGCAGCGGCACTGGACTTGTCCCAGCGTCCGTCAGAAAAACGGAAAACACTGCACTGCCACTGTGGCAGCACAGGCCCATCAGTTCTCAGGCACGGGGTCAGAAGGGGCGCTGCAATGAACCGCAGACCGTGTTTCCATGCACTATGCCATGCACGTGCCTGGTCGCTAGTCCACTGTTCACTCTCTGTCAATCCAGGGCTGTGCTGTGACCGTCCCAACGCAAAGGGTGTTGTCCTTGACAAAAAACTAATGGCTCAAAAAATCAGCTCGTGGTCTCTGAACATCACTTTGTCGAGGCCTCTGAAGTTCAGGACACCCAGCTCAGTACTTGAAGTCTGGCGTCCGCCCACTTTGTGGCCGTCTGGATGCGCCATCTCTTTCCCCCACCTTTCTCCCCCCCCCCCCCCGCCCCGGCCCCTCCTCCGTGGCTTGAGGAGGTGGGGCATCAACTCAGTGGCAGGGGCACAACCTCCATTTCGCACCTCTCACTGGCCTGCGCGTGCAGCATATCCGATACCAAGTAGAAGGCCGCGGCGGAAAAAGTGGACAAGTCATGCAAATGGTGGTGCCCGTGCGCCATTCTCACGGTGACGTCGAATCCCGTGGTGCCTTCCTTCTGGTACGGGTGGCCCCCTTGTGTAAGTACATAGTGCACTAGGCACCCGAGGCTGAAGACGTCCGATTGCTGTGTCAGACCATGTCCTGTGAGCAGCCCAGACTAGTGCCAATGGAGGCAACGTAAGGCATGTGTGTGTGTATGTGTGTGTGTGTGTGTGGGTGGGTGGGTGGGTGGGTGGGTGCGTGTGTGCGTGTGTGCGTGCGTGCATGCGTGCATGCGTGCGATTGTGTATACCGCGCGCATAGTGTTTTCTGCATTCCACGGACACACACACAGACACACACACACACGATCATAGCAATACATCCCGAACTAGCCCGAAGACAGACAAGCACTAGACGCGCGATGAATCTTGTCAAGCCAACTGTATAGTCAAAAAAAGAGCAGTGAGCATCTGACCATCGGCAGTTAGGTGCCTTTCTGTAGGAGGAAAGGCACAACGAAGACTCGTTCGACCCCTTGCACAGCTCCTGGGGACTTGCAGCCCATTGGGGTGGCGCCTGCAAGAGCCTCCAAGGACAAAACAAAGAGGGGTGGTATCCCCCGTATCCTGACCTGCGCGTGCACCCTGTGTCACACTCGGTATGATGTCCCGCCGGCATACGGCGGACCCAGACCTGTATGCACTATGCTCCGCATGTGTGTGATCGCCGCTGTTCAGACCCCGTGTGGTGATGGATCTGATAGTGCCTGCACAGTGCTGCCCTCCCACCTGAAAGGTTATGCAACTGGCCTTCGGATCAAAAAGCAAAGTCACCGCTGATGCTCACCATCATCGCCCACTGAGTACACATACAGTCTGCCCGCCTCATATTGCCCAGACATGCCGCTGCTCCAGTCGACGTCCTACCCCCTGAGGACATCGTCGCACGGTTGAATCCAGCTCCCCCCCCCCCCCGAATGCTGCAGTCAGTCTGCAACCGCGTGCAAAGCCCCACACTTTGGCATAGGCAAGATGTGGGAAAGCCTAGGGTGGGCAGGCTTTCAACTGGGGGGGGGGGGGGAGGACGGGGTCGATACAGCTCTCTGGCTACATCCACCCCCCAAAAAGGGGGCTCCATTGACAGGCCCCCCGAGACTGACCCCCGAGCCCTGGAGGTCACCTGAACCGAAAAGTCAGCAAAAAAAATGAAAATGGTATCATTGGAATCAGTGCGTGGGGGGCGTGGGGTTCAGAAAAACCATCACTTGCCATGTATTTGGTGGCAAAAAATTGACCACTTTCAATCCTCAAAAAAAGGCGCTGGAATTCATAATAACTGACTAATGGTCCTGTCAATTGAGCCCTTTTCCCAAATCCCCAACCCCATTTCTTGGGGGCTCAACCCCCCCCCCCCCCGCCCCCCCTTGAAAACCCGACCTCCACGGTATCCTGCCTTCATGCAGGCGGCGACGTCATGGGGACTTGCCCCGTATGCTCTGTGCATTGCCTGGTGCATATTGTGCCCAGCATGTTCCCTCCTGTAACCCGACGTAACCCAACAGCACCGCACACTGCATCCGTGCCAATGGGTAGATTATTTGTGGAGCCCAAGTGGCTGTCCAGCGCTTGCCGTTGGCCAGCACACCTGTGAAAATGCCACTGAGGTATCCCGCGCATGCCCATGTGGGGTTCATGAGGGGCACAGCAAGAGCAACAAGCGTATATGCGCTGAATCCCGCCCTGCCTCCGACCGAACTATACAGAATCCCAACACCGTACGCATGGGGCTCATGCACTTGGCCAGACAATTGCGGACGTTGGCTGCGCAGGAGCAGACAAGGCGCAGGCATGGGGGGGTCTGCAGTTCAGTTCTAGACACCAACCCTGGGGAGTGGGGGGGGGGGGGGTCGAAAAATTTTCTCAATTTTGGGGGCATTTTTGAATTCCCCATTTCATTCTGAGCATTTTGAATATACACAAGTGGGGTGAAATTTGGTTTTACCACTCACAACAAATGAAAAACAGTACCATATTCCAACAGAAGTACCTGCGAATCAGCAAAGGCTTCCTGGCCAGCAGAAGAAGACATGTGGCACGGCATTCCCTAACTCATTGTGAGCATTTTGAATGTAAACAAGTGGGGGGAAATCAAGTGTTTTGCAAATTTTCTAGGCTGAAAAAAATTTCTGGGCGCCGCTAGCGCTCAAATCGCCAGTTCTAACCAGATGCTGACTAGTATGGGTTGGGGGGCCCAGAGGGGAGGGGGGGGGGGGGGGTTGGTGTCAGGCCTCACAGGTAAGCGCCCCCCGTGGGTGCAGGCCCACACTGTTTGTAGCACATCATGTACCATGCACACAAGCAACCAGTACTCCGTGGGGGGCGCATCTGTGGTCAACAGCACGTTGTCTCTGACGTGACGTAGTGGCACCCAGTGTTTTCCTTGCCAATATATGAAACCCTTGGGAACAACAACCAACTGCCCTGACTGCCTGAAGCGCTGTAGATCTGCTGCCAGGGCCGAAAAGCTGCCTCCCATGGGGATACACCACAAATGACACCCGACCCTCCCCCCTGCCCGGCATGTTACACACACGCACGCACGTGCACACACACACACACTACGTGACAGTGACCAAGAGCACCAACCCACTGAGGATCGCAGAGGTGCACTGATCGAAACAACTCGTCCCGCCACAACAGAAAACGCGCGCGTGAACACACAATTTGCACAGTTTTGTTGTAGGAGTGCCACAGCCCTGAGAATCTTATTGTACCTCCGATAGACAGCCCTGGAACTGGGAAGTAGAAGCTCCAGGAGGGGGGGGGGGGGGGCTCAGGGGAAGAACACACATCTGAAACAGAAACCCTCCCTTTTGGTTCACCGTTCAGTAAGGGCAACGGCGGTGTAGAGTCCGACTTGGGGACCTCTGCAGCACGTGACAGAGGGATGGGCCGGGGCCACCATTGCAATGGGGCACGTGGAGGAGTGCCAGGACGTGCAGGATGACCATTGGGAAGCAGCCCTACAGCAACAGGGGCCTAGGGGCAGTCCGGGGGGCAAGCACCCCAGAACAACCCCCCCCCCCCCCCCTGACGGCCACATGCCTGGCAGCGCAGCTTCAGGGGCCATCCATTGCATTGTTGCCTCCGACGCTGCGGAATGCTTTACCCATGCGATGCTTTCAGAGACTGCAGACCGCAGAAGACAGGGCAACGCATAGGGCAAGACTTGGGAGTATGGCAGGGCGGAGAGGCTGGGGTGACACCCGCCCAAGAAAAGGACTTGGGGGGGGGGGGGGGGGGGCATTGCAAAGGGCGAATCTGAGTACATGCAGTGGCCGGATTCGATGGATCTTTGCCCTTTGGGCGTGGGGTGTACATGCGTATCGCCGGGGGTCTCTGAGGATGATCATTGGCCGATTCGGTGCGCGTCCATGCCATTCGCAGCAGATGTCAACGCCGTGTGGCAGACCAGCGAAGGCCTTGAATGGGGTCTGTTGAGACCTCTGGCCCCTCCTCCCCCTCGGGTGTGTGTATGGGGCACCCTGTGCCTTGGGCACAGGGGCCGGTGGGTGATTGCCTACTGAGAGAGGCGGTGATCTGGGCCGAGGAGGGGGTCAAACGCAGTGCGAATGGCCACTGGGCACCGGAAAGGCAGGGGGACCACACACAACGCTTGTGACCCTGTGCCCTGTGCACGGCCAGCGCTGCACCACCCACTGTGTCGGTGGACCAGCGGTCCCAAAGACCCGGGGTACAAAAGAGTCCGGGTGGGGTCCAAGGGGGGGGGGGGGGGGGGGCTCCTGCCTTCGGCTCGAGTGCTCTTGTGCACTTCTGAACTGGGCCGGCGTGACCACCAGCTTAGGCTTCGTCTTGGCCAGGCACCGACACAGGGCTCCTCCCACTGTTGTCATTGCCCCCCGATTGTCTTTGACACTAAAGTGGCAGTCCAAGGGCAACGAACGCAGGACCCCAAACCGCTCGAAACTCAGGCAACAACGACTCTATCGACCGGGGTCTCATTCCTGAATATCTGAGCTGGACCAATGAGGGAGATGGAGAGGGGCCTGACGTGGGAACTCCGCAGGCATTGGACACATGGCCCTTGAGACGGATGACTCCGCCGTTGACTCGTGGAACATGCATCATACCGGTGAAAGGCGTCTGCCTTGGGCTCCCAAAGCATGCCAGCTTCGGCACCACAGTCCCTGCGGGGCCCTCCAGCTTCAACAGGACGGTGCTGGGCTTCAAGTTCCCGTGATTGATGCCGAGCGAGTGGAGGTATTTCACGCCTGTAGGTTGGTATGCAGCCTTTTTGGCTGTGATTGTGCATGCGTGTGTGGGAGCACGTGTGGAAGGGGGGTCTGGAGTGCTGCATGATGCGTGAGTGACCCTTCCCTAAAAACGACCTCCTGGTGCACCAGTAGAGGTTTGTGTGTGTTTGTGTGTGTGTGTTTGTGTGTGTGTGTGTGTGTGTGTGTGTGTGTGTGTGTGTGTGTGTGTGTTGGGGAAATGCCATATTAAAGAGGAAGACCTGCATGGGTCTACGGGCTGCGTGCTTTGAAAAACGGGGAGGGGTGCCCGCAGATGAGCCCCCGCACCTGACGGTGGGTGGAGAGAGGACTCCTCTCCCCCGCATGCGGCCCTCGCCTAGGCGAGAGCCTCTCTGGGGTGTGTGTTTATGTCACCTCAGTGCCCGCGCGGCCGTGCCGCTGCGCGGGGCGCGCCAAGCTTGGGCGCTTGGCGGGTCTCGCCTGGGGGGGCCCTCCCTTTGTTGCTTCATTCCCCTCACCCCGCCGTTGGGGGCTGGTGGGTGGGCTGGCTTGTGGCGCGCATGCAGGCCCCCGGGGGGGGGGGGGGGGGGGGCTCTCCCCATGAGTCGCTTGAATGCTGGCGTGCCCCCCACCCCCGGGGTGCGCTGCCTGGCCAGCCGCGCGCGCTGTGGTGTGTGTCTTGGTGTGCACGGCATGCAGACGCCCTTCGGGTGGCCGTGGTGCCCCCTGCTGCAACAGTGTCTCACTCCCCTGCGTGTCAGTGCGCATGTTGGACATGGACAGGGGGGGTTCCAATGCCGCTCACAGACCCATGACTTGGTCAGCCGCCTCCAGGTTTCCTTTTTTCTGGCCCCATTCCGGGTTGCTGGTGGTGTGAAAATGGGTGCTGCTGGCCTGCCACCGCCTCCGTCCTCCACAGCGCGGGCCGCCGGCGCAAAAACTTCGTTCCTCTGTTCGGCTGGAGCTCTCTCTGGCTTACGTAGAAGACTGTCGCATAGTGTTTCAGCGCGCTTTTCGCTCCACCCTTCGCGGGGCATCGCTTCCTCTCTGGATTCGCCTTGTCTCCTAACGGCTTAGCTGCTAGCTTCTTGGCTGGGCCCTTCGTTTTGGCTTGGCGCTTCGTTGTGCGTGCTTTCCGCTTCTGTGCCCATCTGGCTTCCCCGTAGGCGCGAAGCCTCTCCAGGTGTTTCCATACCGCCGTCGGCCTGGTGAAGGTGGGGCGACCCTCCAGTCCCATGACCGTACGTGCCCCCATTGATGTGAGGGAGTGGCAGTGGTGTGTCATTTTGACTAAGAAGATAGATTCGCATTCCGCGGCCCTGCCCACCAGAGTGACAATTAGTCGCACCACCCTGCCTTTCTCTTAGAGGGACATGCCCCCCCCGACGAATTTTGACTGCGGGGCCGGCGGCAGCGGCCGTCCTCCGAATGCCTCAAAGTCCAGGGCCAACTCCATGAAGGACACCTGCCAGTGTGCCCGCGGTATATGTTCGTATGCCGGCGGCATTTTTATCCATTCAAGCTTGGCGTGCCACCGAAGCACCATGGGCAGCAGATCGGGTCCCCACTTCCACTCCCTGGGCAATTGTCCGATGACTGGGATTTCTGGAGGCATTCCGCGCGGTCGCGGGAGCTGAAGTTGGTGCCATGGGTATATGTTCCGGTTTTCATTATGTGCCGGGACTGGAAAGAGAAGCCTGGATTCGGCATCCTTCAGTTTCTTGGCCCGCAGTACTACTAGGAACATGCTGTACAAGCTGGTCACGAAGATTTCCCAGGGGTGTTTGTCCCCGGCAGCCCACTGAAAACCTGCTTCCGCCAGTTGCTGCAGTTCCCTCCTTTTTAGGCTCCGGCTCCTCTTCGGGTAGGAACAGCCACTCCGTGGAATGCGGTATAGGTCATCACAATGTTTGCACCATCGGCTATCCTGATCCATTCCGCTGGCCCGCACTGCCTTGTGAGACACAGCATGACGTCTGCAATAAAGGGTTCTCCGGCCTGCGTCCAGGCGCTGCATCGCCAGAGCAGATGCTCCTCATCCTCCGGCACTCCTGATGAGCAAAAAGGACACGTGTCTGTGGGCCTAATCCCTCTCGCTTGAGCCCGGGCCGCTGTCCACAGTGCTCCTGCCAAGACTCCTCGCAACATGGCTCTGTCCAGCTCAAGTCGCAGTCTGTGGTGTGTGCCAGTGTGAGGACTTGGTGTATGCTGGCGGCCATGCCTCCAAACAGCCTGGCCTCTAGCTGGCGCAGCTGTTGCTTGCGCAGCGCTTCCCTGAAGGTGTGCTCCATGTACCATTGAGAGCAGCGCCAAGTTAACTGGGGCGTGTGCCCCCGGGTACATCCATTTCCACCATCCCAACTTGTAGAATTCCTGCAGGGCTCAGCCCAGGGGGCCTGTCACCTTCGGCATCGGCACGGCTTCCCACACCGCTTGTTAGCGATGCCGCCGTCTTCTTAGAGATGTCGGCTAATTCCACTCCGGATGCCACTGGTGGCTTGCCACAAGGCTCCCAGGCATCCCTTGATTTTAAATTTCCGTCGTAGATGGCTGTACACACCGTGGAAGGCATTCGGGACTCCTCGCTCCATCCCCATGAGGTCCAGCATGGCCACCGATATTGCCTTTGGAATTAGGTCGAAGCACTTGGTATAGTCCGTGCCCGCCCCCACGAGCGGGGTCTTTAAACAGCTCAACGGCAAAATGCTGCCACAACAACATGAATTCAGGCAGTTGGGTATCGGGGTGCGCATGCACCCCAAGAGGGACACAGGCCCACTGCTCACAAAGCGAGTCTAGGAGGCACAGACGGCACTGAAAAAATCACGGTCTCTCCCCCTGGGGTTCGACGGGCGAGCGTCCATAGCAACGGTGATGATCATCGCGGTGGCGTTGCATGAGGCTGCCCAGGTCCGGAGAAGGGCTGTGCCTGGACGGGTATGATGACGAGCTCGGCGACAACGAGTATAAGCCCGGCCAAAGGACCAACGTCTGGTGTGGGAGTAGGAGCAGACCAGGCGTGGATATGGCGGTGCGAGACACCAGGCTGCTGCGCGGAGATGGGGTGGTTGGTGGACGGGCAGCGGCTACTGCCCCCGAACCCCGACCAAGGAGGCACAGTAGACCCGCCACCGCGGCCCAAGGACTGCAGGGGCCGGGGGGACACGCCGGCGGCGCAAGTGTGGGCCCGGCTGGGCCTGGGGGGACACGCCGGCGGCGCAAGTGTGGGCCCGGTTGGGCCTGACGGAAATGGCCTCCCCTGCGAGCACGGAGACATCACGGGCCTCCTTGAGGCGGCTAGCGACACCGGACAGCTAAGGAATCCGCACCCCCCAGACTCACCGCACTCGCCCATTGAGCCAAGAGTGCTCTTCAGCCCGGGCAGTGTCAGCTCCTCCGACGAGGACGACGCAGGCAGCCGTTGAGGTTTGTGTGTGTGTTGTTGTCGTTGTTGTCGTTGTTGTTTTGGGCACATGTGTGTGCACGCGTGCGCGCATGCGCGTTTCATGCAGTTTCTTGCCTTTGTGGGCTAGTCCCTGATGATAAGTCCATTTTCAATGGGACCTGTTGTCGTCGACAGCCAGTCACATCCGACGTACTGGCATCCACTGCCCAGCCCAGTGGTCGTCCCATGGCACATGTGTTGCCTGTGGCGGATATACACACAGTTTGATTGCTCCAACTGTGGGGTGCCGTCGCATGCCTCTTCACAGTGTTTCTACAATTGGCAGAATGACCGAGCCGTTTGTGCGACGCACTGTAGAGCCATGCTCTCAGAATCTGTACTGGGGAGATTGCCAGGGTGTTGCTGGCATATTGGCAGGGCTGGCATCCATCTTGGGGCATTCATCGTAGCTTCCAGGGTGGTGGTGATCTTGATGGCACAATCCTTTTGGTACCCCACCACTTCTTTGGTAATCTTGGCCACCTGCACCCAAGGTGAATGCAGTTGTCTTGTACTATTGCACTGTGCCCAGGAGCCACTTTTTGGGGGGCAGCTACAACTAGGGGGTGGGCACCTTCAGCAGCGGGTGAAGGTCCGCCACAAGGGCCTGTAACAAGTCGTATATGGCCCACACAACTTGCTACATGCAGGGCTGGGCACCAATGCCACACGCCGCAGAGCGCCCCATTTGGGGTATGGAAATCCACACAGGGGTGGCAGCCCAGGCCAGTGTGATTCTGTGCACTGCAACGGCCAGGTGGACATGTCTGATGTCACCGCAGGGGCTGCGGTAGGTGGTGATGAACGACAGCGCGGCAGTGGCCGCCACACTGCCTCCCGGGTTGGATCCTTGCATTGGCAGAATGACATGCTTCATGTCGCATGACCCACTCGTGCTCCAGGGCCGAACTGCTCCCCGCGTACGCGTCGATCTGTTGTCGCCTCGTGGAGTGTATGCTCCCCCAGGCAGGTCCGGGTCCACCCCGCTCTGCAAGGCGCCTTGCCCGAACATCTCCGCCCGTCTCAATTGTGTGCGCAGTAGTTCTGCTCCATCACCCTTGCTGTGACTGTCAGGCACTCCCGGGTGGTGCTACTGCTTGCGGTGTTTGGTGCCCGTCAGTTGGTGCGACAATACCCCCATCCACCGGTGAGGGGGGGGGGGGGGGGGGGCTTTAGACCTCGACCCCCCACCGCACCCCCTGTGACCCCAAACCCACACCTCCGGAGTGGGCCTGGCACAAATGGTGTGGCCCAGAGACAGGGGCACCGCAGAACAGTGCGTGGCCAACGCTCCACATGATCAGTGCGCCGGCGGCTCTACACATGTTCGGCCCACCAACCCCCTTCCTCGACAGCCCGACCCCCCCTTGCGCCCATGAGGTATCCCCCCCCTCATCACTACCCCTGCCCCATACGCACAGACCTTCACACATCTCCCTCAGTACCGTCATCACAGGCGATGGCCCAGCACTGGGGGGCGCGCTGCTATGCAGTGTGCCCCTGTCGAGCACTCCCCGGACCTCCACGGCCTTCACTTGCCTCGCGGGACCGGCCCCTTCGGCCGGGCCTCCGAACACATCCTACGGAGGGAGAGGCATGGGGCAGTAGTTGGCGGTTGGCAGTTGGTGGCGGTTGGCGGTTGGCGGTTGAGGTTTGTGGACCCTGGGGGCTGTCCTAAGGGCTGTCATTGGCCAAAAATAAAAATCTGGCTTCTTAGAGACAGCCCTGCTTCAGAATGCACTGCACTGCACTGCACTGCACACTGCACTACACTGCACTGATATGCACTGTACTGCACTGGACTGCCATGCACTGCCCTAAACTGGACACTGCACTGCACTGCACTGCATCGCACCGCTCTGCACTGCCCTGCACTGCCCTGCACTTGACTGCACTGCACTGCACTGCACTGATATGCACTGCGCTGCGCCTACTTGCATCCGGGGGATACCCTCCAGTGCAGTGCAGTGTGCAGTGCAGTGCAGCGCAGTGCAGCACAGTGCAGTGCATATCAGTGCAGTCCAGTGCAGTGCAGTGCAGGTCAGTGCAGTGCATATCAGTGCAGGGCAGCTGCCAATGGTCCCCCCTCGGAGCAAGCACCTTGGAGTGCTAGCAGCTCTACCGTTTGTTGGACCAGCAAATAGTAACTTCACCACAGTTGCTAGCTTCTGGTGCTAGCCGGGTTCAATCCCCGGACCTTTGGCACCGGAGAGGCCCTTTGCCGTTGTGCCAGTGCTACGGGAGACACTACCCCATTTTGCATGCACCGAGGTGCAAGCTGCCAACTATGGGCACCCATTGTCCAGGCAGTTTGAACCCCGTTTGCACGGGGGTTTGCCTTGCCAATAACTTGCCCAACTCAAATCCGCACCTCCTCTAGGCTGAACTGGGGCTTTGCACCCATGACCTTGTGTTGTGAGTCCTATGCATTCCCCGACTGAGCTATTGGGGATCCTCCGAAGGGGAAAGGCCTATTGAGGTCCTAGAAACGCTAACCGACTGTTTCGCAGAAGCGGACGGCGGCTGGGGGGTAACTGACGGCGGCCAAGCGGTGACTTGAAGCGCCTGATGGGGTCCAACTCACGACCCATCTTCCTCAGACCACCCCCCTGTCAAGGCTCTGTTACACACGCCCCTTGTCCAGAAGTCCCCCCACCCCACCCCACACCCACCCAGCGTCAGCGTGCTCAACCCCCCCCCCCCCCCCCCGCCCGCCGCACACGATTATGATACAACACAACACAACGGAGGCGCAGAGTGCCAGTCCCCTCGTAAGTGGGACCGTCAAACAAGACAGGGCACGTTCCATGCCGATGGACCGCCTTTCGAAAGAGAAAGATAGACCCTCAGAAGGCCGCCGCACACACGCACGTCAAGGTGCGTGAGCAGGGCACAACACAAAACTTCGCAGCGATGTATTGAAGGCCTGCGGGATCGGAGGCTTGAGACGGCCTGTGAGGTGCAGTGGCAAATGGTTCATAGTGGAGCACCCTGAGTGTAAGCGAGACCTGTGCCGATGCGGTCATGCGATAAGCACCCACACCAGCCGTCTACTTTTCACCGGATAATCCGCAAATCCAGCATCAACAATTTCACATCCAGCGCAAATCCAGCGTCACCCTTCCCCAACAAACCCACTTTGGAAAATGATCCCTATCCATTCCGAAAGGTCCAGTACCCTTGCCAGTGCAGTGTACAACATGGGAACTACTGGAACTACTGCTTGTTGCCACCGATGCCTAGCGTTGCCGTGACTGTACAATCTCAAAGAATCGGTGTGCACTGCCTACAGATACCACCAGAATCAAGAGCAGTGGTTCATACATTGGGCAGCAGCTGACCCCAGAAAAAATAAACTGTGGAGGGGTCATGTACACTGTCACATGGGAAACATGCACATATCCAGACTCCTCGAACTGCACGGTCTGCGTCTGTGAACGGGTTCTTCACGTCCTACAGAGAACACAGTGTCAGTTGACACCGCGTCTCGCGTCTCATCTCTATGATGTGCATGCACTCACTGAATGTAGCCCACATCAACCCGCATTCAGCTGCCCCCAAGTGACACAGTAGAGTTCAGTAAAATGTCACTGTCACTGCATTGTAAGTCTCATACCACATTTGCAAATTACTTTCATGATGAGAGTGAAAAATGGAGAATGCCATAACACAACTCACATGTAGAAAAATGCATGCGGAGGGAATGAATCCAACATGCCCTGTTTCAGCAGAGCTAGCTTCAACAACTGAGCTACAACCACCGACTGCAAATTCTGTGCAACAGAGCGTTCTTAGCTTGAACATGATGTCTAGAAAAAAAAGGGCAAATCCGGCGCAAATCCAGCGTCACATTTTTCAAATCCAGCCGTCAACTGCGCAAAAATCCACCGCAAAATAGACAGCTGACCTACACCCACCCACGTACGTACACCCCGTCATGCACGCACACCCCATTGCACGCACAGCCCTTTCTGCCCCCCCCTCCACCCGCTGGGGACATGGAGTGGGGTGGTGACCTGCAGTGACACGTCGCAGAGCTCCATGGCCACGTACAGACGATCCTGGTCCTCCTCCCGGCACTTCAAGCCCACAATGTTCTTGTGATGGGCCGTGGACATCTGTCGGATCTCCCGGTCCACCGATGCGGCCTTCTCTTGGGACATCTGCACAAAGGCGGCGCGGCCCAACACACAACACACAGACGACCCTCCGCCACTGCTGCCGCGGTCTGCGATGGACCGCGGCCATGCACACACCCCCAAGTTCCGCTGGTGCTCTGGTGGGGGGTGGGGGGGTACAGTGACGCATGGGTGTGGCACGTGTTGTGGAGCTGGAGGCAGCGCTAGGGACCACGTACACAACCACAACACAAGTGGCCCTTTCACGGGGCTGAACACAGTCCAGTGCCGCAGTGGCCCTTGACCGCGGGGCCATGCGGCCCCATATCACGATTGGCTGTGTGTCCACTGCAATGCCCCCATTCGACCGAAGGGTCTGTTATCGCCGTCATGATCTGCACTGCTCCGAGACCGCGGGGGGAACCCCCACAGTCTTCACAGTGCCCGCCCCCATGTGCGACATGGGTGTCCCTCGAGAGGTCGAGGACGTCCGCCCCTACAGGTCCACAACACCCCCTCAGCAAAGCCGCCGCACACCCTTTCTGGGGTCAACCTGAAGGGGCCGATGGGGCCAAGCACGCACCCTTCCTTCGACCTCCTGCAACATGGAAGGGGGTGGGCCTGATCCCGCACCGCGACTGACGCGGCGGTCCCTGCAGAGACCCCCACGGGGGATGGGGGTGCCGCCATGTTTCGACCAGTGGTTGACACGAACACATACCTCGTGCTTGTTCAGGCACCGGATGGCCACGGGGCCCCAATCTTTATGATGCCCTTCGCACACGACGGAGCAGGGGTTGGTCCCCAGAACAGCACTGCGGTCCATCTGCAGCAGGCCTGATGCCACGGGGGGCAAGCAGCGCCACTGGCATGGCCAGGCCCATGGATGCAGTCCAAGCAAAGGCCCCCTTGGGGCACCAACACCCCTGAGACTACCGAGACTACGATGGTACCGCAGGTCCAAGCACACGCACCTGGATTTGCAGTGCAGTGGCTAGTGATCGACTGTTGAGGTCTCAAATGACCCAAGACCGACCACTGCCAGGTCGGCATGTGCTCCTTTAAACTGGTATTTAAAGCATATATTCTGTTGGTGACTGTTGACTTCTATGCTTAACATCAATGCCCGTTGATTATTGCACTAGGTGTATGCCTTTGCCTCTACCTGCACTCTGAAGTCAGTGCTAGTAGAGCCCATGCTATTGCCAACAGCTTGAAGCAGGTTGATTTTGGTTTTGGTGTTGGTTTTGGTTTTGGTGTTGGTGTTGGTTTTGGCTGGGTTCTTGGTTTTGCAAAGGAGAAGGCACAATCAGGTGAGGCCCAGCTCATTGATTTGTGTTCCAGCAATAGACATAGAATTGGAATTGTCGTCAATATTCTAGGTGCCGGGTGTCAAATGTGGCGTGAGATGTAGGATGAGCGGGAGAGGAAACTCTGTGTGTCGTGATAGTGTGGTTTCTGTGGTGAAAGATTTTGCGATGTTAAACTGAGAGGAGGACTCCGTGGCAGAGGCATGGGCAGGGAGTTTAGACCGCTACTTGTGTAATTCTGCTACTTGTGGATGGGGGAACGGGTGTTCATGCAAAATGCAGTCTTGGGGCCATCAGGTGTCTCTTTGACAAACAATGACCTACCAGCGCAACTGGGGTAGGCTGGAACTAAGGCACGGTACAACCTCAAAGATGAAGTACTATTATCGAGGGCAGCAGCCTGTTACAGTCCTGGACACTCCTCCGAAAGAACTATCAGGGGCTTTGCCCCCAAAGCCCTCGGTGCCAGCACCCGTTAGTGCCCCACATGGTGGTGCTGCTTGGAACATGCCGGGCACGCTATCCCCATGCTCCTCACGCACTCTTTGCTTTTGCCTACCCCACCCCCCACCCTAGTTGACCGGCATGATGACAAACATGCCGAGAATGCAGCCCCCGCCTAATCCTCATCAGGCAGCACGTTGGGCAGCGGCACCGAGGGGGACAATAGCCCCCCTCTCTTGGCATGCAGGCAAAAAAAAAAAAAAGCACAAATGCCTACAGCAGGGAGCCCCCAGCCGTGCCCAGCAGCACAGCCACTCCCCTGGGTGCCTCGTAGGGCCGTTGGCCCCAGAGTGGGTTAAAACATATACCTGCCCAACCTACAACAGCCCCACAAAGTTGTCGGCCCAAGGGTGGGCTAGGCATATGTCCCACCTCCCACCGCCCTCCCCACACTAGGAGCCCTGGCCATGACAAGCCGTTCCCATACACGCCCTGCCAAACCCTCACCAACCTGCTCGTTGCACTGTTGAAGCCCCCTCCCCCCCTCCTATGAGGCTGCTAGGATCATGAAGATTGACAGACTCGGGTCCTCCTTGCCCACTTTCCCCCCTCACCCCGCCCTTCCCATAGAGGCTAGGTGGTTCACAACGAGTGGGGGGACCACTGATAGGGGCTCTTACTATGATCGAGGGCATTAGCCTTTTGGGCTCTCCAGTCGCATGGTCGTGCCCTCTTGTCCTCAGGTCGCTGCCAATGGCCCCCCCTCGGAGCAAGCACCTAGGAGGGCTAGCAGCTCTACCGTTTGTTGGGCCAGCAAATAGTAACTTCACCACCAGGGTTTTGCTTAGCCACCCTAGGGGGGGGGGGGGTTAATTCAGGGACCCACCCACCCAGAATTTTGGCATACCCACAGACCGACAAATGCCCCCCCCCCCCCCGGGGGGGGGGGGGGGTCTGACACCCACCCACCCACCCACCCACGTACCCAACTGAGACATGCAATACAGAAGACCAAGTCTTTCACAGAGGTGGCTCGATAGACCCAAGGGCCCCCACAAAGTCCCACCCCACCCTGGGGGGGGGGGGGGTGGTTGGACACCCACCCACCCTGAAATTCTGCCAGACCCAGCCACCCACCCCCCCCCCTAGGGTAGGGTAGGACGGACACTAAGCAAAACCCTGTTCACCACAGTTGCTAGCTTCTGGTGCTAGCCGGGTTCAATCCCCGGACCTTTGGCACCGGAGAGGCCCTTTGCCGTTGTGCCAGTGCTACGGGAGACACTACCCCATTATGCGTGCACCGAGGTGCAAGCTGCCAACTATGGGCACCCATTGTCCAGGCAGTTTGAACCCCGTTTGCACGGGGGTTTGCCTTGCCAATAACTTGCCCAACTCAAATCCGCACCTCCTCTAGGCTGAACTGGGGCTTTGCACCCATGACCTTGTGTTGTGAGTCCTATGCATTCGCCGATTGAGCTATTGGGGATCCTCCGAAGGGGAAAGGCCTATTGAGGTCCTAGACCCTCTTGCGCAGGTAGGATGAAGGGAGACGGTTGCCGTGCCCCCTTACCCCTTGTGCCCCCCCCCCTTGGAGCGCGGCGCATCAGAGGGAGCTAGCCGCCACCCTCGGTCTCCTTAGAAGCTCGGCCGTGCCCCTGTTGAGGGGTAATTCCCCCTCACTCGGCAACAAGTGCTGCCCCCCCCCACCCCAGCTCCTATTGCCCCGAGTATGGTTGTTTCACCCGCCTATGGCAAAGGCGGCAAGGGCACCACCCCACATGCCTCAAGGACCCGAAGGTGCAACCAGGACCCCCCAAGAATGCGTGGTACCAAGAGCCCAACATAGAGGTGACCCGGCATTCAGCCCCAACCCAAACCCATACCCATATGCCCTTGCCGCGGTGCAGCCACATGGAGGTGGCCCTGGTGTTGCCAAGAACTGCGGTACACGGCCCCCTGTGCCCCCCCCCCCCCCCACACGAAATGCATGCTGCCGCACTCGCAGCACTTAAAAAACCGGTTGACCCTCACCAGTAGTACAACACACAAAGAGGGGCATTGCAACCCCCTAGCAACGGGGGCATAGGTGGGGACCCAAAGGGCATCACCGATTGCCAAAGGCAAAGGGAGAGCCACTCCCAAGGGGCATGGCCAGGCTTCTGCGGAGGAGGCCCCTTCAGCAAAGCCGAAACTTCATAAAAATTGGAAGACGTCTACATGATCCCAGCTGATGCATTGCTGCCCCCTGTGAAGAGGCGTGTATTACCGGAGAGGCCCTATGGCTGAGGTGCTGGTGGTTAGGGGGGTGATTGGACTTATGGGTCTCCATCACTTGGGGTGTTGGAGCAGGCGGTATGTGTTGGAATCGGAGGGATCCAGACAGTGTGTGCGGGCATGCTAATTGCATGAATGTGCATTGGTGCGGGTGAGCTGTCTTTGACGGTGCTGGTCACTTGTTGCTTGCATCTAGAAGAGGCGTCGGCACTTTGTGATGCCCATGCGCGCAATACTGACACACCCCTCGCTGGCGTGTTGTGCACTATTGGCATGCTAGCACAATGGTTGTGGTTGCCTAGCAGCATACCCTGTGTGGTGCCGACCCTGGGTGCAGCACAGCTCCGCTGCTGCGCACAATCGCCTGCATGTCAAGCCTGCACCCGTGCCATGTTGTCTGCATTTGACTAGATTTCTGTCATGTGGAGGGATCAAGGGCCCTTTTCTTGATCTATTTGCCCATTGTGGTGGTGTACAGCGTCTTCGCAACCCTGCCATGGCAAGGAATGGGTCATTTGCAAAAGTTGCTGCACTTGCCCTCCCCCCCCCTACCCCCTGGACATGGGCAGCAAGCGGCCCGATTCGGGCATCAGCCCCGTGTTCAGGGCGCCCACAAGGGCGCAAAGAAGACGCACGTCCTCTACTTCCTCCGCTGTTCGCTTCACTGCATACACGAACGATCTGTGCATTGCTGCGTGTGCAGGTGTGTGTGCTGTCCAAGTGAGCAAGAGGGAGTATCCGCCCCCTGCGCACTGCTCAGGGTAGTTGAAGAATTATCCCAGCAAGAGGGTCCACATTAGACGGTCCTGTAAAGGCTGGAGGGTGTAGCCTGGTGGATGGCTGTTACTTCCCAGATGATTGCTGCTGCTTGCTGGATGGCTCATGGTAATACCTGGTGCCTTCTGGATGCTTTGGGATACTCCCTCGTCCCTTCTGCACGCATCATTGGCGGTGCTTGGATCTTTGCTGGTAATTGGTGGTGTCTGGACGTTTGCTGGTATTTCCTAGTGGTGACTGGATGTTTGCCGGAAATTGTTGGTGGTGTCTGGATGTTTGTGCTGGTGCCCGTGGGTGATGAACAACTTGGCAGTTGGCTTCACACTTGATCGCCACGAACTGCCCACTTTCAGACGCCGCATGAACAGTGGCTGCAACTTGGGCACCAGCAGAATGTGTGTACGTGACAGTCACACCACTGGGAAGCCATCAAAGAGACATTGCTGTGCAGAACAACAAACACAAGGCTGTGTGCACAGAATTGGCGGTCTTTTGCCTGACCAACTGCATGCAATACCCTCTAAACTAACGGAATGGTTCATGCAAAGTATACTATGCGCCAGTATACGCACCGCGCGCATACCGCATCCGGTACTCCCTTACAGCATCTGGCCCATTGTGCTATGCACCGCGCCGTAGCTGGGCAAGAGGTAAAATATGGTCGTTTGCTGAGCCTGCGGAGTGAGGGCCGCCCAACAGCACTAGACAAATACAGTGAGAGAGATGATGATAACGGTGGTGTGTGTTTGTGTGTGTGTGTGTGTGTGTGTGTGTGTGTGTGTGTGTTTGTGTGTCTGTGTGTGTGTGGTTGGGTGCGGCATAAGGCGGCGGCACAAGGCGTTCCTGCAGAAGGGGTGTGCCTGTCGCGAGGTGAGACCTATGGCGCCGCCCCTTACCCCTGACAATCAATCAAGATTCGATATGTCAGTGCAAAGCTACATATAACGTGGGTCTGAACGATGGGTGTACTACACTGCAAACCACCAGCATTCATAGACCTTCCCCCTAGTTACGGTATTGAACACCGGATGGACTACACCGTACCCCACCAGCCTTTATGGCAAACCCCCCCCTCGGCACACACACACACTACAGCACTGGACACCAGGTGTAACACACGGTACGACACCCATAGTTATGGGACAATGGACAACAGAACGAAGAGGAGTTGGGTACCTGTTTGGCCAATCACTCGGAGCCCTTTCTCGTCTGGAGCCCGAGATGCCGACTCCTGCCCGAGTGCGGCTTGTCGTGCGTCTGCTGCGCCCTCGGGTGCAGTTCGGTGTTTCGCCTTTCGGGGCTTCCGGTCTTTGGGCGGCACAGACTGCGCCTGCGCACACTCACTCAGTTCGACCGACGGTGGATCCGTCTGTGATACGACGGGGGAACGGGCTGGAGATGTGGAGGAGTTCTGGACCCAAAACAGAAGGTGATTGCCAGTGACTTCCAAGACCCAGACCGGCGAGGACCCTCCCCTCCCTCCTGGGGGGCTGGGAGCTGCCTCACCGCCTGGGGGGTATCCCCATATGTGAGGGGGTAATCCCCATGTGTCCACATGAACAAGCCCGAGGTATGTGTTCGTGTCAACCACTGGTCTAAACATGGCGGCACCCCCATCCCACGTGTCTCCACATGGGGGCAGCCCCATCTCCCGTGGGAATCGCTGCAGGGACCGCCACGGATCGCGGTGCGGGGTCGGGCCCATCCCCTTCCATGCCGCAGGAGGTCGAAGGAAGGGTGCGTACTCGGCCCTATCAGCCCCGTCCAGTCCCCATCGCTGGCGTACGGTGGCCCAGGAAGGTCGGTGCTGAGGAGCATGCGACCTGCCGGGAGGCGGCCGGCTAGGCCCAGTGCCCAGGGGGCACTCCTGCCGGTGTGGACATGGTTGTCGGCCCCCTCCGACAGCAGACGCCTCGCGTGCCTTTCTCGCACATGGGGTGGGCCTGTGCCCCGGTGCTGGTGGGGGCAGTCCCCTGCTGTGTCACAGGGCTCCCACTTGGGGGGGGGGGGGTGGGGGCTTGGGCGGGGTTGTAGGCTGTGGATGGCTGAGGGGTGGTGGTGCTTGGGGGCTCACTCACCCGTCCATCGCCGTGGGATGCGGATGTTGAGTGCCAACCGTTACACTTCAAGGCACAGGCTTGCAAAGCAAAGGCAGTCAGAACAAAAAGCTCTTCAGTGACAAGGCCACCGGCGCCTTTCGCTGTGACAACAGAAGTCCCCTGGATACACTACTGAGAGGCATGAGGCCTCCTTCGATGTCGGAAATTACCTACCGTTTGTCGGACACGGCCCCAGAGACCAGTTCATTTCACTGCACCCCCCTGCACCGGTGCCCCCCCTTTAGTCCTGGCGATCCTCCGTGTTCTTCGGGCACTCTGGGGCCGTTGTTCGTTGCTCTCGCGACCAAAGGCGCACATGTCCGACGGCTTTTTGAGGGAGTGCACGGTCCTTTTGGAGCGTGGCCCCAATACAGCGCGGGAAGGGGGGGTGGCACAACGTGCGCTCCTTCTAAAGGGGCTGGTGGCCAGGGCCATAAGTGTGTGTAAGGGGGGGCGCAGACAGAGTCTGGCAGATGCACCAACGCCCGCCCCCACCGCCCCTAACGGGCCGTACCCTCATGGTCGGCCCTACTGTGTGGGCGTGGGTTTGGGGCTCTGGAGAGAGGGGCGGCGGGGGTCTGGTCCAGGGCTCCACTACAACGCCCCCCCGGGGCCGTGGGGTAATCCCCTCCGGAGGTGCCCACCAACGCCCCCTCCGCAACTCCATCCACGACGCCGTGCCCCCCCCCCCCCTGCAGGTGTGTCCCGTCCGTGGGCTCAGACCCCCGAGTGTGTGCCTGTGGTCACGGGGGGGGTGCCTTGGGGTACCACGGCACTGAAAGGTTTGACCTCCGACGGTGCGGGGCACTGCAACGGCACCGCACAAGGCCCGCCCCACACACCGTCGCACCCACACACGGCGCAGCGCACGGCACCTGCCGACTCGCCCCGCACATATCGCACATGAGGTACTGCGAGGGATTCAGGAACGTGCACCGGCCGCATGCCCACTCCGGCCCTTCGGCGGCGCCCTCGGACGCCGGGGGCGTGGCCTTGCTGCCGCCTGCACAACGCAAGACCAGGCATGCGTTGAGCACGGCAGTCCGGGGCTTTGTGGTGACGGGTAGAGACAGGGCGAGGGCCTGGGACGTGCGCACCATCCGCGACACTGCGAAGGGACGGGCTCACGGACAGCCCCGTCCCGAAGGCCCGAAGTTGCCGGGGTCACCCACCGCCATCGCATGAGAAACGCGATAACAGAAGTCCATGGCGTCGCACATCTCTCTCCCCCAATACGAGGGCGTCGGGAGCCAGGGCTGTATGGGCAACGCCGACAAAGAATGGCCCAATTGTACCCGAGGGCTACTGGACCGATGGTGCTGACAGTCCCGGAAGCGTGCACAATGTGGTGCAGCAAAGGCATTCACGCCCTCACCGCATAGCACAACAGTCCTCTGGGGTATGTGGTCTGTTGAAGTGAATCGAGGCTGAAATGAGTCCAAACAACCCTCTGTTTCGCCATTCGAAGGCCGGGCGCCTCAGTCCCCAATGCCTGGTCCCTGCAGCTTTGTGGAAGCGGCATCCGTCACTCCGGCCCTGTCAGAGCACTCACCTCTTTGTGATGCCTCGAGAGCAGAGTCTGAAACCAGCCACCCCACCCTGCCCCGTTTGGTGTGGCAGGTGCGTGAGAACATGCACCGCCGTTCAAGGGGTACTCAAAACAGGTGCTGTTTTGGAGGCTCCAATCGAAAATTTACCGCTTGGCAGTAAGTCTGTCAAAGCCCGTTTCATCTTGTGCAAGTTTGTGAACATTTGCAAAGAGCATCATCTCCGACTCAAACTGGAAACACGTGACTTTCTTCAAGACTAAACTGGAGGATTAGGGTGTGACTAGGACAAGGATGACAGACCCACCGAAGCCAGGACATTGCCTCTCGTGGAGCGCATCGGAGGAGCCAAATTTGTCAAATGGTCCACCATGAGTTTGCGGCAAACCCCCTCCACAATAGATGCTACGTCGCAAAGAGGCAGGGAAAGGGTGCGCGTGGCTTATGCCCAGCCTTAAAATAATTCTTCATTTCAGTCACCGTCCCAGAGAGGGTGCACACCACATGACACCACAGTGCAGCAAAGTAAGCTTTCCAAACATCACAACTTCTGCCAACCACACACAAGGCCAAACCACGCTGTGCCACAGCACATTGCACCACACCACTCCACATGACACAACACCAAACCGCACCAGATTGCACTGCATCAAGCCGCGCCACACCGCAGTGCACCGCGCCGCACACCACAACACACCACACCTTACCACACACCACATCACACCACACCGCACACACAGGCACACACACCACAACACAGGACACCAACACCACACCAACACCACACCATGCCAAACCACATACCACATACCACATACCACACACCATACCACACCGCACGACACCACACAATGGTTGGGTACAAAAAACAATTTAACATAGGCCTTGGACCACTCCGCAATGGGTGATGCCCAATATGCTTGCCTCCCCCCTTGGGGCTTGAGAACATTTTCTGCGCACCACAGGCACGCCACAAGCGGCGCAGTTGCAGAAACCTGTTTTATTGCGGTTTGGTTCGTTTCCCGGTTCCATTGTTTCACGGTTTGATTAGACAACAACCATGCCAAATCAATCACAGATGATGTTGTCCAACGAGTAGTTGACTTCCGAGGACACATACTCGGCACAGCATGATGTGAGAGAATCCCAGAGTCGGTGTCGGAATTGGTGTCCATATCAGGTTTCCCTTTTTGCAAGCCGCAGGGCACAGGACAGGGCGCGTTGCAGGTGCCAGAAGAGCCGCAGAACAGCATTCCGCTTAGTGAAGTTGCTCAGCACCCCTTGATTGTGATGTGGTTTACCTTTTCACTTCGGCTATTTGGGGCGCACACGTTGAGAGCAATAGCAACAGATTTGCTAGGGCTTAGAAGCTGTTATTTTCAGCCCGCACAGCTTGCATTTTGCTGCATGCAAGACCATCCTGGCCAGTGCCACTTGGTAATAACGCCTTTAGCACACCACACCACACCACACCACACCACACCACACCACACCACACCACACCACACCACACCACACCACACCACACCACAACACACCACAACACAACACCAGGAGTCCCACTACCCACTGCTACGCAAAAGTGTGGCAGTGTACTAAAGGAGTTCCATTGCCCAGTGCTCCCTAGCATTGTGGCAATGTGTCGAAAGAGTTCCGTTGCCCACTACTCCCCAGCATTGTGGCAATGAACGAAAGGAGTTGCACTGCCCACTATCTCCCCACAATGTGGCAATGTAATGAAGAAGTTACGATACCCACTACTCCCCAATAGTGTGGCAGTGTGCTAAAGGAGTCCCACGACCCACTACCCCAAGGTGGCACGGCATTGTACAGAAGGAGTTCCACGACCCACTGCCCCAAGGCGACGGGGCAGTGTACGAAAGGAGTCCAAATGCCCCTTGCCGCGTACTACTACTTGCGGCGTACTAGAGGAGTTCCACGGCCCACTGCCCTGCGGCTACAGTGTGGCAGAGAACTGAAACATCCCCACTGAACTAAATCCCCACAGCCCACTGCCCGTCACAGTGTGGTGGTGCAATGAAGGAACCCGATGCATCCTACCATCCCCGGCCCCCGTGGTGGTCAACGCGCATGTGGGGCGCTCCCGGGTCACATATTCCCCTGAGGACTCGGAAGAGGGCTCTCCAACACTCGGTTGAACTCCCACCGGCCCCCGTCCTCCGGTACATGGGAAGCGATATCTTCCTATAGGGACAACCAACGGCCCCCTCGCAACATCTCAGCCATCAGGGCTGCGACCAGGGGCCAAATGAAACCCTAGCGCCTGGCCCCAGATGTGGCGATGATGGTGCTCGAGGCCAAGGTACCGACAAAACTCTATGCCGCGGCCAGTGTTTATCGCCCCTCGTCCATGGCTTAGCACGCCAATGATGTGCTCACCATGCGTTGCTGGAAACATGGCACGGGCACCTCTCGCCATGCTCACACCGAGTCGCTCTCGGGGCCCCGGAAGGATGGGTGATTGGGACTCCACCGCTCGGAACATTCATGGTAGGTGGCTGTGACCCAAGATTGGGTGTGGCAGGGTGCGTGGGCCAAACGACACTTCCGGCAGACCCAGCCACGGGAGCCGACGCTAGCCAATGTGTGACCCCGAGGGGTTTGCAACCGTTTTGGGGGTTGGGGGGTGGGGGGCACCCCCCCCCCCCTTGGTTGACCCAAGCCTTGGGGGTTGGCGGGTTGGGCGGTCAGCCGCCGGGCTCCCCGGGGGGGGGGGGGGTCGGTACCCCAACATACATACCTCAAAATGATCCCCATGACACGCTGATCATTTTGACTATACACAACTGGGTAAAAAGTTTTTTCAAAAAAAAAATTGCCCATCAACTTAGGCTCCCATCAGCCAAGGTCCGACCCGGAGGTCGGATCGGGGTCAAAATCCTTTTTTGTGTTTTTCATCCATTTTTAAATTCTCCACCAAATTCTCAGTATTTGGAGTATAGACGCATAGGGTCAAACAAAAAAAATTCCCCTTGCCATATGCCTAAAACAAAATCTCCAGCCCCTCCGGCGCCCATGAAACCCATTGTTCTGTACAACCATTTTGGGGTCTGTAGAGGGGGGGGGGTATCCCCCCCTCCCCTTTGGGGTCGGGTCCTGACCAGGATCGGCCCCCATGGACCCAGCAAACCTACATGGTGGAGCACCATGCCTGCTAGCGGGGATGCCCAGCGGTCCTATCCTCGGCTAGCTTACCTACCACCGGCACAGCCGCCACCTGTTGTGCACCCTCCAAATGGTCGTTGAGTTGGTGGGCATGCCAATGTGGCTCTTGGGCGGCTGTAAGAGCACAACACCCATCGTGGTCCTCGGCCCCGCCCACGCATGGGACAAGCACAACAAGATATACCTCTGGTGGTGACGACATACCACACCCGGTACGGAGCGATCACCCAAGTCCAGGTACCCCCCCAAGGCCTATACAACAGCCCTGGCACTAGGCTATCACCACTTCGGGGATTTCTACGCCCCTAGTGGGGTGCTACGCAATGAACCAACGGGAACTTCAAGAGCAAGTCCCCCAAGGATGCACGGCGCAGGAGTTCAAAAATTGGCTCCACTAGCACCAGGGATCCTCTAGCCCTTAGTGGAGATGCCGGTCCCTTGCTGACAGCGGGCCCCTAAGGATTGGGCACTGGGCAGGCCCTTGTCGTCCCGAGGCCATCATCAGTAGCCGCGAAGCAAAGACCAACTGGGAGCGGGTCGTCAACCAAGGGAGCTGCACGGTCCAGCTCACTACGGCCATGGAAGACGTCATGGCCACACTGGGATGGGTGGTAGTTATCCCAGTATGCAAGCAGCCCCCGGGACGACCTCCCCAGTGACATCCGCGTGCATAGGCTGCTGGTGAGCACCCTGGACATACAAGTGTAGGTGCATAGAGCCCCCCCCATGCATGCGTGCTTGCAAGAACAGCAACAGGTGACAACGCAGCGGCCAAGCTACTGGCATAGAAGCCCCCGTGATGGTGTGGCACCGTGAGCCGCCAGGGGCGCGATATTGGGGGTGAGTGTCCAAAGCGCGGCATGTGGTGTTGACCATCACTGCCGTCCGGCCACCGGAACGGTGGATAGAGCTCCAAGCGGAAGCGGTGGTGCGTTTTCAGCACCCGTCCCAGTGCCTCACCAACAAGTGCCCGGGGCTCCCCAACAAGAGGCCCTTGTATATGGCCCTCCATGCCCCACACATGTTGCCGTTGGAACTGGACCCCACCCTAAGGACACACACCTGCAGGAACACTTTGGGGCCAATGCAACATTGCACCGCGAGCATGCCCCCACGGCGGCGCCCTGCTACCTGCTGCCTTGGGTGGAGCTGGGAATCCGGCACGACCTGCTGCCAATCGCCACCATCCGTGGGGCCATAGCAGCCACGGATGCATGCACCACCCCGGCGGAAATGCCCATGGCGCTCGCATATGAGCACCATGCGGGCCATTTTAGCACCAAGGTGGCCTCAGGAGTGGGAACCTCGCGCAGGGGCAAGGTCATGACCCTACTGATGTGTGCCCATCAGCTCGCGCAACAAGAGGGCATGTAATGGGTGGTGCTGGACTCGGAATTAGAAGTGGGCACCCTCGCACCTACCAAGAGGGAGGACACTGCGAGGACGGAATACACCACCTATATGCCCACAATCGGCTATGTACTTGGGAGGCCCTGGGCCCCATATAGGTGCTCAGCCACATGTGGAGGCGTTGTTGGGCTGGTTGCTATTCATGAGATTGCATGAGGTACTCCAATAGGGGTCGGGCTGTCTTCGGGCCACCTCCACATAGTAGGCACTGTGTACACAAAACTATGTTCAGCGCTCCGCCAAAACCATCATGGTGGGGAGGTTGCGCATGCGGTGGGCTACCAATTGACAATGCTGCTCACTAGTGAACCGGTCTAGGGGCAAGCCAAGGCCTTGCCCATACCACCGGGGAAAAAATTTAAGAGGTTTTTGTTTGGGATGACCAAAATTACGGGGGTAAAAAATTGGTATTGCCCCTTAGAAATGAAGGAAATTTGTGGTGTGAGGCCCCTTGCTGCTGCTTCCTAGTGGATGTTCATTGTGGATTCCTGGTGGGCTCTGGATGGTGACTGTTATTTCCTGGTGGGCTCTAGATGGTTGCTGTTGTTTCCTAATGAGCTCTGCATGGTTGCTGTTATTTCCTGGAGGGCTCTGGCACCTCTGAAGCCTCAACAACAGCCTCTGGTACAACAAAACGATCCATGTCTGATTGGGTACATACCAAGCAGGGAAACCACTTGTAGATCACCACCTATAGATCACTTGCCAATTGTGCAACCTGCTAGATGTACACCACATTTGATGTGAACGCCAGCGGTCGTGTGGATCTACGGAGAACACAGTGTCAATCGACACCGCGTCTCATCTCTATGTTACGCAATCGCACTGCATGCAGCACACAGGAAACCCTCCCTGCAGCCCGTGTTTGATGTACACAATATGGCACAGAGAATCCTTAAAATTGAAGGAAAATTTTGGTATGAGGGAGGGCTTCGAAATTTGTCCAAATCAATTTTTTCAACCCCTAATTCCCCCCCCCCTGGTACAGTTGGGTCCCCAACGGTGCTCATAGTGCACCCGTGTGGAGACCGCCGCCCACTACTCCCCAACAGTGTGGCAGTGTGCTAAAAGAGTCCCACTACCCACTGCCCCAAGGCAGTGGGGCAGTGTACAGAAGGAGCCCACTGCCCGTTGCCCCCAAGCAGTGAGGCATTGTACCAGAGGAGTTCCACGGCCCACTACCCCCAGGCTACAGTGTGGCAGTGTGGCAATGAAGTGAAGGATCCCCACTGCCCACTGCCCACTATAGTGTGGCCGTATACAGCAAGATTCGCGCCGCCCAATGACCGTTGCCGTGTGGCTATATATTGAAGGATCTCGGCTCCCCAACTGCCGGCTGCATCCACGCCCAACCAAGGCCCAGAGGCACAAAGGCCTGGGCCCAGCGAGAGGTTCGGTAGCGGCATCAAGTAGAACTGCAGTGCTTCCCCAGGCAAGGGGGAGGGGGGGGGGGGGGGATGCGGTCGCCGGAATTGGAAAAAAATGCGGGGAAATGCAGAAAAAATGCGGAAAATGCGGCAAAATATGCCACGTAAATGTGGTTTTCTTAGAATGGTGTATGCCTCCCCCAAACCCTTATGTTTGTCAAGACGCATGTTGATTTGTTGACACCATCGCTCTTTTCTAGAGACTACGGCCCCAGCTCAACATGCAAAGCGTGGTAGGAAATCACACCCTTCTTCTGTGGTTCAGGAGGAGGGGCGTTACTCCCTCGGCAAGCAGCAGCAGAGCCCCGACATTGCCTCCGCCCCATACCCCTTCCAAAGGCCACAGGGTGCCCAATCCCATGACCTTCATAGTCTCAATCGCCGCGGGGTGCTTTTTGCTGTCCAAATGACCTTGGATGGTGCTCTTGGTCGTGTGGCCCACGGGGCATCCACCCGCATTACACCATAAAACTTCGATACCAAAATCATTGCTACGGACACTCGGCGGATGCCTGGGAAACTTCCGCTTCCAAGGGCTCATGGTGCAATCCTTTGCACCAGCACCACCTTTCCCCTTACCACTACTTTGCGCCAGGGCGGGGCGTTGGTTCCATCATCAGAATGGGGCTCACAAGGAGAAGTGGAGGGCATAGAATCTGACATGTCTATTGTAAGAAGAATAATGTAGGCATGACAGTGGTAGTGTTGGGCAGATATGTAGACAGTAACTAACTACACGACTACACATCAGTTCAAGCGCAAGGTCACACTAAAATGTTTCCTCTTGAACATCACACTGACAGAGACTGGCCCTGAAAATGAAAAAAATGCGAAAAATGCGAAAAAATGCGAACTGCACCCCACCCCACCCCACCCCACCCCTGCCCAGGGTGGCACTGGGCAGCAACCGCCCAGTGGCACTGGGCAGCAACCGCCCAGCGCCAGAAAGACGGACGGCCCTCTGCCACAGGTGCACCACATAATATGCACAGCGCGCATTTAGACAAACAACCCTACCATCTGGTAACAGCGCCTCGGCAGGCCACACCCCACTACACCACACAATACCACACAACACAACACAACACAACACAACACAACACCACACCACATCACCCACACCACACCACATTACTGCTCATTTTACCACAACGCACCACACCACGCCACAGCGCACTATGCCACACCAAATCAGGCCTGCAAACCCAGCCCAAGCAGCCCTGAGCATACCACCCAACATCTTCTTGCCCCTTTTCTTCCCTTTGCCAGAGCTTATCATCACACCAGCAAGTGTCAAAGGCACAGGTTCAACAGGTCTCTCGGCCGTCTGGGGGGGCGGCGGCGCTCGGGCAGCTGCTCCTGCAAGCACCAGAGGGTGCTACAACGCAGCAACATGGCATTAGGATTTCACAGAGCCAAGTCAACACCCCCACACAATCCCGCCAACCCCTGCAGTGTTCAGGAGACACGGTGAACGGCAAAACCGCATGCACTGTATAGCGATAATGTATGCGGTGTATCGGAATTAATGTATGCGGTGCATAGGAGACAGTTTGTGCGGTGCACAGGAGACAATGAGTGCGGTGTATAGCGAACCACATGTACTGTACAGCAACAATGTATGTGGTTTGTAGGAATAATGTATGCGGTGTATAGTAAGACCATATGTTATGCCACAATGTATGTGGTGATACAGTCGATGGTGTGGTGTCGAGGGGCGTTATGTTTACACCAAAGCTATGTTCTCCTCATGCTGCTGCATGTGACGGAAGCGTCCTGCAATAGTGTGACTGCATAGGGGATGCGGTGTATTGGGTGGCAAGGAACACGCTTGATAGAGTGGCTGGGAACGGGTCCGGTATGAGGCGATGGTAATTGAGAGGAGGAGCTCATTGCAGCCTTTGTCACACACCCAACGCACACCTTTCGGTGGAGCAGCGCACTTTAGGGGGCCTCGGCTCACCTTCTCACGAGGAACGTGCCCATGGATGCGAGCAGACCAATCGCTCCAGTTGTCGAAAGAACCCCAAACAGCTCTGCACATAGTTGATGGGCGTCATTTGGGTCTTGGATCAGCACCGACGGCACCGAAATGCAGTGTTGTTAGCCCTTGACATGGGCCCAATGCCTGGGCGTGTTGGGCCCTGGTCACAACACCCCAACACAAGACCAAGTGTCCACAACTCACAGTCATGTGGTTTGGTGATAGAGCAGGGGTGCAACATGCACCGTATATCATCATCAAAGGCATTTCCCCAACCAGCCCCATGGCAAGGGGTTTGGAACCAACAGCGGATTTGCAACCACGCCATCATTATCTCGCCATCACACACGAAGCGATGGGCCATTGGATTCTGAACAGAGGCCTCGCAAGCGCCCAAGTCAAGTGCAAATTCAGCCAACAACGCCCAAACTTAGTGGCTCTTGGCTTTGCCAACAGCGAGCTCCCCTCCAACCTGCCCCACCGGTGCTCAGTCCTTGTCGACACCCAACAACAACCCACAACAAGGGAAGGGTCAGGAGCATGCTGCATCAACGACTTGTGCTGCTCGCGCCAATCGTTCCAGAACTTCCAGACGGCCGTCTCCTTTGCATCCAAGGGTTCATGGAGGAAGGCACAATTGTGTTTCCACGTACATTGGGGCCCGTTGCGACATGGGGTGCTCTTGTAGTTCAACGGGTGGTAGAAAACTTCGTGTAGAGTGTGAGGGTGAGCCTTGGTGCACTGCGATCCATCGGGGCAATGCTCGGAGAGGAAGCTATGCAAAAAGTGGGGACAAGTAGATATGTGCACGTGCACCGGGATGTGGATTGGTTGTGCTAGAACTTTGCGAGCAACGAACAGACACTACCATGAACGCAGACACCACTATGAGCGCAAACAGAGTAGATGCCTGCCAAAACAGACCCCACCCAATAGCAAACCCGCCAAACGCCTCGTCGGCGCCACCTTCCCATTGTGCATCACCACAGAGGCACCAACGTTTCCATTGAAAAAACTGACTTGAAGCTGCTTGAGTCTCTCCTATTGATAGATGTTTTTTGGCACATTCCCGGAGATTTTTCCCGGAAAAACGGTGCTATGCCGCATAGACATCCTAGACCAAAGGCACAGTGTGTGCGCAATAAAGAGCCAAGAAAGAATGCGCAACATTGCATTAGAGACTGAGAACAAAACGAAACAGAGTGTAGGGAAGCCGAGTCCAAGAACCCATGTACCCTGCCCTATGCCCTGGTGTACTCGTGACCGTCTTTCATCTTTCTCCTCATGTGGCCGCCACATTCTTATACCTACGCACCCTATGTCAAATTATACACACAGATCCACCCTGGAAATCACAACACCTGTGTGCGGTTGCAAACAAAGCAGATGATTGCATCCAAACCAAAACCATAGCCCAAAAGCAGATACGTATCCCTTAGTGGCATAGCACATAAAATCAACCCGTCTCACCACTGGCATTGCATACAGCGGCCGAGCACCCACAGGACAGCAGTAACTGATAGGCCCATTTGACGATCCATTAGCATGTCTTCTTTGGAAAAGAACCGAGAGAGCAAAAATTGATAAAACAGCCGAAGCAACGCAGGTTTCCACCATCGAAGTGCATATTTGTGCACGGACAATCCCCACACCTGATGTTGACTTTCACATCCACCGCGTCCCATGCGAACCACAGTGACTTAGTGATACAATGCAGCATCAAGCTTTCATTGACGCGAGCAAAGCAAGGCGACGGCGGTACGGACCTTCATTTTCTAGGCTCAGACTGTAGATTTCTCATTGGGAAGGGCGCCTGTTACTGCAAAGATGGCTAGAGTACGTACGGTAGAGCCCGAAGTGATGGAGATAATAGCAAAACGGGAAAAAAAAGCATGTGTAAAATGTTGCTGCTTGTTGTAGCCATTTATCACGGAGGGGTGTGGTAATGTAGAAATATGTACATTATCTCGTGTGCACAATGTGCTCTCTTTCTAGGGATGGGATTGCGGCCTTGATTGTCCTCTTCCTTAAGACTACTCGGAAATCCGTTGTGCTGGCACAGATTGATTTTGTCACATGGCGGCATGTGCATGGGCGATGCAGATGCAACCAGGGGACATGAGAGCAAATCATGGTGAGGACGATTTGTAGGATCATGGGGAGGGTTGGCTACTGTACGAAGAAGATACCTTTGTTGAGGTTTATAATAATATTTTGAAGGGTCGCGGCGACTGACCAAATTGTATTGGAACAACTCCATGGGCTTCATGACGTGCGTCACAATTGATCGCCACAGAACAAGCAAGAGGGCCTGAGAAGGCCGGAGGCCGCACGGTACCTCATGGACGGTTTACGATGCACGACGAAAGAACCTAGAGAGTCCAAAATGAATCAAAGTGGATCGGACAGGTGTGCATGCCGACAAAAATGGATTGGGTGGATTGGGGTGGTGTAAATCCCCCAGCCCCCCCTCCAAAATCGACAGAATTGTAGTTCGAAGTTTGTAGTGATACCCCCCTAGCTCCCCCTCTACTGAGAAACAATGGCTCGTATGAGAACAAATGAGCAAATGAGCAGATGTGCACAAATCCTAGAAAACACCGACATTAACAACCCACCAGTAGCAATTATTGGTGCAGCAAACGAAGCACAACACAAAGAGACTCTTCAGATGGCCATTAATACGGTTGGGCTGTAGAGAAATGTGACAAGGTACGTGTTCACTACAAACCAACCACACTTTTTTCACCCTATTTTCGCAACTTCAGGCTTATTGTGGCTTCTGCAGCAATTGAGCCGTGCAGTTCTCTGACATGGGCCCCCCTGCGATTCCCGATTCTATACGGCTTCTACAGTCTGGCCAATTGGCTTTCTGGGTAGTGTCCACGTCCAATGACCCCGACCCGGAACACGTTAGCGACACCCGGAAACGTGATCCTTGGGTAGGCAACCAACACTCAATCCTTACCGCCGTTGTGAACTAGTTGCAGAAATACCACAAGATGTCTCAACCGCCTGTCCACATGTGGATAGTCTTGACCACACGGCAGGCCCCTGTGATTGAACCTTTCATGGTACTGCAACTTGACAGTCGGCACGTGGTCCGACTCTTGCGACGGAAGTACTGTATGTGCTCATGGATAAGTCCGGTTGTTGGGTCCGCTTGGATCGTAACGCCAACCAGTGGCAACAGCAGTCTTTGTGGGACAATTTCCACCTGGCGATTCTCATCTAGTCGAATAGATCCGCCTGAGCAACCTCCGGCACTCATATGTTGCGAATCCCAGTGCCATCGTGACGATCCCGGAGATGCCTTCGACAGTCTGGCGAGTGGTGATGCCTGCATTCATTGATTCCCACAACACTTTTCTGCGTAAGCTGAGTGATAGTGGCGAAGTCCGCACAGCAACAACCAAGCGACACTCCAAGATTCCTTGGTAGGGCCTGTGGCAACTGCCGCAACCTGATGAGTTCCTCCAGTTGTTTGAGTACACTTGCTCGGCCCCATATAGGGGGAGCATTAGCGCGCAGGGCAACTTTTTTTTTTTTGACTGACTCCAGAAGTTCAAAGAGTACTCAAGACTGTGCTTGGGAAAGTGGGCGTCTCCAGCATATGTTTGCACAAGCAGAGCACAAGAAAACTGCACAGGACTTGGGATGGCAGTACTGAAGTATCACCAAGGCCGGAATACCGGCGGTTGTATGGACGGGTGCGCTGCGGACCACTCCGCTGGATGCGGGACCCCACTCTGATACGGACCCTGACCCTATACCCTGGTCCACACGCTGCAGCACGGTTAGATCCCCCACTCTACCCAAGGGAATCGGTTTCAAAAAGGGACTGGAAAGGGCAGGTGCTCTCAGGGGGTCAGCCGGTCAGTGGGTGGGTGGGCGGGCAAAGACAGGAAAACTGCCTAAACATTGGAGACGCAAACAAAAGTTGAGACGA
The DNA here is from genome assembly GCA_964036045.1 of Eutreptiella sp. 'Long Island Sound 2002'. Lineage (NCBI taxonomy): Eukaryota > Euglenozoa > Euglenophyceae > Eutreptiales > Eutreptiaceae > Eutreptiella > Eutreptiella sp. 'Long Island Sound 2002'. The sequence goes on from OZ038382.1 coordinate 20,967,215, forward strand.
GGCACAACTAGTGTTTGCACAAGCAGAGCACAAGAAAACTGCACAGGACTTGGGTATTCATTCTCCGCTGCACCCAGCTCCCACACCACAGGTCCCACATCCGGTCCAAGCCCCAGAGGAATGTGAACTGAGGTAGTATTCAAGCAAAAGGCAAAGCAACAGAAGCAACCCCCCCCCCCCCCCCCACGACAACCAGGGGACCCGCCACCGTGCACTGCTGACCCGCATCTTCCCGAGACACGGCGCCGCGCTCAATGGCAGAGGCCAGGGGCTGAAGTGGAGGGAGGTCAGGACTCGTGTCTTGCGCCGGGCCCAAATCAGCAACGCCACCCCCGGCGGACCCCTCCAGCGGCCGCGCCGCCCGGACAGTCACCACAGCGGACAGACACAGGTGGTCACGACGGACTTCGTGCCCCACGAACAGAAAAGGCGGGTAAATCGCACCAACCGGCCGTCAGCCCCAGCCGGACGCGGAGTGAGGTCGGCCCAAAAAGGTATCCGCCATATCCAGGTATCCACCACAGGGTCCACAACCTAAGCCCGGCGGTCATCCCAGCGGCCACGCCGCCCCGGACAGCCACCACAGCGGGCAGATACAGGCGATCACGACGGTCGCCTTGCCCTGCGGACAAAGAGGCGGGCTAATCGCACCAACCGGCCGTCAGCCCCAGCCGGATGCGGAGTGATGCTGGCCCAAAAAGGTGAATAAATAAAGCACCCAGCGGCCGTGCCGCCAACCATGTAAAAAGACAACACAACAGGCGCACCCAGCGGCCACGCCGCCGGAGTCAACCTCTGCAGAGGGCAGATACAGGTGAGCACGACTGTCGCTGAGTCTCACTAACGGCAAAAGGCGGCCAGTCCCAGCACCCGGCCTTCAGCTCCAGCGGAATGCGGACCGACGCGGCCCAAAAATACAAACCCAAATCAGCACCCAGCGGCCAAGCCGTCAGGGACACCCACTGCACCGGGCAGGCACAGACGACGACGACAGTCGTCAGACCTCACGGGTTGAAGAGGCGGGCAATTTGCAACACCAGCCCATACCGGGCCTGGATCCATATATAGGGTACAGCAACCCTGCGCCCCTGGTTCCAGTCCGTTAGGGAGGCCACAGCGACTCCCCCCGGCAGCCTTACCTCCCAGACCTGGCAGCAGGCATGCCGCCCTGGGGGTTTGACGCTGCGGCCGCCGGGGGTCGTGCGGCGGTGCGGCGTGCCCCCCGCGCGCGCGGCCACGTCCCGGACCGCCCGTTCCAAAAATCCCTCCCTGTCGTCAGGGAGGGGGCACTGGGGGCACAGGCGCACCCCGTTGCCGAGCAGCACCCGGCGGACGGGCAGGCGCGCCAACCTGCCGCGAAGGCGGGTGCGGAGCACGGTGCTCCACCTCGCCGCCCGGCGCTGCTGGGTTTCCGCGGAACGCAGGTGCCGTTGTCCGCCATGGCAACCCTTTCGGTGGGCTCCACGGGAACCCCGTCGCTTGTGGGCGCCACGCGAACCCCGACGCTTGGTCATAGGCGCGGATAGCAAAAGAAAAAGGTTGCTACATGGAGGGCGCATGCTCTGCCGCCGCTGCTCTGCTGGGGGGGGGGGGTGGGGGGGGGGGGCTAGCATCCCCGGAGACACACCACCCCCCTCACCCGAGCCTCGCCCAGATTCTCCAGCAATGCATCCCACGTGCACCAAGCCTCGACTTCCGCTCTGGCCTACGAGCCTCCGAACACTGACGTCACCCTGGACATAGGGTCTCCCGGCTGAAGCGCCGAGGGCACCCACACGAGGCGGAGCACGATCCCCGATACCCACAGGATTCTAGCCAACGACCGAAGTACCGCTTGGTGGTGGGTCAGGTGGCTAGTCGCGCGCAGCCTGAGGACCTGAGCAATGGCTGCCTCACTGTCGCTACAGACCGTAACAGATCGGTGTCCCGTCCTGACTGCAAACCTGACAGCCCACGCCACTCCCCTCAGTTCCGTGGTTTGCTGGCTGGCGAAGCGGGCAGGAGGTGTCACATGCGTACGCACACCCACTCCCGGCACGAGCGCCCCAACCCTCCAGCACCCCGCATCGCGCGCTCCATCGACACAGATGACGACGCCCCCGCACCACAGAGATGATCGCGAAAGCCTATCCTCAGTCCCAAACTTGAGGGTCCTCAATTGCCGCCAGGCCTCCCCGCCCGGCGCCTGCCAGGGCTCGGCCGCCAACGCCACCAATGTTGCGAGGCTGCCCAGCATTTTCAGGGGGAAGCCCTGGGCCGGCTGTTTGACCCCCCCCACCGTCCTACCCCAGCGCAACCAGCAGTAGGCCCCCGCCGCGAAAGGGCAACCCAATCCCCTCGGACGCACATGCCAATTCAGCAAACCCAGGAAGCTTTGGAGGTGCCGGTCGTTGCCTGCGCCAACCGCCAGCCTCCGCCACCCCGCCCACAACTGGAGCAGTGCTTGTTCATGGCTCCTGATCCGCCTGGCCTGCAAGTCGAGCTCCTTCCCCAGGAATGACGCCACAGGCACCGGGTCCAGGACACTCTTAGGACTTATGAGGAAACCAGCCTCGATCAGGGCACGCACCGCCACTCGCCCCGCCTCCCTGAGCACCTCCCTATCAGTGAAGACGAGCAAAAAGTCATCGAGGTAGTGCACAAGGAGTATCTCGGGGGGCAGTACCCCCTGGAGAATGCGTGCCAAGCTCGTTTGGCACAGATAGGGGCTGTATTTCCAGCCAAACGGTAGGCGCGACAGCGCCACAGGCGGAGCCCCGGGGGCGGGCCGGAAGCGAAAAACCTGGCGCGCACCCTGGGGCAGGCAAAAGCTCCAGAACGCATTTTTGAGGTCAATGTGGAGGCCGTAGAGGTCCACATCAGGCGGGAATGCCGACAAGGACCTAGCCAAATCCTCCCAGGAATCCAATCTAAAAGTGGGGGGCTTGCCCCCGTCACTCTTGTTGATCTTGACGCAACTCAAGATCAAGGAGACCTTCTCGGATGATTTGGGGATGACGAAGGGGTAACACGTGGGCGGGGGGGGGGGGGTCAACCGGCTCCTCGTAGACCCCCGCCCCCCTCAACGCCTGCACTATCCTCTGGACCTGCTGCGACACCCATCTGGTTGCCCCTCGGACCACCCTATCCCCGTCCTGCCACTCTTGCTCGACGTCAAAATCCTGGAGCCCTCCGTGGTAGAAGGGCGGTACGACAGCGTCCCACAGATCGTCCGGTAGCTGGTGGGAGCCTACCGGTCCCAATCCCCGGTCCAAAATGGCATCCTCGACCCCCCCCATGAACCGCGGAATGGGGGAGGTGTTGATATGGAGGCATGCCTCCCAGGCGTCCGGGTGGAGCTTGCGCAAGGCGCCCAGGAGAGCGGGTAAAGCCCCTTGCAAGCGGAAATCCTCGGCTGTATCGAATACTCTATTCAACCACAAATCCACCCTCTTCGCAACCATCCACAAGCCACAACGTTCCCGCTCGGCTATCCAGTGAAAATGGGGGGTGATCGCCTGCATGAACTCCAGGAAGAGGGGGGGCTGTTCCTGCACCCTCCCACCCCTGTCGGGACCCTTACAGAGGGGGGGGGGGGCGACGCCACTGGGCCCGCCCTCCCCCAAGCCTTGGCCTTGAGACGCTCAGCTGCAGCCACGAAGGCACCCTCCACCGGCCCTTGCGCCTCCGGCGTCCGGACACGCCCGCCCTGCCCGAGCTTGATGCGCTTGGGCTGCGGCGTTCCGATCTGCTGGGCCAAGTGAGGTCTCCCAGCTTGACGGCGTGCGGGGGCTCGGGATCGCACGGCCTGCGTACCATCCAGGACCACCTTAGCGCGACGCGGCCCCGCGTATGTGCGGTAGACACGGCCCACCACTCCAGCTTTCGAGCCCGCTGCGGGTCCTCCTCTGACTGGGCCAACGGCTGCCCTGGAGGACCACGGCTTACGCTCCCGTCCAACGAACCTGGCAATTCCGGCCTGTCGACGCCCGGGGGAGCCCCTGGCGCTGCCGACTGCGAATTCGCCAGAGGGCTCGCTTCCGGAATCCTCGCTGTTGTCGTCGGTGTCCACGTCGGAATCGACATTGATGGGCCCGGCTGCCGTCCCCGGCCCGCACGCCCCCCCCCCCCACGGCCACCAAAGGCCCCGCCACCGTGCACAGCTGACCCGCATCTTCCCGAGACACGGCGCCGCGCTCAATGGCAGAGGCCAAAGGAGGAAGTGGAGGGGGGGTAGGAGCTGTGTCAGGCCCCAGGCCCATCTCAGCAGAGCCGTCCCCTGGGGATTCCTCCAGCTCGGCCGCGGTTTGGTCTCCGTCGCCTCCTCCCCCAAGCGTGCCGCTCGCGGTGGATTCCAGCTTCTGACCTCGCGGAAGTCTCGGCTTGCGCTTGGTCGGGGTGTTGAGGGCGCTTGCGATACTGGGGAACATCGGGGATCCCCAGAGGGCCAGGACGCCCACGCGTTCCGGAGTCGGCAAAGGTCCCTGGTCACGGGACCATGCGGGCAGCACCGTAGGGGCAACGACTCCCGGGTCTGACCATTTGGTGCCGTATTGCATCGCCACGGCCGTGCTTTGCCATCTGCCCCACCATTTGTAGTAGGCGAGGTCTGGCTTACGGGCCCAAGTCGCTGCGGCGCCTCCCCTGCGCAGGGCGTGCCACCTGGCCCGGAAGTGGGCGGTGCTCGCCAGGGCGTCGGCCATGCCTGCCTCCAACCCCGCTTCCCCTGACTGCCAGACGAGCATGTCTGAGGACCGGCCCAGCGAAACCATGTGGCCATGAAGCCACGCCCGGACGCTGTCCGCATACCTGTACAGGGGGCGGGTGGTGTACCCCTCTTCCCCTGTCTTGGAGTTCCAAAACTGGACAAAGCCTGGCATAGCCAGGTCAGTAACCCTGATGCCAGCTGCTTCGCCCACCCGCAGGTAGCATACCCGGCTGATGATGGCCAATGCGCTGAACACTGCTCCGTGTCTGGAGTCTCTGGCCTTTTCAACCAGCTGGACCAAGCCTGCTAGGGACAGATAGGGCTGAGAGCCCGAGGATGCGGCTCCCGCCGCGATCCGTTTGTGCAAGGTGGTGACTGTTGGGGGCAGCCACTGGAGGTCCTCCACGGCTCTGACCGCGGAGGTAATACCCCGCAGGGCTGACGCTGTAGCGCCGGCTTGCGCCCGCTCCGCCAGGAGGCCTGCCAGTGCTGCGGCTGTATCAGGCGGGCCCGTGCGGTCCGCGTAAGCCGCCAAGGCCCGGAGTCGGGACGCGTACTGCGAGCGGGTTCTCGGTCTCCAGGACTGCATGGCACTTTCCTCCGGTGAGCAGGGGTCGTCTGACCGAGCTGCTGTCTCCCACCGGCGGGCGAGCGCCCGCAGCTCTGCCGCCGTGTCCGCAACGCCGGAGCCCGGGGCGGCCGGTCCGGGCTCCAGTCGGTCCTGTCAGGACCAGTGTGGGCATCTAAAGTGCCAGTGGCGTTCGTCGGGGGAGCCCCGCTGCGCGCACCTCTGGCACCCCCCGCTCGGCGGCGAGTCCACAGGGATCCACTCGCCCTGCCTCGACTGCCATTGCAGTACTCCTCCCACCTCCCTGAATTTCACGCTCCGCCACGTGAACGCCGATCCTTGCTCCTTCCATGCCTCCTCCAGCGTGGTGTACTGGTTGGACTCGGAGCTGGCTTTTCCGTGCGTCCCTGCATACCTTCGGGCATACGCCGCCTGGGACTGGGACACGCAGTCCCAGACCCTCCACGCCGGCTGCTCTCCTGGGTCGACTGCGGCCTCCGTCGCCTGGCCGCCAAACTCACTTGGTCGGGGGATCTCCCCCACCTCACCAGCTCTAAGGCGCACGTACGCCTTGATGTTGGACAGCATGAGTCTCATCCACTGTGCCAACTGGGGCTTCTCGAGGGCTCGGTTTACTTCTGGTACGCTCAGTGGGGGCAGGCGGGGCCCCTCCTTCACTGCCACTCGGGCGAGTTGCTCTCTGAGTTCTTGAATTTCTTTGGCTTGCGCCGCCAGCCGCTCCTCGGCTGACTCGTGCTGGTTCTGGCTAGGCTGCTCAACCCCGTCCATGGGTTAACAAAAACAAAGACAGGAAAACTGCCTAAACATTGGAGACGCAAACAAAAGTTGAGACGAGGCACAACTAGTGATACAGTGGATCCCCGCAAAGCGGGGCACATGGCAAAGACCCAGAGTTCACATGCGTATAACAGAGGGCTCTCTGATGCGGTAGGCAAAACCGCCACGCCATATGGCAAGCCTATAATGTGTAAGATTTAAGGGGGTTAAACATGCTGCATCACGTGTGTGCCATTCCCCACAGGTCTTCGAGAGTGACAAGCTTTCGTCGCTTTGTAGGGGCCATGTCCGGTGGCGGGCGTTGGCCCAGGATGCCGGGCCTTGTGCGGCAGTGGCGTTTAGGCAGAGGGGGCTCCACCCAGTGGGCTGCGCGCTCGGATGCCCACAACTGGCTCATCACCGAAAAGAGCTGGACCTTTCGGTCATGCCGCTGGTAGTGCTGGTCTGCGGAGGTGGTCCACACTCTAGCACGTCGCACAAGGGTGTGCCAGTGCCCGTGATTGCCGCACTAGATCATCTAGCACTTCGCGGTATGAAACCATCAGTGAGGCCCCAAGAACGGCACGTTGATACAGAATCCAAGGCTGGGCCAGATACTGCATTGCCGAAGCTACGTGCTGTGCCCCTGGGTCCGCAGCTGTGGGACAGAGGCACTGGTCGAGATATTTTACCGCCCATGACCTGGTGTGGTACGATTGCGGCCGGTCCCATGTGCGCGCAGCTCTACGGTGGGACGTCTCTTGAGAGGCGCGGCCGTCCTGCCGCCGTGTTCTCTCCCGGGGTCCTGTATACCCTACTTGATTGCGGAGGATAGAGTCCGTGGGGTTCCGTCATACAGCTCGTGGGCGCAGCTTTGTGTACCATGCCCGCACCACTGTGGAGGGTGTGGGCGGCACCTGTGGGTCACGGGGGGGCATGGTGAGTTGGCCGCGCAGTTGGCATACGCCATGTAGGGCGTGGTACTGGTGCCAGGCCACACGCTCCCTGAGGTCTACCCGCATTGTTCGGGGGATGTGGTCCCATAGGGACTGTGGTATGCGAAGGCAGGAAACATGGTGTAGGTCTGCCGCTGACGCCCTGTTCCACCATTCCGTCACCGTATCTTGCCATGGTCCCCAGGTGCTAAGCCACATGTTGCGAAATGCGACTTTCCAACGCATGCAGTGGATGAGTCGTTTGTGGACAGTGGTACCGTGGTGGAGGGGACATATGGGGCATTTGGGGTTGGTATGGTCCCACGGCGCGCCCGTCCCATCCCATCGTACCTGGCCCCAAAGCCATTTAACCCAGAGCATACGTCGGTCCCCGCGCATCGGCAGCCAGGATACCCAATGCGCACCGTCAAAATTGACAACGCGCCTCCGTTGGAGGATCCATTTCCGCGCCGGAGTGGGGGCGGGCCCGCCGCATATTGCAATATCTTCGGGGCGCCGGGGGTCGTAATCCGGCACGGGTAGGCGCGTGGCCATCTTGGCGAGCAGGTCTACTTCCCCATTGCGTCGAATTTGTTCGCGTTCTTGCGCGTTACGGGCCTCCGTCTCAAGGCGGTGGCTAGGGATCCACTCCGCGGCGACGCGTTTGTGCTGCACCTGGTCGCACACTTTGTGGCGGATGTCAGTGTCAGAACATTCGTGCGTGGGTCGGCGGTGTGCGCATTTTGTGACGGCCATGTTGTCGATGTATTGAGTGTCACCGTCAGATGCAATGGCCGCGCCAATGGCTGCTCCGTACATTTCAGCCCTGTAGGACTGTTGTGGGCCCGCCACCCGGGCGAGGATGCGAAGAGGCCCTTTTGTTACTGCTGCGCCCGCCGCTTGGTATTCCGAGCCCGCAATCTGGACGGTTTGAAGGCTGCCATCGGAGTATAGCGACGTTCCGGTTGGCGGTTGCTGGTTTGAGTAGCACGGTACGCCCGCGATGTTGACAGGGTGGTATCCCGCAGGCACCGTGCCCGCCGAGGGGTCTTCGTGGTACCGGTGTGGGGCAATGTAGTGGCGCGTGTGGAGGGCATCCCCCACCTGCTCTTTGCGGGCAGACAGGAGGACGCCGTCATCGGAGCTTTGACTGTCAATGAGGTTGGGTCCCCCGGCCGGCCGCGGCGGAAGTGCTATGTGGAGTGCAGTGCGAGCACCTAGCTGGGTGAGTATAGCCAAGTAGTTGCGAATAGGCACTGCTCGGGAGGGCAGTTCTTTGCTAAGGTCGCAGCCAATGGATCCCGGACGTGAACGTAACGTGTTCTGTACCATTGTGGTGAAGCGTGCCCTGTGGGCCCAGAACAGTTGGTGCAACCCCATTCCGCCCAGTCGGTGAGGAGAAGTGACATGGAGGACGTTGTATGATTTGTGAACGTCGACCTTATTGAGTTCCATGCCCTCCGCCATAAGCACAAACCGCAAGCACATAGAGTCCATGGCTTTGAACATTGAGTCGTTGGGGAGAAACAAGGTACGGTACGTCCACCGTGGGATCAGGATGGTGTTCAGCAGCTGCACCCGCTCGAAAGCGTTCAGTGGCAGGTATTGGTATCGCGCCACATCAGCTGCGGCCGTCCCCACGAAGTCATCACGTGCCTTTTGTTCCCAGGTCGGATGTGCCAGGAGGTGACCGAGGTAGTGGAAGATAGGGGGTTGCAGCGGCAATTGCGCCTCGCCCCACGTGATGGTGTCCCTGGTCGGGGACTCTCGTCGTGCCACACCCTGACGGCGGGAGGGTGGGGCCCAACGGTACACCTGTGTCTTTGAAGGGTTCGTCTTGAGGCCCAGTATGGCAGACAACTGACCGACGCGCTCCACGACGTGCTGCATCTCCCGTTGGCTCGGGGAGATGATGGCGATGTCATCGACATAGGCCAGTATGGTGCTGTTGGGAAATTCCCTGGTGAGAGTTTGGTGGAAGGCCTCATACACAAGAACAAAAAGGGCTGGGGACAGGGGGCACCCCTCCTTGATGCCACGGCGCAACGGGAAACGGACGTCTCCGTACACCCCCGTGTTGTGCGCGTAGATGCTGGCCACCATGTTGTAGATGCGGGCCGGGGTTCCAATCAACTGAAGTCCGTAGGTGAGGCACTCATGGGGCATGCTGGGGTAGGCTTTTGCGATGTCCAGGAGGCATACCAGCGCTCCGTCCCCGTATTGGTGTAAAAGCATCGACATGCGGAGGGCTTGTTGTGATGCGGTATAGCCTCGTCTACATCCTGCTTGGGGGTCGGAGAGCGCCGCGTCGATGGGCCCTCGCAGGGCGTCCAATATGAGCCGGGCTAGAATGGAGTACATCCCAGTGGCTACGCTAATGGGCCGGTAACTGCGGGCCGCCTCAGGGGGGCCAGACTTGTAGATCATGGCTATTCTGGCCTGCAGCCAGTGGTGCGGCACATCGCCGCTTTCCCACACATGGCGCACTGCCATGTATAGGTCCCACTGTAGTTCCCTAGGTAACCACTGGTACAGGTGGGGCGCCACGTGGTCCATGTCTGCCGCCTTGTTCTTGGGTTGGCGTAGCGCTTTTGTGAAAGATTGCCAGGAGGGAGGATCGGGGCTCACTGGTCGTCCTGGCTTTAAGACTTGTGAAAGAAGAGCCTTGGCCTCTTCCGGTCTCCATGGTGGGTCCCCCGCGAAGTGCGGGAGGTGTTCGGCGGCCGAGGTTGTGTCGGGTTGTGGGGTAGTCGTGCGGAAGGGGGTGATCAGCCACCACTTTAGTGCATTGAAGAAAGTAGTGCGGCCGCGTACTGCGCATTTTCGGAAGCGCCGCAGGTGTCGTTGGGCCCGTTTCATATTATTGGTCGCCCTGTGGTGTGCCCAAGCTTGCTGGGCCCTTTTGGAGGTAGGGTTGCGGTGCAACTCGTGTTGTTCGACTACGTCTTGAACTGGCTGTGGGCGGGGGTGTGCGTGTACAAAGCCGGACGTTGCGGCAATGATGGCGTCCGCCCTGTCTAGTGGGTGCATGATGTGATCTTGGTGAGTGGAGTGCGCTTTGGACCATTGGGACATGTGGCGCGAAAACTTGCGGAATAACGAGGAGGGCCAGTGCGACACATTGCCCATGACCGGTGGCCGCGCTGGCCGCGGTCCCAATGGGTTCATTACTGTGACCCTGACTGCTTTGTGGTCACCCGCATGGGGAAAGTCGATGGTGTCCGCAGAGATGGGGGGGTGAATGTCCCATGCCGCGGGAGAAAACAGGACAGCGTCCAAGCGGCGACCCCGGCAATGTGTGGAGAGATTTTGAGGGTCAGTGTTTGGCGCATGTGCCAAAATCGGGTCCAGCAAGGCTCCGGATTCGAGGAGCGGGTGCCAGTACCTCGTTGGTTGGGAAGGACGTCCCCACACATAGTCGTTGAAGTCGCCCATAAGGATGCCCAGGTCTGGCAATCGTGCAAGCCATGCGTCCAACTTTTCACGTTGGTCCCGCGAAAATGGTCCGTGGATGTTGGCGATGACATACGGTGTGTGGCCAGGGAGAGCGAACTTGATGGCACGGGCCTGGCTCCCCATGGAGGGCAGCTTGGAGACATATCTGGATATGGAGTTGTGGACGAGGAATTGCGTGTCCGGGTTCTCGTCCCCATAGGTGATGGGGAGGTAGTCACCATCCATAGCAGCTGTCCAAGCTGCATGGTGAGATCCACTACGGAATCGAAACTCTTGTAGGGCAATAACTGCGGGCTGTTCGGCGATAATCTCCGCCAGGAGGTGCCCCCAGCGGCGCCGTGAAAGGAAGGGTCCTCCGACATTGAGTGTCAGGAAGGATAGGTCTGGCCGGGGTGGGGGGCTGGGCCCTGGATTGGGGTGGGCGTCGTTGGACAGACGTATTAGCCGTTGTGCTAGATCCCATAGGATCAGGCCCAGCAATCGGGTGCGAGCAAGTGTTTGGTGTAAGGGTGAAGTGTGTAGCTGTGTGTAGGTGTCTTGCACGTGCGGCGGTGTCCACATGGGCAGTCCCATTTGGGTGAGTGTCAGTAACAGGACGTACCAGCCCGGCAGGTTAGAGTAGTGCCACCTGTGCCGACGTTGTAGCTTGGCCACCGTCGCGGCGTGCCGCTACTACGCCCAAGGTAGCACCATGATGGTAGTTGAACCACATGCATCGGTGAACACATAGAAGTGACCCGGCTGCTCCATAGCAGCGCATACAAGAGGATCAGGTAAGGGAGGGACTTGATCCATCGTGGTCTCCAGAAGTCCCGTGTCTGGCGATGGAGGCGTGCCACGCCCAGTGCATTGGCTTACTTATAATTGCATTGAGGCCGTTTCCTCCGGTGGCAGGGCATCGTGAAAAGCCAGTGCGGTAGCCGTCAGCCTGTGGTCCTCCGCTTGCACTGCCTCCTTAGCGCCCAAGGATTGGCTGACCTCGAATCGCCACCAGTTTGGGTCCACGTTGGTGTCATTGGTTTCAGGCAGCTGTCGGAACAGGGCTTCGGCTTCGTCGGGTGCATCACGGCCCGTCACAGTGGCTTCCCCGGCAACCAAATCAAATACCACACCATGAGCCAGAAGTGCACTGCATGCGTGTTGGTAGCGAATCCTATAAGACACTTTGCCCCGGAGATGCTGTCGTCCGTTCTTGTCGGCATCTTCGACACTCTCAAACACCCCAAATTGCGCCACACATAACCGGATGGTCTCCAGCGGGGCGGCTGTGGGTGCCTGGAGTATAATTTCATTGGGGTGTTCTGGCAGAATTGGTGTGTCACGACCTGGTGCTCCAGACCCCTACTGACCGAACCATACGCGTTCATCAGAGTGTACATGCTTCAAAAACAAGCGACCGCCTGTCCATAGACGCATGGCTAGTTCTGTGATGGGGACATCCGGCGAAATGTGGATGAGGCGTTGGAAGCGCATATGCGGCACACCGTGAGGAAAGAGCTGTGTCAGAAACATACGCGTGCGGTCCCGATCGGCAGGCTCGTCGACTTCAAGGGCTCCGTAAATTTCCGCCTCCAGGTCCGCCGCGCATTGCACTGAAGAGACCGACGCGGTGTTTCCTTTCCGTGGTTTTGCTTGCTGGATCACGTGGAGATGTGCGACGTTGGTCAGCTCGACAAACTGGGGTGGCGGGTCTTCACGTCGTAGGAGCTCAAGAAAAGCAGACGTATATGGGGCCGGGCAAGTGTACTCGAACAACTGGAGGAACTCGTCCGGTTGCAGCAGTTGCCGCACGCCGGCCCACGGAATCTTGGAGTGTCGCTTAGCTGTTGCTGTGCCGACTTCGCCACTATCATTCAGCTCCCGTAGGAAAGCGTTGTGGGAATCGATGAATGCAGGCATCACCACTCGACACACTGTCGGAGGCATCTCCGGGATCGTCCTGATGGCATTGGGGTTCGCAACATACGAGTGTTGGAGGTCGCTCATGCGCATCCATTCGACATCCAACCTGATGAGAATCGCAAGGTGGAACTCGTCCCAAAAAGAGTGCCGCTGCCATTGGCTGGCGTTACGATCCCAGCGGACCCAATGGCCGGACTTATCCATGAGCACATAACATCACTTCCGTCGCAAGAGTCGGACCATGTGCCGACCGTCAGGTTGCAGTACCATGAAAGGTTCAACCACATGGGCCTGCCGTGTGGTGAGGACTATCCACATGTGGACAGGCGGTTGAGACGTCTTGTGGTATTTCTGCAATTGGTTCACAACGGCGGTAAGGATTGAGCGTTGGTTGCCTATCCAGGGGTCACGTTTTCGGGTGTCGCTAGCGTGAACGTGTTTCGGGTCGGGGTCATTGGATGTGGGCACTGTCCAGAATGCCGCCTGGCCAGGCTGTAGCAGCTGTATAGAATCGGGAATCAAAGGGAGCAGTGCACCTTGGCTGGGTATGGTGCACCCATCCCCCATTTCCACTTCCCAAGTTTCGATTGCATACATTGCGCGGAGCATGGCTAGGCGTGGGCATACCGCCTTCCCGTCGACGTACCATTTGTCTTCAACTCTAGTACCCGGTGGGCCACTGACTTCACACCAGTTGTAAAGGGATGTTAACCCTTGTCGCATTGTGGACTGCAGGAGGTTGTCCACCGCGTGGCGTGTCGAATCCTCGGTAGTCTTCCCCGGGGTTGTGTTGTCCTGCTCGACCGGGAGTGCTGGTGGAGGGGGCGGTCGTACCAGACCGTTAGGCGGGGTGCCGAGGTGTCTCAGGAAACCAGAACCCTTGTTGGGAGTGAGGTAGGGTGTGGATACGGTACCCTGAAACGAGTCGATCATACCTCCCCTCCCCCGGATGAGCACCTGCACGGTGGCATCCCTTGTGATTCCGCACTGATGGATGGTCATATGGTCCATCAAGAACCTGGTCATGGAGTTCGTTGTCAACGATTGCGCGTGTGGAGGAATATTTAGACGGTCGTAAATGGCATTCTTCAGTTAGGCGATCGACATACCGTCGCACACGAGTAGGATCGTGGAGGAGCCCTGATATTTCACAAATATGGGCCATGACAGCGTCTCGTCGTCCTCCGACATGTCGCCGCCACCAGGCGATGCTAGTGTATCTGGGATCGCGGGTAGGTGTTCAAGACCAAAGTTCTCCGTGGGATACTCTAAGCCGAAGTCTGTGTCGCCCTCTCCGCATCTAGCCCATCCATGGGGGCGGGGGCCATTACTGGGTGGTGCCCTTTAAGCACCGGTGGCGCACATCGCCATGGGCACCCCTTGAGCCGCGGGTCGTAGGCACATACCGTGCATAGTCGGTGCCGTGGGTGGCACGACAATGGGTATAGCACTGCGTCATCGTAGCAAAGAGGGCAATGTTCGAGGTCCTGTTGCGGGCAGTCGGAGAGAAGGAGTTCTCCCGTGGGGCCGTCGAGCGAGGTCGTTCTTCCTTGCTCGTTCGAGTTCGTCGACACAGGTTGTAGCGATGGGGACCGCGGTGAGGTCCGGGCGGCTACAGAGAGTGGAAGCTCCGCCGGACAATAAACCAGCTCTGTAGGCAACCATCCCCATTCGGAGTCGTCTGTTCTGGTGGGGCCCGGAGTCATGGATGCCTCTGCCATTATGGAGGGTTGTTGTTGCTCGCTGCGGATTGTGTCATCGGTGTTCAATGAAGGCACCATCAAGGGATCTTCGGTATTGGCCCGGGGATGTGACGTTGTGGTGCTGGTTGCCACACTGGGCGGCGGGTCGGCATTGCCCTGTCGGAGGACAGGGATGCGTATTCCGTGGTTGATTGGTGGTTGCCAGTTTTGTGGGGGACTGTGGGGTGGTACTAGACGCAAAACCCGTTGCCTCTTACTGATCGGAGCGACCGGCGGAGGTGATTCGGGTGGTGTATTGTTGAGCAGTAGAGGGGCCCTGGTTGGTACTGGGCCAGATGGCAGCGTCACTTCCTGCGGTGCACGTGCTGTGTGCGTTACAGCAAAGGGGTGCTGGTGTGCCGACCAGCAGTCAGTGGCTGCGGGCGAGCCAGTATTTGGGATGCGTACTTGCACCGGTGCGTACAAGCAGGGGTCAGTATCCCACTCCTAATTGCCACATGTACTCCAGCGCGGCGAGTAGAAGTCCCGTATGCCACAGTTGGGGCATTGGAGGTCTAAACATCCTGTGGGAGATTGTGGTAGTGGGGAGGCGTGGATCTCCGTGGTCCCCGATCGGAGACTGCCCGGGGTATTGGGGGCGTATGTGCCCTCATCGGTGGCCATGAGGCAACGGAAACTGGGCTCGCATACGCCCCCGTGTCACAGGCGCATGGTCATAACCACATTGTTCAGTGTTTTCTTGCTGCATTGCAGCGCAGACCAGTTCTGTACCACACCAGGTGGTTGCTGGCTGTGCTTTGGCTTTGGTCCTCTGGACACTGAGGTCAGCTCGCACCCACCACCCTCCCACAGTGCCGGTTGGTCTCTAACCCTTGCCCTGCAGGTCGTGCCCCTGTCAAGCACTTGCTCTCTGGTACGTGAGGACGTGTCGTACCCGAACCTCAAGGGCGCAAAGGCGCCTTTGGTGGCGCTAAGGCGTCTCAACATTTCAACAAAAGCTCCGGCTGCCGGACACCTCTACAGATCATTGCCGTACTGTGTGGCGCTTACCTTTTCACCACCACACCATGCGTGCACATGCCACCCACATTTTCATGCCCACTCTTATCCAACGCCCTCACATGGGCCGCATTCTCGCGGCCCTTGCCATGCTTCGGCTTTCCAACATGTAACGACGTGTCGCGCCTGTGCTCCAGCGGCGCAATGGCGCCCTGTTATTTCACCATTATACTGCTCTGTGCTGCCTTGGCGTCCGATACACCCAGGTCAGCTCGAACCCACCACCCTCCCTTTGCGCCGGTTAGCCCCCGACTCTTGCTCTGTGGCTTATACAGGGGCCATGAGGCAACGGAAACTGGGTTCGCATACGCCCCCGTGTCACAGGCGCATGGTCATAACCACAATTGTTCAATGTTTTGCTTGCTGCACTGCAGCGTAGACCAGTTCTGTACCACACCAGGTGGTTTCTGACTGTGCATTGGCTCTGCTCCTCTGGACAGTGAGGTCAGCTCGCACCCCCCACCCACCCGCAGTGCCGGTTAGACTCTAACCCTTGCCCCGCAGGTCGTGCCCCTGGCCTGCACTCTTTCCCTGGCACGTAAGGACGTGTTGTTGTCGTGCCCCAGGGGCGCAAAGGCGCCTGTGTTGGTGCAAAGGCGTCTCTACACTTCAGCATATGCTCCTGTCGTCAGGTGTCTCAACAGTTCATTGCTGTACCGTGTGTGGCGTCTACCTTTTTCGCTAGACACCATTCATGCGCATGCTGTCCACTTTTTCTTGCCCACTGGCTCTCAGCTGCCTCACGTGGGCCACACTCTCGCAGCCCCAGTCATGCTTCGGCTGTTCAACACGTGATGACGTGTCGAGCCTGTGACTCAGGGGCGCTACGGCGCCCTGCTTTTTCATTTCTTGACTGTTCCGTGCTGCCGTGGCATCCCATTTACCCTGGTCAGCTCGAACCCACCACCCTCCCTTTGCGCCGGTTAGCCCCGGTCTCTTGCTCTGTGGGTCTCTCTCATACTCTCTCCCTCCCAATCTCTCTTGCTCTCCCCTGCTCTATCTCTCCTGTTGCTCCTCTCTGTTCCTTTCCCACTGTGCTCTACCCTCTGTCTCTCTCTTTCTCTCTCTCTCTCTCTCTCGCGCCCAAAAAAGGGGGGGTTCGGGTCGTTCGGTGCATCTCTATCCCCCCCGGGGTTCGAACCATCCTCCACGGGACAGAAGAGGTGTGGTGTATCCACTGAGCCACGACGATGGGGTATCTGCACCATGCGCTCCACTCTTCTTCTCCTTTGTGTCACCCCCTGTCATGCGTATCTTCTTTCGCATGGGGGTGTGTTCAGCAGCGTGTAGAGGAACCGCACAGCGTCCCCGGGTACCGGGTCCGCCTGCCTGAAGAGCGTTCTTTGGAACAATCGCAAGAGGTCTGCTCGGCCTGCCAGCCACACATGCATGCAATCTCCAGTTCTGCTCACCGAGGAGGGCACCGCTCTGTGTCCTGCTGCCGTCGGACGGTGGAGGATCGCCTCCCACTGGAACGGGTGCCACTTGCCTGCACTTTTGGGTCGCCACTGGACCTGCATGTTCGCCAGAGCCTGGGACTTCAGGGTCTAGTTGATCTGGACCATCACCGAGTAGAGCTCCTGATTGCTCATCAGCAATGGTTCCCCATGGTTGTCCACAATCTCACAGTGCATCCTGGTGTCATGTGGTTGGTCCAGTCGGAGCCAGATCTGCTGGTTGCGGGCCCAGGCCATTGTGGTCAGCTCTGCTTCAACTGCTTGCAGTCCTTCATTCGCAATGGCGTCCACCTGGCTCAGTGCTTGCGCTTTGAAACGCTGGCGTTCTTGCTGAGGCTTGACCTTCTTTGGGGCTGGCTGGATGTGTGTGTATGGGCCATACCGCTGCTGATGTGTTCCCTTCTCCTGCTGTGTCTTTCCAGACGGCATAACGCCTGGGTGCCTGTCCGCGACAGGACGCGGCGTTCAGCTGCTTGGAGTTCTCCTTTGCGCGTTGCTGCTCACTGCGACAAAACGCAGCTCTTGTGATGCAAACTCTGCGTCGGAACACTGATTTTTCAGACATGCATTGTCGTGCTTGGAACCTATGAGATGCCCGCACCATTGTGCAAGGGCTACTGACTCTGTCATTAACGACCCTGTCCTGGGTTACTGCGTTTGCTGAGCCTTCGCTTCTTGCGCTGTCGCCTGGTGTCACTCACATCTGTGCTGAAGGACAGTGTGTCCGCTGCTGACAGTGCACTCGACAGCACTCCCTGGTGTGTCCTCACCGACTCGCAGTACCTGCAGCTGGGAGCGACTGACAGGGCCCAACACTGGAAGTCAAAGGGATGGACAACCACATCTGGAAAACTGCAAGTCCACGTCCCAGTCTGGGAAGTGCTGCTCCAGGAAATGGCGACGCCGGGAAGAGAAGTCAGGTGGGAACATGTCCCAGCACATGTCAACGTGCAGGGAAATGAGGTGGCGAATGGATTGGCCATGGAAGGCATGTGTTCGAGCCCACTGTGGTCACAGCATGTTGCACCAAATTCATCATCACGGTCAGAGTCCACGGTAGGCTTGAGGGGAGGGTCCGGATCAGAGTCAGAGGGCACCAGGGCACTCTGGTCATCCTTGGGTATGGTACCCATGGACAGTGATGAACTGACAGGGGAAGCATCCGGGGAGCCAGCGCCACGTGAGATGGGACCATACTCCTCAAGCAGTACAGAAAGTGAGGAACTGAGGACAGGACACAGATTGCCAGTTTTGGCACCCAGAATCCCTCTAAGGCTTCCACGGCTGCCCAAAGCTCTGCTCCGTTATTTGTTTGCCTGTGATGTGTTGGTACGTAGCCACAGAAGCGCACCTCCGGTCCTTGGTCGTCTTCCGCCTCGAACACACCAAATCCCCCAGCCCTGCGCATGTCCTTGTGGCTCAGTCGTTTCAACGATCCGTCCGTGTACACTATCCTGTAGCCCTTCGCCACCAGTTCTGCAATCACATCTTGCACTCCTTGTAGCACTCCCGGGCCTGCCTGCCTCGGGCGCTTCGGACGTGATTCCGTTGCCCTTTGCCAACTGTGATTGTTGGCTGATTTCTCTTGGGTGAAGCACTCCGTGTGTGTTTGCCACCATGCATTCAATCCCCCATGTACTTGCACTTCCCCTTGTCGCGGCTGCACTCCGGTGTCTCGAAGTTGTTCCAGGGATTTTTGAAAGCCTTTCCATTGTTCCCTGCGCTCCCCTGTGTAAAATCCCACCCACTCACATAGCTCACTTAGCCATGTTGTTAGGTATGACGTGAACACCGGCGACGCTCCTGCCTTGACTTCGCATCGGTACCGCCAGTGGGCACTTCTTGCTGACCACATCGCCCAGCCTTGGTTCGTTTTCAGTAACCATTCTTGGTCGTCGGACTCCATCATCTCTCGAACTGTGGATGTCCCGTTATCAGTTTCCACCTGGCCATAGTAAAGCTGTATAACCGCCGCCGCCGCTTTGAATATGGGGCATTCGACCATCGCGTGCTTAACCGTCTCCTTTTGTGAGCACACCGGGCATTTGCCAGTGCCTGACCTCTTGTAGACTCTTGCATGTACAGTCAGTTTGTGCCACAGCGCCTTTTGCGCAAAGTCCCGAACCCTCGGTGGTAGCTGTGCCTGTGCCAACTGTTCCCATACCTCCGGTGTTTGCGGGTCGCGGACCCCTGGCTGAGAGGCGTAGAACTAGAGCAGCCATGCCCTGGTCCAGTTTTGGTTATGGACTGCGGGGGTATCAAACCCCCCTTGTGACGGGACTTTGTTGAGGAGTCGTCCGCCATGATTGTAGACCCCTTTCCATGTCCGAGGCAGTGCATTGAACAATCTTGCGTCCTCCAAGGATTGGAATTGACCCCACGTCAGCACCCCCTGCCGGATCAATTTTGTGTTGTAGTAGGAGCAGTGGAACTCCTTTCGGAAATACACAGAGTGCCACAACGGCAGGCGGTCCCGGTTTGCCGGGGGGGGCCACCTGCGGGGCCACTCTTTGAATGTTGGAGTGTGCCTTTGCCGACCATCCCAGGAATGTTAGATCAGCCGTTCGGACCATGCCCAGTTGAATATATGGTAGGTTGTCCTTGGATGGTGTGAACCCTATGGTTGTTGCCCATGCATAGAAGGTCTCCACTGCCTTGTCGGGAAATTTGTAAGGCTCTCCCAACAGGCTGACGAACGGAGCCGCTGCCTGGTGCATAAGAAACAGCTCTGGTTTTGGTAGTGCCAGTCCCCCTTGCGTTCTTGGTCCCGAGAGGATTGGTAGGGTGATTCCCCGGCTGTTGGTACCCATAGTCACGTGGTACACCAACTTCAGTTGTCTGATCACCGAGACTGGGGCGTAGTATGCCTTGGATACCCATGCCACGACCGGCAGAATCCATGATGTCAGCATGAATGCACGTTTGTTCATGGACAGTTGTAGCGTGGATACCACCCTAGCGCGACGGAAGGCCTCTTGCGGGGCTGGTGCGAAGGCCTGCTCTATCGTCAGCCCCCATCCTTGGTCATCGTGTTGATGCCGAATGTTCCCCAAGCGTACACCCAGATACTTGACGAGGTTTTTGACATCCACTCCAATGTCCCGAAAGCACCTCGCCCACTCCATTCCCCCACAGTTGCGAACTATCGCTGCCGTTTTGCTCAGGTTGACCTTCAACCCTGAAAACTGTCCAAAACGTGAAACCACTTCCCATACCCTCTTCAACAGTTGTGGGTTGGCTCTTCCATCAAAGAAGATGATGAGGTCGTCTGCATACATCATGACAGTCAGCCCTGGACCCAAGTCTTGTAGTGGGAAAATCACAAAGGAAGCCACCAGGGAGAACAGCGCCGGGGAGAGTGGATCCCCCTGGCGCGTGCCTGCCCTCGGGTGGTGGTAAACACCTGGGACGTATCCTTTTCCAACGGAGTATGGATACGGTGCTCGTAAAAGATGTAGAATCGGACAGATATACAGGAATGGTATGCACATTAGACCCAGTGCCGCCGACACCATCTCATCGGTGGGCAGGCGGGAGGTTCCATGGTGCTCCTCCTCGGGGAGTGTGTTGCAGCTTAGGTGACACTGCTGTAGGAGGTGATGGTGAAGGGCTACCAGTGTGGAGATTTAGGTCTGAGTGGATGCCGTGCTTCCCAGAAAAAATGTAATATCACCGACGGTGGTGCTATCGTTCCATGGGTGTACCGGGCTGGTTGATCCAGGTAGTGCCGGCGCCGCGGCACCGGTCTGCGGTCCTGGATTGGCTTCCACGTCACCATCATGCACCACGTCATGCACCCACCCTTTTGCTCGGGGAGGCCATGAGGCAACGGATACTGGGCTCGCATACGCCCCCGTGTCACAGGGTCGCAGGTTTGCTCGGGGAGGGGGGGGGGGGGGCTACACCTTATGGTGTGGGTGTGTGGCTGTGTATTTGTCCCCATAGCCCCGTTTTTGTGCCCGGTGAGGTACCTTCTGCTCGTTGTGTGTCGCCCGGGGTTGGCGGAGCCGTTCCTCTCGCGCTTTTCTTTGTGGTTCTTGTTGCTTGGTCGTGGGGGGGGGGGGGTATGTCAAGGAACACCAATGCCCAATCCACACATGGCAAAACACAAAGAATACGATTGCATGCTGGACTTGGTGTGCTTTGAAGGGATCCATGAGAAGAGGGTTAATGCGCTGCCGTGGAGGCGTTGGCCTACCTGCGGTATAGAGCGCGCAACAATCTGAAGAATGTGCACATGCAAGCAACCCATTTAGTGTCTCGCAGCCCGCATGCCCCAGGTGCACGCGGAAGCAAGCGGTCCGCAACAAAGACATTGCTCGGTGGTTATTGAGCGCCACTGCCAGACACGCTGGCCTGGTGAGCAGTACCCTGGTGTAGGGGACGCTTGTGGCAAATGGACGATGCTTAGGTTCAGTACTTGGCGCGCAGTACGCCTCATCGTGTGCCGGCTGCGGCGGGAATGTAGATGGCGGCGGCGGCGAGGTAGGGAACCCGTCGTCCCACTGGTGATGGCCACAAAGGTCCCAAGTCACGGTACTCGCCAAAGCCGGGGAGACGTCCCACTGGCCTTGGGGGCGGAACCTCTGGCTTACTCCTGTGACAACGAAGAGCACGACGAAAGAAACAATACATTGCATTACATGTGTGCTCACTTTGGCGAGCGCAATGGTTGAGGCAAGTGTGGACAGCATGACGAGCAAGATAGCGGACACAAGGGCGGTCCCAATCCTTTGAAGGGGACCCTGGGGAGGCTGTCCACACGAGCGCGCCGAGCGACATTGTTGAAGAGTGGGAGCTACCTTATCATGGCCATGCGCGGGGGCTGGCGTGCCCCGGGCGGAGAACGTCGCCGCGGCGGGGGTGAGCTACGCGAGCGCCCTTGTGGGCGGGCCGGCCGGCGGTATCGCCAGGACGGTGACAAGGAGTACCGGCGGCGGGGGGAGAGGCGCACGCGCCGGGCCGGGTCGTCCCGGGAGTATGGTGGGGGGGGGGGGGGGGTCGGGGATGACGGGCCGTGCCGTGCTGTCCTCCGTGTAGTGGGGGGCGGGGGGGGGGGGGGGTGCGCTAGTGGGCGGTGGTGGGAAGAGTGTGCGGATGGCGGGTGGGGGCGATGGTGGCCGCGTGTTGGGTGGCGGGGGCGGGGCTTGGGGTTCCACTTCCGGGTCCATTTGGTCAACGTCAATGGTCTCATGATCACCTCCGACTGCCCGGGTTGAGGGGCGTTGCCGAGGCACCCGTGGGGGCACCGCTGCTGGTGGCCCGGTTGCCCGCGCTGCGGGGCGTTGCTTAGGTGCGCGGGGGCGTGCCGCCGCCGGCGCCACCATGGATGGGCGTCGGATGGCGGCGGGTGCGCGCGTGGCTGGTGCCACCGGACCGTCGACGTCAATTGGGTCGGGGTGGCGTGCACGTACCGTTGCGAATGGGTCGAGGGCCTGATTCGACGCTGACGTTGCCGCGTGTCCTGGCTGGGGCTGCCCAGATTGCTCGCATAGTTCCGGGTGTCGTGCCGCGTATTGTGACCACACACCCCTGGTGCACCGGATGGGGCACGTGACGCCTGAGCTTCGGCGGGCGGGGCATTCGCAGGGACTTGTGGCGCCCACTGGCGGAAGTCCTCGGAGGTTTGCCCGTACGAATCCACTTGCCCGTCAGGACCGAGCCCGTCCCCGGTACTCGTAAGAATCTGATACATTGCTTTAATGCCTCTGTTCAATGCACGGCGCTGGTTGGCCGCCTGCTTGTGTGTCAAGGAGAGGGAGGCCGCGGCGTGCGGTGTGGATGTGCGGGGTCCCGGTGCTGTTTGATGCGGCTGGGGCAGTGGGAGCGGTTGGGTGAGCGTAACTGGGTGTGACTGCGCGTGGTGGTATGGCTGTGGGGCGCTGTGTGGGGTGGGTTGGTGTGTGTGTTGCGGGTGGTCTGCTGGAGAAGTGCAGGTCTGGCGGTGGTGTTGCTGCTCTGTTTGGGGGTGGGGGTAGTCTGTGTGTGGGTGTGGTGCGGGATAGGGGTACCGGGATTGGTGTTGTTCGTGGTGATGTTGTGGCTCCGTTTGGGAGTGTTGTAGGTTGTCTACCTGTGGGTGGTGCGCGGGGTAGTGATGTTGTGGCTGGCTTTGGACGTGGTCGTGGTATTGGTGAGTGGTCTGGTAAGGGTTGTGTTGATATGGTTGGTGTGGATGTGGGAGGGTGGCGTGCGTGTAGGAGGTGTGTGGATCGTGGGACGACTGGTTGGGTTGAGACTCTGATGTGGACTGGGGTTGTGGTGTGAGTGGAGCCTGCGGTTGCTGGGGTGGCTGGTAGTATGGATGATGTTGCTGTGGTTGTGGGTGTTGTGGTGCATGTGGTGTAGTGATAGTGTGGTTGTGAGTGTGGTGCTGGTTGTGTCCCGTACTGATATTGTTGCGGGTATGGGGTCGTGTGTTGGTACGGGTATTGGTATTGGTACGGGTATTGTTGGGGTTGGGGGCGGGGGGAGTGGTTTCTCCTCCGCTTTTTGTTTTTGGTGTGGCGGTGCTTTTTGTGTTTTTTGTGTCGCCTGTGGGATGAGGAGGACGTGTCGGATGTGGGAGAGGACGAGGATGAGGCATCGGAGTGGCGGCGTTTGCCACCCACCGCGCATCGCACAAAGGCGCGCTCTCGTCCCAACATCCGTGCGAGGCGTTGGCCTACTGCTCCGGAGGGGCTGTCAACAATATCACGGGCAGCAATACCTGGGGTGGGGTGGGGCCGTGGAACGTGTTTGCGGCCCACTGTCCGAGCGAGGCGTTGGCCTACTGCTTCGGAGGGGCTCCCACTGAGGTCAGGGACAGCATTACCTCGAGCAGCAGGTGGGCTCTCTCCTTCATATGGGGTACCTCGGAACCCTGTACCAACACAGTCGAAGCACTCACGAGTCTGACTCTCCAGCGGTGCAGACGTAGTTGTGTCTGTGCTCCGCCTCCATGCTGCCCATATATGGGCCGGTGCCCCCAGGGATGGCATCCACTGGGGGGCTGAGGCCCGTAGGGGTTGTGGTTGGCAGCCATTCACGGCGGGGGGATCGGCCACAGGGGAAGGAGCCAGCTGGGTAACTTTTTGTGCTATTTCTGATCCCTACCCCTGCGGGTGAGGCAGCCAATTCTGATTTTGTCCCCCTTTGTAGGGGACCCCCGAGAATGCGGGTGACGTAGCACTTCCGCCCTCTTTTGGGCCCCCGGGAAGGCAATAGTGAGGTAGCCACTTCTGATTTTGTCCCCCTTTGTTTGCGGACCCCCCGAGAATGCAGAGGTTACGTAGCACTTCCGCCCTCTAGGTTGATATATGTGCATTGTGCTGTCAAAAGCACACTACGATAGAATGTGGTGTATGTGGAATGTATTGACCCGCACAAATGTGGGGAGAAGACTGTTTATTGAGCAGTCTTGCTTGTTCAACATGAGTGAACGAATTTGGTGGAACAAAGTTGTGAAGGTGATTCAGATATGCTTTTCTGGTTCACTGTTGTGCATGGATGGTTTGTTGCTTCAAATCGTAGGAAATAGGAAGCTATTGGTCTACTCGGGGGCTCCATACGGTAATGGTAAACTTGGGAACCCAATTGGGGAAAGTCTTCTTAAGAGTAGCACGCAGGGCGCGCGCAGGGCAAACACTCCTCCATACGGCAGCCTTTCTTCAGCTCTTGCGACGTGAAGAGCCGACACCCCAATTTGTCGAGTTGACCGACACCGCACGTCTCCACGTGGTTCAGCTGGCGAAACCTCGGAAGGAAAACAGCGCGTCAGTCTCTTCGGTGCAATGCGCGGCGGACTTGGAGGCAGAAATTTACGGAGCCCTTGAAGTCAACAAGCCTGCCCACAGAGACCGCACGCATATGTTTCTGACACGGCTCTGTCCTCACGGTGTGCCGCATATGCGCCACGGGCACCTCATCCACATTTCGCCGGATATCCCGACCACAGAACTGGCCATGCAAGTTCGGACAGGCGGCCGGCCGCCTGTTCTTGAAGCATGTTAACTCTGATGAACGCGTTGGGTTCGGTCAATTGGGGTCCGGAGCACCAGGTCGCGATACGCCTATTCTGCCCGAACATCCCAATGAAATTGTGCTGTAGGCACCCACAGCCGCCCCGCTAGAGACCATCGGGTTATGTGTGGCGCAATTTGGTGCGTTTGAGAGTGTTGAAGATGCCGACAAGAACGGAAGACAGCATCTGTGGGGCAAAGTGGCTTACACGATTCGATATCAACACACATCCAGTGCAGTTTTGGCTCATGGTGTGGCTTTCGATTTGGCTGCTGGGGAAGCCACTGTGACGGGCGGAGACCTAGGTTAGCAATAACCTAGGTTTTGCCTCAGGGAGGGGGGGTGGGGCAGACCAGATGAAAAATGTGCCCACTTTTCATGTGACTCGCTGACCGCTTGGGGCACATCCACGTCTCCTGCGAACGCGCACTTGGCACGTTTGGCATTTGGTTGCTCCCGCACTGGCCTGCTGGCAGGGGCTGCTTCGCCAACCACCACGGCGGCATAGCCGCACCTGCGGCCTCTTCGGCCTCCTTGACAAGCAACTCCAACTCGTTTGGCGATAGATGAGACAGGACAACGGGAACTGGTCCCAAGCAAAACAAACCCGTGGCTTGGTCTGCCCCGCCCCCCCTCCCTGAGGCAAAACCTAGGTTATTGCTAACCTAGGTCTCCGCCCATCACAGTGGCTTCCCCGGCAGCCAAATCGGAAGCCACACCATGAGCCGAAACTGCACTGGATGTGTGTTGATATCGAATCCTGTAAGCCACTTTGCCCCACAGATGCTGTCTTCCGTTCTTGTCGGCATCTTCAACACTCTCAAACGCACCAAATTGCGCCACACATAACCCGATGGTCTCTAGCGGGGCGGCTGTGGGTGCCTACAGCACAATTTCATTGGGATGTTCGGGCAGAATAGGCGTATCGCGACCTGGTGCTCCGGACCCCAATTGACCGAACCCAACGCGTTCATCAGAGTTAACATGCTTCAAGAACAGGCGGCCGCCTGTCCGAACTTGCATGGCCAGTTCTGTGGTCGGGATATCCGGCGAAATGTGGATGAGGTGCCCGTGGCGCATATGCGGCACACCGTGAGGAAAGAGCCGTGTCAGAAACATATGCGTGCGGTCTCTGTGGGCAGGCTCGTTGACTTCAAGGGCTCCGTAAATTTCTGCCTCCAAGTCCGCCGCGCATTGCACCGAAGAGACTGACGCGCTGTTTTCCTTCCGAGGTTTCGCCAGCTGAACCACGTGGAGACGTGCGGTGTCGGTCAACTCGACAAATTGGGGTGTCGGCTCTTCACGTCGCAAGAGCTGAAGAAAGGCTGCCGTATGGAGGAGTGTTTGCCCTGCGCGCGCCCTGCGTGCTACTCTTAAGAAGACTTTCCCCAATTGGGTTCCCAAGTTTACCATTACCGTATGGAGCCCCCGAGTAGACCAATAGCTTCCTATTTCCTACGATTTGAAGCAACAAACCATCCATGCACAACAGTGAACCAGAAAAGCATATCTGAATCACCTTCACAACTTTGTTCCACCAAATTCGTTCACTCATGTTGAACAAGCAAGACTGCTCAATAAACAGTCTTCTCCCCACATTTGTGCGGGTCAATACATTCCACATACACCACATTCTATCGTAGTGTGCTTTTGACAGCACAATGCACATATATCAACCTAGAGGGCGGAAGTGCTACGTAACCTCTGCATTCTCGGGGGGTCCGCAAACAAAGGGGGACAAAATCAGAAGTGGCTACCTCACTATTGCCTTCCCGGGGGCCCAAAAGAGGGCGGAAGTGCTACGTCACCCGCATTCTCGGGGGTCCCCTACAAAGGGGGACAAAATCAGAATTGGCTGCCTCACCTGTAGGGGTAGGGATCGGAAATAGCACAAAAAGTTGCCCTGCGCGCTAATGCTCCCCCTATATGGGGCCGAGCAAGTGTACTCAAACAACTGGAGGAACTCATCAGGTTGCGGCAGTTGCCACAGGCCCGACCAAGGAATCTTGGAGTGTCGCTTGGTTGTTGTTGTGCGGACTTGGCCACTATCACTCAGCTTACGCAGAAAAGAGTTGTGGGAATCAATGAATGCACGCATCACCACTCGCCAGACTGTCGAAGGCATCTCCGGGATCGTCACGATGGCACCGGGATTCGCAACATACGAGTGCCGGAGGTTGCTCAGGCGGATCTATTCGACTAGATGAGAATCGCCAGGTGGAAATTGTCCCACAAAGACTGCTGTTGCCACTGGTTGGCGTTACGATCCAAGCGGACCCAACAACCGGACTTATCCATGAGCACATACAGTACTTCCGTCGCAAGAGTCGGACCACGTGCCGACTGTCAAGTTGCAGTACCATGAAAGGTTCAATCACATGGGCCTGCCGTGTGGTCAAGACTATCCACATGTGGACAGGCGGTTGAGACATCTTGTGGTAATTCTGCAACTAGTTCACACCGGCGGTAAGGATTGAGTGTTGGTTGCCTACCCAAGGATCACGTTTCCGGGTGTCGCTAACGTGTTCCG
Source organism: Eutreptiella sp. 'Long Island Sound 2002' (assembly GCA_964036045.1). NCBI lineage: Eukaryota > Euglenozoa > Euglenophyceae > Eutreptiales > Eutreptiaceae > Eutreptiella > Eutreptiella sp. 'Long Island Sound 2002'. Next base: position 20,994,290 of record OZ038382.1, read on the forward strand.
GGTCGGGGTTATTGGACGTGGACACTACCCAGAAAGCCAATTGGCCAGGCTGTAGAAGCCGTATAGAATCGGGAATCGGAGGTGGCGGTGCGCCTTGGCTGGGTATGGTGCATCCATCCCACGTTTCCACCTCCCAAGATTGGGCCCCAATCTTTGCATGCAACATGGCTCGACACCGTCTTCTCTTGGCTATACTATGGAGGAAGTTGTCTTGTTACATCCACGCCCTCCTGGTGAGGGGGCAAACCAGTGAAAGAAGCATTGTTTCATTTAAAATGGATAGAGATGTTAGCATGTAAGCAAGCTACAAAGCAACCTATGCTGGACTCGGTTTGTGTCATCCGTGGATGTGGTGCCGGTGTGTGTCAGTAGCGGGCACAGGCAGTGTGGTTACATCATACATGGTGCATAGACATGACCTTATTCACACCGTATGTGTGTGATGAATGACTCAGTGCAGTAGGTGTATATGATGGGTTAAAGGTGTGTGCTCCCCGGGCAGTCCAGTTAGCATGTAGTGTGAGCGAGTGAAGGTCGCGAAAGGCACCCTACTTCTCTATGATCATACTACCACTGCACATTACCCCTTGGTATGCAACTCAATGCACGTTGGCATCTATGGGTTGGTTGCCCTCCACAGGTAGGCAACAGTTTTATTGGGGGTTGTGGTTCCCTACTAACACGCCATCGAAGGTAGTGACCATGCCTTAGCTTATGGATGGGCGGACGGATGCGGTCTGGGGTGTGGGCGTTTGATGGCGACGGTGGCCCTAAGGGAGGCCGACTAGCCATGTGACCAATGGCTTGCATCCTTCCATTGTCCCATATTACGATCATTCATTTTGGCTCCTGTTCCACAAGTGGTCGATTCGTGGGACCTCCTCGGCCGCGAGGATGGTTGCGATCCCGCCATCTCATGGCAAGGAGATCAATGGTATCGGGCGGCGAGCCTGGGAAAAGCCAGCCGGTCGTGGCCCTTGGATTGGTCAGTGTGTGCCCTTTCATGGTCTCCCATGTTGCCGTGTAGGAGATCCTTATTGCTCGACAAGCAATGTCCCCAGATTGCCTATCGCGGAGTTGAGCTGCAATTTCGAATTTGCAATCATGGACCCGTAGGTGCCACAACATCCTGCCACAATGTCCCCCACACACCCCCATCATCAAGGAATTGTAGGTGTTGTCCTCCATGTCCACCAGACGCCACCGGGAGGCATTACAGTGTGGTACCCAGCCAACACCGGTTGAAGCCTGATGGATTCTCCATGCCCCATGGCCGCCTCGGTGCTCCTCCAAGTGGCCCACTATGCACCTGCATGTAAGCGGAATGCAGCCTCATTGAGGAATGCACGATCCCATGGCGCGAGTGTCCGCCAGTCACCACGAGAGTATAACACCACCAGCCTCCTCTCCCCGTGCCATGAACAAGTGCCATGCCACGCACCCGTACGCACGAGAACCAGTTGCTGGGATACATCATACGTTGCGCCATCCCGTGTAATACCATCCAAGCACTGCATACTACATCTCCGTCCACCTTGACCATTACATACACCACCCACCTCCACCCATATGTGCCCCCATGTGTGCTGTCCTGTGGAGAACACGGCAGCCCAAGGGGATGAGTCATGCACGTGCTGATGCGGTTTTGTGAGCACATTGCAAGACAACTGCATGGTGGTCCATGTGAACCATTTGGGCAACATCTCCCTTGCAATTCCGTTCACCAAGGTCACCAGTGGCTTCTAGTTCCGCGTTTGTTGCACCAGACGAGTGTGACGGCAGTCTGTTGCATTGGTGTGGCCCTTCATATCACCAACCCCTAGCTGCAAATGCCGCGCTCTAAATCCCACAACCGGCCTAGTCTTATATGGCAACATGTTCATCATCCCATGCAATGTGCAAAAGGGGGCTACCCGCAGGGAATGATCAAAGACTGCTCCCCAGAAATGGCCACTACTCCCATAACCATCACGTTCCGCCTCAGCAATAACCACCACTATTGCCCTTTGGCAATGCTCCTCCATATCTCCACGACCATGGACACACAGTGGAGCGTCAAGTCCAAGCACCCAGACAATGGCTGATGTCAATTCGCTGTCCATCCCAAATCCTGACGTCACAATGCTGAACGTGTTTGTTCGCAGCACCACACTACCATCCACATGCTTTGCGAGACTAGCAAAGTGGTCAGGTAGTCCGCCTTCGGGCCGGCTACCCCACGTCTCCTTCTCAAGATCCCTGTTCACTGTTAGTGTAGACTCCTCAACTGAAAGCCCACACATTTCACGATACCCGGCAATGGCTTTTGCCCGGAGCTATGCGTCGTCTAAGGGGACGTCACTACTGATAGCATGCAGGCTTTGGGCCACGGTGTAGAAGAAACAGGCTCCTGCAACAAATTCGTCTGGTAAAAGGCGTAACTTCAAAGACTTGACGGTTGGCAGGTCCCGGTTTTGCTTGGCCTTGATGGGCTTCTTTTCCAAGTTGGCCAATGGAGCATCACAATCCACGTGGTCTGTCTTTGTGCCTGGTTCTGTCTTGGCACATTTCAAGGGAGCCCCATTACTCGGAGGTGTAATCCCTGGCCGCTTTCTCCTCATGGGGCTTTGTTCCAAGGAAGTTGGGTACTCAACTTGTGTGGTGACATAATCAGTACTAGACTGACTACATGCCCTTACCGTTGCCACATGCCTGTGCTACAAGGACTACAGTCCACAGCAACTGGCTCCCTAGGGCTCTGTGCAAGTGGTACAGGGGAGTCCTCCGAGCAACTTGCCGCCCCTCCATCACTGGCTGCCGGTGTCAGACATGCAGTGTCCACCACTGCAGGGGGGGCAGGGGACTGTGGTGCGAGAACCCTTGTAGGGATCACTATAGATGCCATGCAAGATGACTCACCTGTGGGGCAAACCTGGGGCCTGTGGTCTGGTGTTCCATGTCCTTGCGCTGCGATAGATGCCGGGGAGTCAGTTACAGCGCCTTTGGGGGGGGCTGGTTGACTGAGCACCCTGCCATGATCCAGCGTACCATGGCTACCCGCACTTTGTGCACCTGCTGGGGGACCATGCCCCTGTGTCGAGGAAGACGAAGTTGGGTTCACAGACTCATTGCTTGGGTGGTATCCTGCAATGAGGACTGGTGCTCCATGCCCCTGCGCTATGGCAGAGGATGTGGAGTCATTGGGATCACCTGGTGTGTGCCCTTGTGGACTTAGGTGTTGTGTGTATGCTGGACGCACACCGCCCACCTCTATTTCCGCCACCAATTGATTTAGCATCTCCCGACCTCAATCATCCCTCCATGCGTTGTCCACAACCCGTACTACCGCATGTAACCCTCTAGGGTGATTGTCCGGTACCTTGAGGCTGAAAGGGCTGCAACGCATCAATAGCTCACTAGAGTCTTGCATGGGCACCCGCATGTTATTTGCAAAGTGGCGCCCGAGCGTGTACGCTGCCACCAAGCTGTCCTCGCTCAATGGTTCATTGCGTTGCTCTTGTAGCCCTTGGCATGCAATGGTGAGACAGCGGGCAACCCCATTGGCGGCCTGCATCAGCACTTGGTCAAAGCGCTGTTGCCGTGTTAGGGTGATAGAGACACATGCGCGTGGGGCCGCAGCCTAAGGCAACAACGAGCTGCGCTGACGGGCACCGCTGCGAGATTGACCTAGCACCTTGGTACTTGGTAACAGGTCACTAAAGAGTGGTTTGGGCCCACTTGTGGCTTGAGGCCACACAAATGGGCCCGGCTGGACCCCAGGTCTGCAAACTAGCTGCTCATAGAAATGGGCCATAGAAGGGGTGGGATATGGATCACGCCCTGTCCAAATCGGCCACTCTTCCACCAGAGGTAGTGCACGCACCGATTTCGCACCAAATTGCCCTTTGGTCTGTCGCCTGCACAATTGTTGGCCACCCTGATGTTGCACCGGCCTGACGGCCACCAGTACGACCGGTCTGCCGTTTCCCAAGCCGTTCCCACAGTTGTGTAGCAACCTCACGATACCGCACATGGCTGCCCCCATCATGCAGGGTGGGTATGGCGAACCCATGCTCGGTGTACATGAACCGGCACAATGCCCTGGCACCATTGTGATTCACCACATCCAGATCACATCATGCCATGCGGTCCCTCAACCGCCTCCAGAGGCCTCCTGCCACCTCAGGGGTGGATTCCCATCCCAATTGTCCTGTGGCCAACAGTAGGCCATACTTCCTTCTTGCGGGCTCCAATCCGTTCTCCGGCGGCCACTCAAGAGGCTTGCCCATTGCTGGGCTCGTGCACCACCATTGTTAGTGGTTTGGGTGCCTTTCGTGCCTTGCAGGGTCCACGACCGTGACCACTATGGGGCTCCCTCAACTCAGGTGGGCAATCAAGCGCACGACCCTGGTACTCAAAGTGCTAGCCCGGCTTCTCCTCAGGCTCACCAGCTGGTCCACAAGACGCCATTGTGGGTGAGTTTGTGTCGAGAGCCCTATGGCTGTGACCACAAACAAAATGCTGCTTAGTGGCACGCAGTGGTTGGGACAAGGTTTGATCGCCAAGCGCGAGGGCTTGGACCAAAACCGACTGTTGTGGCTCAGAGGCACAAAGTATTGTACGTAGTTGCAATCAGGCGAAATTACTTTTGAGGCCTACAACGCCAAGGTTGCGGCCACAGAACACAAACATACACCTCAAAGGGCGTAGTGGGGCAAAAGAAACTACAAGGAGAAATGGCATAGATGAAACCACGGAATGGGCAACCACGTTTTACACTCGTCCAGAGGGCACTATTCATTGCAAGGTGGTCACGCCATGGTTCGAATGGCAATCTCCAAGGTTGTAGGAGGGGTGTAGGAATCAACGCGTGGGCCCGCGATGGTTCCTAGAGGGGTCCAAAACCTGTTTTGAATCATCGTGTGGGCACGCGACGGTTCCTAGAGGGGTCTAGACCCTGTTTTGAATCATCGCGTGGGCACGTGATGGTTCTAGGAGGGGTGTAGACCCTGTTTTGAATCATCGCGTGCCAACGCGATGGTTCCTAGAGGGGTCTAGACCCCTCCCAGAACCATCACATGGGCACGCGATGATTCAAAAAAGGGTCTACACCCCTGTATGAATCATCGCGTGCCCACGCGATGATTCCTAGAGGGGTGTAGACCTGGTTTTGAATCATCCCATGCCTTGGAGACGTGTTGTGGTTTCCCAGTGGTCACACACTCGTACCCTGCCAGCCATCACATCCCGTCCCACACAAAGGTACTCAAGGCACATAAAGGCAAAGATGGACGTGGTCACAGGTCTCCCGTCACAAGTTTGTACCCTTTCCAACTGGTGTTGTGAGTGGTAGTGTTGTGAGGTGATGTGGATGGTCACAGGCCATAGGTCAATGCATGTTCTCGTACATACAGGGTTAGGCAACATGCAGGCCTGGCGCCATGGCTAGGACTGCATGGAAACCATGCTGCCTTAAAGGGTCAGCTTAGTGGCGACCCAGAATGTAATCCTTCACCGCATGGTGCAGCTTGCGCCACCCACATTGGACGTCATCCCCCACATGCACCGGCACCAATGCACACACCCCAAGGGTCCCAGGGCAGTGGTCAACCCCATGCAGGAGGGATGCCATATACACCCCAAGAGGGGTGCAGAATTACCGCTTCAAGCACCCCAACGAATCCAAGCAGCTGTACGCGCCTGCCACAAAGGCAGGTCGATCGTCCGGAACAACCCTACCGTGTCCTTAAGGTCATATGTCTGCTTTTTGAACAGGGGCTTGCCCACCAAGTGTTGCACGAGTCTGGACTCCCAAGCTTTGAGATCGGTTGTGTGGGTCACCCTTTCCAACCCACCCGAGTGCCCAACAACCTGCCCATCATCCTCAACAGGGACATAGGGCAGTGCCCACTTAGCAACACAGGATCCATCTTCATGGTGTTCCATGCCTCCTGCACATGACTATGCATTTTCTGCAGGTCGCCGGGCCCCAAAGTTTCCTCTACTTCCCACCACCACCTGTCCCCATCTAGGTTCACAATGCGGATGGGGTTGTGCAGGATTGGGTCAGGGAGGGGGTGGACAGATGAGTGGTAGTGACCAAGGGCCCCCCCTGTGAACAAGGCACGCATGATTGTAGCCAGAGGCTTATTCATCCAGTATTGTTGTACCAAGATATTGGCACGGCAGCGCATGCGGTACAAAAAGAATTGCAAGGTGCTGGTGGTGTAGAACCGCTATGAATCATGCCAGTGCACATGAGGGCCAGCAGATTGCATGTGGACATTGATGTATGAGAACGTCCGGTCCGTTGGCCACGCCACATCTTTGGCCTTTGCTTCACTCTCACAAGCACTAGCCAAAAGCTGGACGTGGCTGTAGGGCCGCAACTGCCCACGGTCACCACATAACAGACATTGGTTGCCCATGGCTGCCAAGTCCAAGCCCACAGGGATGTTGTGCCTGGACGCCTCATCCACAAAGCTGAAGGCAAACCTGGCTTGTGGCTTCCCTGGTGCAGCCCCAAGAAGCAGCTTGTGCCGGTTAGCAACCATCCCACACGTGGCAAACACCACACGGCAGGAGTTAAGGGCACATGTGTGGGTAGCCTTACAACCTGGGGTGTTCCCCAAGGTCTCCTGCACCTTCAGCAGGTCAAAGGACGTCAACCCTCGTGGGGCAGTAGCTCGTTGGGCACGGAGTCGCAACCAAGGTGCTGGATGGTCGCCAAGCACCGCGTCGCGAAACACAACGTCATTATAACACTCCTGATGCACGCGCGACAGCAAGTTGTCGACTTGTGCCTCGGTGGGTGCAGTCACCAGCACACATGCGCGGGGTGGGTTGTTTCCCCAAGGACCCCCCACCCTCTTGCCCATATTGATGGTGCCAAGGGTTTTGGGGAGCAATGAGGCCTTGTTGTCATAGCACAGCTTTGATGCATGCCACCAAGGTCTCTGACTTCCCCGTCCCGGCACCTCCAGTCAATGTTGTGATGCATGACTCGTCCAGTACCTGACGCACAGCCAACGCCTATGAGGGGTTCAAGCAGTGGCGTTGGACAAGGTGTTTCAGGATCTCGTGGTCTTCGTTCGACAAGGGAGGCGCGTCCCTTGGTTCGGCCTGGATGTTTGCCAGCATTTTGAGCCATGCTAACCCTTGCTGGATCTCCTTACGCAAGGTGCGAAAGGCAGCTGTGTCAGGGACAACCTTACACGAGTATGTGGCATTCAAATTGGCTCGTGGCTTATTAGCGCTGCTGATCCAGACATGGTCGCCTAAGCTTTGCCTCAAAGTCCGGTTTCAAGGCGTCCCAGTTGTGGTTGTCGGCGACCTAGCCATGCACCATGTCACCATCACTGAGCTCATAGTTGCCCCAAACCTCCATTTTGGAAGCCCTGTGTGGCTGTTGGGGAACATTCCCATTCCCATCACCGTCGTCTTCAAGGTACCATTGCTCAAAGGCCACCTTCCTGTTCGTGCCGTTCTTCTCTGCCCACACCTCAGTAGCCTCCATCTCATGGACAGTGTACACCTCTGATGCCTTGGCCACAAACCTGTCGCGGTCAAGCCACCGTTGTGTAAACCCTGCCACAAGGTTGTCATCGGGCCCATAGTCCAGGTTGTTCCATGTGGCAGTACTGGGCAAGGGTGTTGGGTGCTGTGGGAGTTGGAAGGATGGCTGTGGCGGAGGGGCACATGGTGGTTGTGCTGGGGGTTGACCACCTTGTGGCGCACCCGAGTCAACCGGCGCCACGGCCGGGACGGGGGTGGACTGCTGTGGCTCAGGGGCACACAGTGGTTGTGCAGAGGGTTGACCACCCTGCGCCCGAGTCAACCGGCGCCACGGCCAGGACAGGGGTGGACTGCTGCGGCTCAGGGGGACGCAGTGGCTGTGCAGAGGGTTGATTACGCTGTGGCGCGCCCGAGTCAACCGGCGCCACGGCAAGGACAGGGGTGGACTGTTGCGGCTCAGGGGCATGCGGGGGGAGTGCAAAGGGTTGAGCACCCTGTGGCGCGCCCGAGTCAACCAGCGCCACGGCCGGGACAGGGGCGGACTGCTGCGGCTCAGGGGCACGCGGTGGGTGTGCAGAGGGTGGAGCACCTTGTGGCGCCCGAGTCAACCAGCGCCACGGCCAGGACAGGGGCCGATTGCTGCGGCTCAAGGGCACGCGGTGGCTATGCAAAGTGGAGAATGGACCTGTCTCCTTGCTGATGGCATGGCACATAGGCTGGTGGTGGCCCGGGCCTTCTCGGCGTACAAAATGCACGAACGTCTCCCTGCTGTACAGTGCATTCATGTGTTGAAGAATCTGCAAGGCTGGGTTCTCGGTGCACAAAACAGTGCGTTTTCAACCTCTCTGCCGACACGAAAAAGGGCCTAAGAAAAAGGTCCCTGCAAGGGTTTGCGGCACAGCCCAAACCCAACATCGGCAGACCAGCCCCATAGGGTGCACAAATGAATGAGATCATCACCGAAGGGGTTGCAAAGAGGACAAAATGCAAACAATGGCAAATGGGTGGGTACATGACAGCTACACATCACATACAGTCACAATGTCACAACTGAGACTGCAGGCAGGCCCTGCTGCCTCACGGGACAGCATCATGACCACTGCAATTTGTATCAATGGAATTCGATCCACAAATAAAATGGTCATGGTAAGCACAAGAACATCAAACAACTGAGACATATGTTCACACATATATTCTTTGAACAGACCATGTGACGCATTACATACGAAGAGGGAGGGCAGGCTTTTCCATATGCTCATGCGCGAGGGAGGGGGGGGGGGTTCCCTACGTTGTGGTGTTTTCCGAATGATGTTCCATACTTCCTGGAGAAATAGCAGAAAGGAAAGCAAAGCATGGAAACATAGAAAGCACAGCAAGACAAAGCACGCAAAGCACAGGGGGTGTTTTATGGTGCTCACTATATCTTTTTCCATACTTCTTGCGAATAAATAACAAAGCATGAGGGGTGCAAAGTGCATCCAATTGCAATCATGCTTGAAGGCTAAGTAAGAGGGTCGGGAAAAAAACATCACACAATGGCAAATCAAATTCGAATTCAACTACAAAGCCCCTTCTCAGATGTATGTTGGTTGCCCATGACATTGACAAACAAGGGTTTTCAAAATGGTTGTTGGCCATTGGAGGACATGGTGCACATTTGGTCAGCCATGACAGACTGACTGGTGGTGGCAACAGCGCACAGGACATGGGGGGATGTCCCTTTCCTCGGCTGCGAAGTTTTTTCCATTTTCAAAAGCTCGGTCCGCACAAAACAGTTCTTAAGAAAAAGGTCCTTGCAGGGGTCCGTACAGTGACCCACGTGTGACAAAGCATTGTGTCGTGCTGGACAATCCACAGCCCACAATCCACATCCCGTGAAACTTGGTGTGGGCTACGAAGAGGCCTAGGTAACATATGTCAAGTGTCATGCATGGTCATTGAAGGGGCTCGCATTCAGCAAATTGTAATTGGATGCAGAAGAGAACATGTCAGAACCCCTTCGCAGCTGTTGTCAGCATGTTCATCATTGAAGGGGTATACGGTCGTAGGCGCCAAGGCCTAGACCACAAACAATGAAAACACCTCGAGGGTGTTCTGCATAATCAAATTGTCAGCAAATTGTAATTGGACACAGAAGCGAACATGCTAGAACCCCTCCTCAAATGTTGTCAGCATGTTCATCACTGAAGGGGTATATGGTCGTAGGCGCCAAGGCCTAGACCACAAACAACCAAAACACCTCAAGGGTGTTCTGCATAATCAATTTGAAATTGTCAGATACACCGCTATCAACAACAAAGGTGAGATGCAGGAAATTGCAAATGTTTTCCGGGGGGGGGGCGTGTTTTCCATGACACCTTTTTTCCTTGGGGGGGGGGGGCTGCTTGAAAGCACCCAAGAGTGGGGGGAGGGATGGGTGGCTCACCAAGGGGGGGGGTTCACCATCAAGGGGGGGGCTTTTTCCAGTGAAGAAGTTTGATGTGGACAAGGGCGGGGAGGTGGGGGGGGGGGTCTGATGTAGTGCATAATCAAGGGGTTTGGGGAAGGGGGGGTTCATGGTTGGGTAATGGTGGTCCATAAAAGTCTGATGTCTGATGTCTAATAGCCGACTAGGTCGCTATACACAATCCTGCCGAATGTCTAGGAGAATTGCAGGATTTGCGAGGTGATATAGGCGGTCAGTGGTATGACCAGTGTACTAGAGGAGCAACGACCCAGGTTGAATGCTGCACTCTTATCCATGGTTCAAGGGGTTGCGGACACGACGGACTCTGCACGGACGGCCGCTTCTGGAATTTAAGAAGCCATGGAGACTATGTTGCAAGTGGGGCTTTCGCAGGCGAGCACTGAAACATACTAACCATACTACCTAGAGGAGGAGAACAATTGCAAGGCAGATCCAGACTTGGCTAGCTGGGGGGTGGGAGCGGTCGGTAATGTTCGAGTTGCCCCCGGCCTGTGGCAGAAGTGGGTGTTGAGTGGTTTGTGTAGATGGTACCAGGAATGGGAGTCCGAACGAGAGCCCAAGTTGTCGAAAGGGCGGGGGGTGAAGGAAATCTTAGAGGCGATCCAGCGGGCGGGTGGGCTGAAAGCAACAAGAGACAAACAAGCCACAGGACGGGCGGTGGTGATTCCGCAAAACTCGGAGAAATGTAGCATGATTTTGGTTTGCAAGGAACAAAATCAGGCGAGTGGAGTAAAGCCCAAAGGGTTCCGCTTACCGCAGATGGAGAAAATATGTGACCGTCTGGTGTTTGACAACAAGAAATCTGCGTGGCGGATGTGTAAATTGGACCTGGGCAGCTGTTTGTGGCGCATCCGCCCGCCGGCTCAGTGGAGACATAGTTTTGAGGTACGTGCTGGGGGGGGGGGGGGGGATAGATGGACTAGGCTGCCCTTTGGATGGGCTTTTAGCCCGGTGGTGTGCCAGAAGTTGGTGTCACGAATCATGAGCGGTGTGTTGGCCCGTCTGCAGACAGAAGGGTTTGTTTATTTGGATGACATCCTCTTGGTGGCCACAAAGTTGAAAGTGAGACGAGGTTCCCGGTGTGTCGCAAAAAAATTGCGTAAAGCAGGTTTCCTCATCAATCCTAAGTCTGTTTGTGAGCGGACACACAGATTGACTTCATTGGGAAGTGGTTTGACACACAGGAGGGAAAAATGGGAAACAGACAGGGACTATTGGTTGGAATCCTGGGTTTGTGGGTATTAAGGTTGTTGGACCATTTGACTCCCTTTGATGTCACGCCTACTGGGGCGTTTGGAATGGGAGCTGCGACCCAATGCGGGTGCAGCGGCGTTCATGGCCGGCGCGTACCAATGGATGCAAGGCAGCCAAATTCGTTGTGGTTTGCCTCTTTTGAGGTCATTGATGACTGCGATTGTTTTTGCCATATTGCCTGCCACAAAGGCTTAAGCCTGATGTTTGCCCTGTCCTGGGAAGGGGGTGGATGATGGCAATGTCCTGTTTTGTGACGCGGCACCGTCTAGGGATAGCCGCTGATTTTTTATGGGTGTGTACCTCCCAGGTGGGGAGTCCTGACACTGGCGGTGCCCCAAGTGGATCGTGACATTGTAGCAGGCTGAATTGCTTGTCATTGTGCGCAGTTTTCGATTGGCTGCCTTTATGGGCTAGAACAAAGCCTATTTGGGTTCTGACAGCTTTGTGGCACGTGCACTGGCCACTTCTCTGCGTGCTAGCACTGTGTTGTAAGTACAACAACACATTTTGCGTCGTTTCTTTTGGTTCCGGCCCTGGAACGGCTCGTGATGACTGTCTTCTGTTGCAAGTGGGTCTCTTATACTTTGTACTTTTCCAAGTGGGTCTCTTATCGTTTTGGTCGGGGACATGTCCAAGATTGGACTGGGTCTCTTAAGACGTCTTTGGTCTACTATCACGGGGGGGGGGTAACCATGACCAAGGAGAGCATGCATGCACTTGGAGTCCCTATCCCAAAAAGAGAGTCCCGATCCGATGGGGAGAGGAGAATTGTCCCTATCCCGTGAGGAGAGGAGAATCACTATCCGATGGAGAGAGGAGAATGTCCCTATCCCAGGAGGAGAGGAGAATCGCTATCCGATGGGGAGAGGAGAATGTCCCTATCCGAGGATGAGAGGGGAGTGTCCCTATCCCAAGAAAAGAGGAGATTCCCTAACCACTTGTGCACAGCACGACCCAATGATAGAAACACAATCACTGTTCGGGGAATTCACTTCTGTCCACACTTCTGGCTAGCCACGGCCGAAGCTCACTGTACACACTACAAAACAACTGCTGAGATTTGTGTGAAGAGGACTAATGTTGCCCAAAACCTCGGATCACTGGATCTTGTGTCCCACAACGCGACGAGGAGACTTTGGCCGGGCATGGCACAGAAGCAACCTGTGGCTTGCTTCCGGAGAGGAACTGGAGCAGGGCTGGAAGGTCCACTGAAAGGTCATCCTTGGTTCAGATGGTGGTGGTGCTGGCGCTGGTGTTGGTGTTTTTCTTGTCGGAAAATTGATGGTCAACAACACAAGGAACAAGAACCAGAAAAATCAGGTCCCCCGAGAAGGGGGCAGAAGGGTGTCTGCCAGATTGAGGGCTGGGAGGTCTTACGCTGTCCCCTGCCGGTAAGAAAGCTGGTTCAAAGTAACCCCTCCGCCCATAAGAGTTGAGCACTCAGACGCAGTTCCACATACACACACACACACACACACCCCATACCCTGCAAACACCTACATGCACATGCCCCAGCACACTATGTGTACCAAAAACACAATTGATGCCTGCCCCTCCCTGCCAAAAAAAAAGCACGTTAGTAACCCCACAAGCACACTGCATGCACTAGCCGAAAAAAGACCTCTTGTCTACATACATGTGCCCCACAAACACGAACCCCAGCACATGGAGGGACCCTGTAGGAACACTCAATACCTCCACCACCCGAACACAGTAAACAAACAGCACACCCCACATCCAACGCAAGCAGGTATGGCTATGCTTTCGTGCCTTAGCCTCCCAACCGAGCACACTTAACCCCATCCCCTTTGCAAGAAAAACGGTAAAAGCACGGAAAATAACGGAAACAACACCTCCTGTTGCTCTGACATGCGCTTTGTTTGCGCGTGCTGCGAAAAGACACAAGCAGAAAAGCAATGCATCATTGAGGCCCAGGCAGCCATGTCTGTGGAGATGCACCAAATTACGTACTGGAGGAAAGGGTAAAAACGGGCAGGCCAGTAATCATTATTCCTAAAATACCATCCCCAGCAGGAAAAACTGGATCTTCAGGGACAACCAGAAAAAGAAACCGCCAAATTCCACGGTTCCAGAAATTGTGGCAATAAACTAGTCGATTAAGGTCCTGCACGCTGTGCATACAAGGGTCAGCGTAGAGGCAGGAGCAGGCCCATCCTGCTTGCCACCTCCCTATGCCTCCCCCTTAATGTACACGTCGCGAGGGAAGGACCCACACCAATGGCTCTGGTCTCCTCACCGCTGGCTCTTCCGTGACCCTCTCCTGGGCCTGGTTGTCCTCCCTGGGGCGTCGACGCTCTCCCCTGCCCCTGGTGATGCTCAGGACAAATAGTCCTCTGGCTGCCAACCACCTGACGCCGCGGTTGGTGCCACCCTTGTGCCCTGCCCAGGCGCGGGGCATCCCCTGGGTCCTTACCCACTGTTGCCACCCCCGCCCTCCCCCTCCCCGTCATGTGGCACGGGGCGGGGGGCGGGGGGGGCATGCTGCCCACAGCACTTGCTGTGCCCTGTACTACCCTTGGCGGGGGGGGGGGAGTGCACCGCTGGCCCGGCAATCTCTGCTCTCACTGCCTCTGGGTGGGGTCCAAAAATTGTGGAAACAACACCTCGTGATGTTCTCACGAGGGGCCTTGAGACAGCTTTGCATGGTTCAGGGGGCGTCCTTGCACTGCGCACGCACTGCGTGCTACTATGTTCCCCCCGAAGAGCCCCCAGGCACACCCATCCTGAACGCCCTTAAAATTAGATGATCCAAACTACCCTAGCTCAAGACAGTTGCAAGCTACCTTCCCTGCACATAAGACATCATGCACAATGGGACCATTTTGGCACCATTTTTCGCAATGGAGGTTGAGATGGGGCAAATTTGCATGTTATCTGATTCATGAACGCCGTTTCCCTAACATACATGGTACTCACACGAGCCTTAATAGCATCCTTGTATCGAATGATGGGACTTGCTTCAATGCTTCCACTTCTGAATGGAATCTTTGGCCGCCCGATGCATGCTTGTCCTCCCAAGATGAAATGGTTTTTCACGACTCTACATAGATACAACGCAGGGCATAGAAATGAGTGTATGCCATCGAACCCCTGCATTCTGGGGGTCCGCATGGTGGGGAAAAATCAACCTAGAAAAGGGTGGATGTGGTGGAAATGAGCAGAAAAGTGTGAAAAAGGGTGGAAATGGGCGAAGCTGGGTGAAAATCCAAAAATGCCGTATCCCCAATGTGGAAGAAGCATCAAACCTACTCTCAAACAACAATGATGCCCCTAGTATCACAAAGTATGGGCCTCTAGTATGGCCAAACGCCCAAATAGTTGCACTACGCGCAGTGCCCACTGAGCTAGGTGCGACCCCTCACATTCGCCTCATGACAGCCCTGGTGCTGCAAAGCCTGTCATGTGCAGATTCAATTGATTGTGTTCTTCGATACAGTGTTTTTTTCCTGATTTTGATTGAGTGCAAGGATTTCATTCAGTGCATCAGGGGTATATCAAAATGTGTCTGCAAGTTACATAACCCCAGGCTGGACTCTGTTGTCATTCTCTTTCAGGGAGCATGGTGTGTCGAAAAAACCTGGGGAAAATGTCCATCACCTAAGCATGTGATTAAGGCAAGAATGGGCCAAAAAAATTTTGATTTCATCTGCATGGGTCTGCGCACTGGATGCCCAAAAGTCAGCGTTGCAAGAGGGGGGTCTGAAGATCCAGAACTGGCATTGAGCCTGCAACAGGCTCAGAACAGCACAAAACGTGTCTTAGACTAAGCGACAATCCGAAAGCAAGAGGTCATTTGATCAGACTTGTGGCTACAGGGAGTCAAGGGGTCCTGGGGTATTTGCTAGTGCCCGATCACACGGTCATTCTAAGGTCAGAAAATGACTGAGACGACTATGATTGTTGCGTCGTGATCAGGTGTACAGATGCTAAAATGTGAACTCGGTTGTAGTTCTGTGATTCCCATCATGTGTGTGTGTGTGCGTGTTGCTTGTGTGCGTGTGTGCGTGCATGCGTGCGTCAATGAAAGGCGTCTACGGCTGTCTCCGACCAGCTCCTAGCGGATTCTATTGTGCTGCCGCTTTGCTGCTTGCCATTCACTGTTCCTGTCTTGTGGGCTTATGTGAATGCGTGCGTGCGTGTGTGGAGACGCTATGGGCAGCTGTTTACAGTCCGACACAGAGTGCCCACTTTAGCATGATTTCATCAGCGATGCGATGGGCTTTCACGTTGGCACGCTGCTGCTCCAAGCCAGAGGTATGACGCTTCCAGTCGCCTCGGCCTCTGCCAAAGGAACTCTTGTGGGTTCAATTTGTGCCTCGTACTCGCAACATGGGAAAAGCAGTCGACAGGAGAGTCGAGAGAATAGACATTACATGTCTGGGAGCGTGGTGGGTCCGCTTGGGTCACTTTCGTACAATACAGATTTGGACATATTGCGACATATTGCTGTCCATATTGGGACCACCCTGGGAATTGAACCCGGGTCTTGCAGCGCAAATACTGTCGGGTGGCCCGACTCTCTCGAGCCAATTTTAGCCCCGTAAAACGATTCAGTACCAAAGCAAAATTAGCAGTCGAACGCTACAAGATCCAACCCGACGTCTGCTTAGCTGCAATTCTTCAGCTACTGAGAATAAAAATGGCGTGCTAAAACGCTGTTTTGCACTCTGCACAAGAGGCGCAGACAGACTTGGAGATGGTGCAACCCCGTGTATCGAGTGATACACAGTTACGGTTTTTACTGGGATGTAGTATGCAGGGTTGGGGTACACATGAGCGGAACACACCACTATGCTTGATGTGTGTCTCCATGGGCGCAGAAGAGTGAGCTGATGTCTTCAGGGATGTGCACCGCATACACAATTCTAGGCATGGGAATACGCAGAAGCGCTGCGCGCGCCCTGCGCAGGCATTGTGTACACCGCATCCACTTTCAGGAGCATACACCCACTGCGTCACCTATGCCGCCCTTCTCTTGGAACTACCCACTGCTCAAAATGCAATTCCACTCGCTGTTTACAAAGAAACAATCGCCAGGTGTTTTTCTCCAAGCTGGAGCCCCTTGAGGACGACAGCCTCAAGAACGGCTTGCCAATCCAATGCGGGTAGTATCTGCGGACAAGTACCACTCACAGCGCGCTGGGCACATCACAGAGACCCGCAACCAAGCCCAGGACATAGGGACGTCCGGTTGTATTCAAATCAAAGCAAAAACGAGCAGCTTGCTAACCCAACATCCACTCCGTTTTGGCAACACCGCCCCATTGCTGAGTGCCTCTTAGCATGAAGGGATCCATTGTGCAAAACAAAAGACGCATAAACGTGTTACCTCCCTCCACTGACCAGGGACCATCGGAAACGCGTCACCTCACTCCACTGACAAGGGACCATACGAGCCAAAAGAAATCTTATCCCTGGCCCTGTCTCTTCCAGGACTGCTTTCTATCTTTATCTATCTATCTTTCAAGAATTGCAGCTTGTCAAGGGTCATTTGAGGGTTGTGGAGGGTCAGATTCGTTTACTGGTGGGGGGGTTGCGAGAGCTGTTGAGGGTGGTTGTGGTCTGCAAAAGGCTGTTGAGAGTTCTGAAGGATTGTGGAGGATTGTGGAGGATTGTGAAGGGGTTGTAGAGGGGTTTTGGAGGGTTGATGAGTGCGGTGGGGGTGTTTACAGGTCGGTGAAGACAAGCTTGCGCTGCGTGCACATTGCGTGTAAGGCACTGCCATTCACATGGGAATGCACTTCTGTGCTCTCGGATCTATTGCTTGATACAAATGCAAATTACTGGGATACGCACTATCTCTAAGTCTGGGCATGGTGCCACACACCTCGCCGCAAATGCAAGATTCGAGGGTACCTTGTCCTACTGCACTGGTACTGCTGCATCACAAGTGTTTCAAGCGCATTGACTTCCGTTCTCCATCAGTGTGCAGAAGCACGTCCTTGTGACAGTCATCAAAGACGCCTCATTTGCACTGTGTTTCATGGGAAATTTCACGCCCCCCCGTCCCCCCCGCCGCCAACATTGAAGAGGTCAGACATTATGCGCTGCAGATGCACAGCATGGTACGGAGGTGCCCAAGTGGACTGTCAAACGTAGGCATTTGTGTGGCGGCGGTTGCAGACTGACCGACGGCGGTTGTGTGCCGACCGACGGTGATTGTGCTACAGCCCAAACGCCCTGGTCAGTGCACCTCTTCCCCTCCCCCAGTTGAGTTGTGCTTAGGAAATTTTTCAGGGCAGAGAAATAGGGATCAGAAGACTGAAAAGGGTGGACGTTTGGTGATCCGGAATCGCCGGGCTCTGTATGCCACTTCCGTTGGTCGTGGACATCCTCCTCCGAACTTCAACGACATGGGATTGTAAGGCGGGTGCCACCGCCAAATATGCCTTCCGCCGCTGGCAGAACGGTGTCGGGGTTGCGGGCTTGGGCAGGTCCAAAATCTTGGCCTCTGTCAAAGGGGCTGGAGTGACATATTCGGCTGAGGGTCCAGGGCCAGTGTACCACTACGACTCCGGCGGCCAGAGAAATGCCAACGCTGGGATATCGAACTTGGCCGGCGGCGTAATGGTGGCGTAGCGGAACTCCTGGGAGGTGTCGAAAGCCCACCTGAATGGAGTGGAGAAGAGATGGACAGAGAGAGAAGGGGGGGGGGGGGAGGGAGGGAGCGAGAGAGAGAGAGAGAGAGAGAGAGAGAGAGAGAGAGAGAGAGAGCACTGTGCAACAGCGGACACCGAAAAGGGGTCACAGTGGCAGACAGAGGGGCCAAATAAATGCAGTTCAGACATGAGAATCAGTCTGACCAAAAAATAAAGCCGCCTGTATTTGATTCTGGTGCCTTGACGACGTCAGATGAGGTTTAATGGAGTTGAACAACCTAAACAAATAGCCAAAACCCTCCACAACCTGCCATACCCTCTGAAACCCTCCAAAATCCACCGTGATTCCCCATCAACCCTCCAACAAAATCTGCCACCCCACCCACAACCTCCAAGAACCCTTCACGTCTCCACCACAAAGAAAAACAACCGAACAACCCTCTACCACTCTACACCCCCCACTCCCCCAACAACCGTGTGGCATGGCGCGCCCCCCCCTCCCAGCTACTACGGCACCCACATTTGACTGTCTCCGCAGAGAAGCCCCCAGGCCCATGGGTCGTCTTCACAATAGACCATGGCCCCTCCAACAGTCCTCCGGCAACCCCACCAAACGCCTTCCACAACCCTCCACAACCCCCCACAACATCCACACTCCGGCACAACCCTCCAAAGCCCTTTGTGAAGCCCTCTACAACACCTACCCTTGCCCCTGTGGTATCCCATGCCACGATTCAGGGCTCCTAATGCTTGGCCTATCCTGGTCCTGAGAAAATATAAACAAATAAAACGTGTTTTTTTGGAGGGCCATGTCCCACAGCCCACCAAGGGACATTGAAGATGCAATCTCCCATATTCACCGTGACCTTGGAAGAGGTGTCCAAAATTGAGTACTCCACTATGTTGACCCCTTGCCTGCCCCACAAGACGGGGGGGGTGACTTCTTAGGTTTGGACGCCAACTACCGCCCCCACTGACTGTTGGCCGGAGGCCCCCTTGGGGGGGGAGGGGGGGGGGGGGGCTGGGAGGGGGGGGGGGGGCTGGGAGGGGGGGGGGGGGGCGGGAGGGGCAAGGGGGGGGGGGTTCTAGGTGGGGCTGTTGCCGGGGGGGGGGGGGGGGGGAATCAGGCACCTCCAAACAGTTGGGTATGCGGCCCATGTGTGATCCAACAGTTCGCACCGCCCCTTGCCCCAATAGAGGGCAGGGCATCATCGGCTTGGGTATTCCCAACCACGCTGGGAACCTCAAGGGGGTGGGCTCCCGAGGCGGTCATGGGATTAGAGTTACACAATGGCACAAGACATACATATATATATATAGGGGTTGGATGCAAGTGCATAAGTGTGGTCATAGCAACTCGGGGTGGTGGCCCTGGACCACACGCCATGACTGTACATCACCTCTCCCCGCTTACACCACACTTGCACAAGCCTCTTGCCCAAATGTTTCGAGGTGGGGAAGGGAAGGGCCTAAGACCAAGAGTGGCTACTTGGAACACTTTCTATGGTTCTACCCAAGGAGGGGAGGGCCTAAGACCAAGAGGGGGTTTGGGCACTATGCGGGCTTGCAAAAATTTTGCAAGGGGGACCACCCCTTGGAGCACTTGACTAAAAAGCATGTAGGGGCAACACCGCAGCGTGTAAATCCTTAACCGCAACTTGACATAGCATGACGCAAACATGCAACACAAAAGAACAAAAGATGGCACAATAGGCGTCTTGTCAAGGTGTGTGGATTTGAGTCCATCTCCCCAACTCAGGGGGCCATGCACCGAGGTGCATGGATTGCGGGATCATATCCTCAACCCAAGGGGCCACATACCACGTCCGCTTCCCCGACCCAAGGGGCCACACAACATGTGTGGATTGTCAGTTGTATTTACAGTCTAACAACAACAGTATAACGACAATCCCCCATCGCTAAGGGATTGCACACAACAACACAGCAGCAACATAAAATACCGTACCTTACCTCATATTATTATTCGTTCGGTACCATTGCCGTCGTACTCACGGGATCTTCAATAAGCGATGTACACCACGGAAACGAGCGCCAGGTCCAACAAAATTGTGGCCCGGCGACAAGTTTCGCCCTACACCAACCGCTACCCTGTGCCGGGGCTGAGCTTCTAGGGCGGGATCTTCAAAGACCGGCAACGACATTTGTTTGGCGCCTCGTGTTGCACGTTTTGGCGCTCAAAACATGGACGGTTTGATGGAACAACTTAGTGTGGTAGTTCACAGTGCAGTGCATAGCATCAACCACAAACCGGGAAAATCTGCGGCGAAATGAGCGGTGGGTCCAACAATATCATGGCCCGGCGACAGTTTTCGCCCCACAACCACAAACCGCTACCTCATGCCGGGGCTGAGCTTCGAGGGCTGGATCTTCAAAGAGCAACGAACAAGATTTGTCTAGCGCCTTGTCGGCTCCTTCACGATTGAGCTGCCCTCCGTCTTTGGCATCGACGCAGCAGCTTGGATCCGTCGGGTGCCCCCATGCACTGAAGGGGGCCCCACAGCCCATGCTGTTGAGCCCCATCAGCCAACCCCTCTTCCTGATGGCACTGCATGCTCACCCCAGCAGAGCAGACCTGCACTTCAGGCTTTGTGGGGCTCAGGGGTGCGACTCCACAGGTCCTAAGACACCAACTAACCCCCCCCCCCTAGCGGAGCCTCCAACCAACATTTAGTTGTCAAAGGTACCGCCCTAAGGAGTCCTGGCGAAGGCGCCCGATGGTCCAGCAGCACCAGAACCACATGTGTTATATACTCACCGCTCGGAGCGCCAGATGTGCAAATGGGCTGCCTCAACCGCCCAGGAGAACCTCTGTACAGGCACGTGGACTGTGGAGCCTTTCAGCTTCACCCACCCCAACCTCTGATTCCACCTTGTTTATTTTCGGACAATTTTTCTGTTTAAAATTCCACTACAAAAAACAAAAAACCGGGGGGAAAATACCCAAAGAGGGAAAACCCACACACACACACCTAAAAGCAGTCTGATTCTGAAAGGTCTCTCCATGTGCTGGGGTTAGTGTTTGTGGGGCACATGTATATAAACAAGGGTTCTTTTTTCGGTGGGTGCATGCAGTGTGCTTATGGGGTTACCGACGTGCCTTTTTTTTTTTTGGCAGGGAGGGGCAGGCATCAATTGTGTTTTTGGTACATATAATGTGCTGGACCATGCGCATGTAGGTGTTCTCAGGGTTCCGGAGGGGTGGCACCTCAAGTGCCAGTAGCACGTTTCACATGGCACAGGCATAACACCACACCACATGGCAGACACACCTTGGTGTCAGCGTGTACTGTTGTGTGGGCAAGGCAGGTGACTTCGTGTCATCTTTGGCTTGGTTTCGCAATTCCCGCATCACATCTTTGGGGACCCCTAAATCAGATCATGCCGGGAAAATACTGCAGAGTCCAGGATGGGACAATGGCAAGGGTCCTGCAGGTGACACAACTGGTGATGGGAATGCGGGTGGCGCCAATGGTGCGGGTTCGGTTGGTGAAGAAACGGGTGACATGGTTGGTGGTGACGTCAATGGTGATGATGCAGAGGGAGAAGTCAATGATGATGGCGCTCCTGCTGATGGCGAGGGTTGCACAGGTGAACGGTGTGCGGTGCAGCTCCAAAAAAGCAACTCACCACACAGAGCAAAAAAAAAATTAATCGATGGACACGTTGTCAACCCTCTCTGGTGTGGCTTTGCACTAAGCGCTTGGCTAAGTGTGCAAGCATAAACCAGAAGGCATCCATCCAAAGGTGCACCAGGAAATCTACCAAAATTTCCTTTCAGAAACCCCATCAAAAGCCCTACAGAAAGTCAGGAAAAGGGGCTCAGAAAGCCCATGGTAAACCACTTGCGCGCGCTCCCTCTTACACGTGCCCCATTCCTTCCGTATCTCCCATAGCATGATCCCCATGTGCACGGTACCTGTGCACACAGTGAGTGTGCTGCACACAGTGCTGTGCACAGGGTGCTTCTCCTGAGACGCTTGGCCTAAGTGCCTGCATGCACATTACGCCTCCTCAGCCACAGCACCCACGCACCCGCAGCTCAAGCATACAGAGCCCTGCACACCAAGCTCAGATATACAGTGCTTCTGAGCACCCAATACCGTTGCGCACAGTGCTGCAACCTAGCACACACTGTCCAAGACCTAACACGGCACCCATATGGATCCATGGCACACACCCTGACAACGCCTCTGTTTGCTACTACTACTGTTGGCTACATGGCACCACAACATAATGTTGGAATCCCCCATCTTCTTCCGAACTAATAATGAACGGCACCCCTTTCATCTCTTCTTTTGATTCCTTTCGTCTCTTTCATTGCGCAGCTTGCTAGCGCATTATAAGATCTCAACAGAGTGTTCAATGCCTCGTTTCACGAAGTCGTAGATGGTTGGGGATTTATGCTTCTGGCTGTAACCTAATGTGAAGGCCCAGGGTTTGAAAGCCTCGAAGAGCCATATTCTGGACACAGAGCTTCATCATAGCAATCGGTGAATCATCCGTAAAAACCCATGCATTGGAACTTAGACGGAGATATTATTAGTCAGAATTGCTGGATCAGGTTTGGCCTCTTTGCGACACTCATACTATCAAATCGGTCACCTCAGAGGGCACACAAGACAAATCTGCTGAATGTATCAATTAGCCTTCTTCCATATTTTCGGATCTCTGACCCCCCATTGCTGTCCAATATTGCTATATTAACAGCTGTTGCCATAAAAAGCTGGTAGGTGGGACAGGCGGCACTCTGCGTGAGGGCACCGTGCGCATGGGTGCTGTGGACACAGATGGGATGAGGGGCCATACCTGTCTGGTCAATGCCATCAGTTGTGTACACTTCCATCAGTTTCAGCACTTGTTGCGCGGACAGCACTGGGCACACCTGTTGCAGTGAAGGCGTTACAGCGCAGGCATCCGCAAAAAATGCCCAAGAGGAGGTTCGGTTCCAACTGAGGGCCGGTAAGAATGGGATGAACGGGTAGGCGCTGTTGAAGTCCGTTGTGCAAGAACCCATCCGGCAAAAGTCTCCAAGGCACGCACACTCAGAACGCCTGAACACACCCATGCACATGACCACAGCACACAAAAGAGAGAGAGAGAGAGAGAGAGAGAGATGACCACCATCGGAGAGAACGCATTGAACAGCAGGCTGGATGGTGTTGGGGCTGCATGCTGTCGGGTGTTCGGGCAGCAGCACGGTGTTGAGCCAACACTGCATGACGAAAATAGCCGACTGCATCGCAAACATCACATACGTCTTGTCTGATGGCTGCCTGTTTGATCATATCTTTGTTCAGCAGCAGCAAAATGCACGCCTGGCGTGTGTACTGCACCGTTTTCCTGCAAACAGTGAATATTGCCCTGAGTCATGCAGCAGCACCTGTGAGTCATTGGCCAGTCCCCCTATTTTGGATTGCAATTCATGGCCGTCCCACACATGGTGCTAGCACCTGCTAGGGCTGCCTGTCAGAGAAGGTTGTGCAGCACACGGTGTCCATAGGCACTGTGCGCATCAGCACTGTGTACATGTGTGCTGGGCGACAGAACAGATATTGAGGCTATGAGGGGTACAGAGGGGGTGGGACACGTGGATAGGAGGAAACGGCTTGGAGGAAGAGGCTTGTCAGGCATAACAAATTGTTGGGCGGGTGTCAGCAAGTGTCACCACATTTGGCCAGCTGCGGGCAGGCAACAACAAGCCTTGGCGCAGTTTTGCAGGTGTCACAAAGTTTGAGGGCTAGCCCCCTCACCCCATTCGTACTGCATCACTACCCACCCTCACTGCATCCTCACTGTATCACCACTCATCCTCACATCCTCACCGCATCCTCACCGCATTACTACCAATCCCTATTAAATCCCCAATGCATCACCACTCATCCTCACCGCATCACCACTCATCGTCACTGCGTCCTCGCCACGTCCTCAACACATCCGTGTTCAATAAAGTAGGTCTGTAAAAGTTTCATCTGCACCTTCACTTATGCCACTCCAATTAGGTAAGCGATTTCAGTTGACAGGGGAAGGTGCTTAGCGCGCGGGGGGGGGGGGGGGATAGTATGTCGCAGACATTGTCCAGTCACATTCAATCATCTGTGTGTCTGTGCACAGGCCGCTTTGGAGACGGAGATGGCGCCCCCGAATGCGACATACTACAATTTTCAGTGTGCGAACTGACACAGAAGGAGGTGACCCACAAACCCCTTCAGCCACTGTGTTCCTGCCATTTCATGATCCTCCATGGTATGCCACCGTATTGTGTGTCATCCTGCCCTTGAGCACGGTAGGTACCTGTCAGTAATCCTCCAGCCACTGTCGACAGCAGAATTTATGTGCCAAATCTTCCGGCATAATTTGTCCCCGAGTCAGACATATTGACCTCACGATACCACTTCTAGTTGTACTATGGAGGCCTGCTTACATCACACACTTGCTATAGCCTCCAGACACCCACCCCATCCTCTTGCAACACACTTAGAAGATCCCATCCAGACTGAAGTAACCCGACACACACTAAGCAAGAAGCTCCCAAACGCAAAACCCCTGCAGGCAAACAGGGCACTGGGCAGCTCAGCTTCTCACTGGGCCATCAGAACAATGAGGGTGACATTGTCATGTGGCTAGGCGTAGCGATGTAATGTGACAGAGATGTGATGACAGGCAGTGCCGATGGGGCGGTCCAGAGCGCATAGCATCCGTCCGCCCTTGAGGACAAAGACAAGTAATCCCTGGACCCATGGGCTGTAACCCGCGCACAAAGGGAGGAGGAGCGAATTAGCGGATCAGTCTGGGCGCATATGTTACTTGCTACTGGCAGGCCACCCATAACCGGGGGGCTACACACACACACAGTCATGAAAAGGGGAACAGAGCATGGGGAACATTCATCTACGGATTTGGACCAGAGATGGACTAGAGCACGCAGATCCTCGCACCAAGCACCAGTGATTCCATTGGGTGACAGCTGCTCGGGCAGGCGCCAGGCTGAATACTGGTGCGCTCTCCAAAAAGTGTGCTCGGTAAGCCACGGCAGGACAGCTGCCACGTGGCAGCAGCGCTGGCGAGGGAAAAATTTTATTTGTTGGTGAAGGAAAGCAGCCGTTTTTTTCAGAAACATAGGGGGTGATGGCGTATGCCCATTGTATGGCACTGTGTGCCCACCGTGCTACCCTCTTGTGCTCATACCCGGACAGTACAGCAACCTGGCACCAGGCACTGACACTCAGGATTTGTGCAGCCCATGTTGTGCACCAGGGCACACTGGCTGCCAAAGCCCCCATGAAAATGGCCGTAACATACCCTGCATGCTGCATGTTCGGGGACTTCAGCAATGCTCCCTGCTTGAGACTCCAGGTTGGGACAGGGCATTTGGATGGACATACACTAATCCTATACCGTCACAGCCACGGACCATGCAGAAACCCATTGCCGTACGTGCGTGCTGCAGGGCAGGGGCAGTGGCAAGGGCAGAAGTGGGGAAGGGGGGGGGGGGCAGAGCTGTGGGCATCGAGGGACTATGGCATAGGTCCCTGGAGGAGGGGCACCAGGGGCCGGGCCAGGGGCCGCAGTCAAGCAGGCGAACATACGTGTCGGCTGGCAACGGCTCGATGACATTCTGGACCTCTTGTTGATGGACCCACGACTCAATGGCACTAATGTACATCTTGATGCGCAGCGCGGCCTCGGAACAACAATTCGTGCCTCCGTGAAGCATTCCATTGAAGATCAGTGCGTCCTGGGGGAGCGCAAGCGGAGCAATCCGCGAGGGAACTCAGGGGGATCTTGCAACGCAATGTGGTCCGTGACGTGGAACTTAATTTGGGCTGTTAGGCTGTAGCTGAGGCTGAGGCCACTCTAAGCTGAAAGGAGGCCACAGGCCTATATCCGCGAATCCTCCCTAATGGGCGGCAAACCCCGAAGGAAGACTAAACCGCAGGGAAACTGTGGCTCAGGGGACGACCCCATGCCCATCACCCCTGGGACCTCCCTCTGCACAAGCTCAGACACTGTCAATAGTAGTTCAGCGACTGGTGCTCGGCGTCATCATCACCGGCGCCCCGCGGCCAAGCCCTACACGGCCAGAGCGCACGTAGGCCTGAACGTGACTGCACACCGCACCATCACTTGGTCCCGATGCACAACCGGTGGTGTGCTGTGGGGTGCAGGCGGGTCTGACACAGAAAGTCTGGAGTGCGGTACGCAGCGCCCGACAGCGGGTGGTTGATGGAGCGCTGGAGGATGTCCGACTGCGGGTTCAGGACGGCGCTTCGAGGAGAGGGGGGTGGCCGAAGGCAGTCGGGGGGGAACGAGGGCAGTCTTGATGGGCGGCCGTTGACAAACGAAAAACGAAAGCCACGTTCCGTACAGATCGTTCTGGTGGTATCCGGAGGGCCTGGGGACTGGTTGCGGGCCGGGGCACACTCTCTGGTCGCCGAATACCAGACATTGCAGGGCCCATCAGTGTATCCACCGTGTGACCCCGCCCCCCCTGCCCTCATCAGGCAAGCGCCTCATGAGGGCAAGACTTCTAAGACTGCCCAGAAACGGTCAGAGACGGCATTTCCAACGTTGCCCCAAATGGACAGCGCTTCATAATCAAAACTGGTCTCGATGACTGTGCATCACCTGTGGTGTGGTGGGGGGGCCGTAGGAGAGCCACTCCTCGTCTGGACATCTAAGCTCTCCCCCCCCTCCCCAAACGCGCGCGCGCGCACACACACACACACACTTTGTGGAGACCAAAAAGTAATAACACCCAGTGTGGCCGTTAAAGAGCGCAATTCGCAGGCATGCACTGGTCTCAGAAAACACCTCGTTACGCCAAATAATCAAAACAGTGTAGATGTCATGTTGTGATGTATGCTAGGCGCCGTTCGGGAGTACACAGGAGTAGATTCCAAGTCGCACACACACACACACACACATGATTGCAAGACAACCGGGCACAACTCAGGTTCCGAGTGTCAGAATCCTCGTCAGTTGGATCATCAAACAAGACAGAGCATGTCCGACGCCAATAGGCGCCTTTCTGCAGCACAGGGAATGGGCAGAGATGGGCACGCATCGTAGGGGATGCACCGTGACCTCCTTGAAGCGAAGGGCGGCCTCTGGCAGCATCACTGGACCAGAAGCCTGCAGAGGATGTCAAATCTCACTTGGGTACTCGGATAATTTGGGGGAGTCAGGCCCTGCCCCTACCCTGGTGCTGTGCCACACACACACACACACACACACAGATGCATGCACACACATCTTCTTACTTCTCAGTACGCCCCAGTGAACCCTGCTCCATGGACACCAGCTTGCTCGTACGCAGGCGCATACCGTGTGCTTGACCAATTGTGAAAGCAGCGCCGAAATCGTCACTTTGGAGACCTGGGTCTCTTGAAGAACAGTCACCACCTGAGACATGAGGACTTGCTGTGTCTCCACTTCTGCCAGTACGAGTTGAGACGCGACATATCATGTGGTGGAGAAGGTTTGCCTTGTGGATGCTACGCTGAGCAGCAGAAAACACAAGGAAGACCAGGGCAATTGACATTGACAGCACCCGAGGGGCTTTGCTTAAGCGGGGGAAGGGGGGCAGAGTGTGCCGAGCTTGGATACCAAAAATGGCCTGAAAAATGTTCCCTACAATCTTTTTTTAATTTTTCGCCTTGGCAAAAACTTCAGGGGGGGGGGGCAGAATTCGCAAATGGAGGGTGCTGATTTCGCGTCGCAAAAATTCGCAACAAATCGCAAAATTTCGCAAAATTTCGCAAAATTTCGCAACATACTGTTTTGCACAAAGATCCCTTTCAACCCCACAAGTAACAGACAAAGGCAATGCGCGGGATGCATTTTTACTTCGATAAAGCCAGAAATGTGTGACGTCCAGACTAAGCGGTTGCAAACCTACCCTCCACATCCCCGTTGAACAAGAGCATGTTGGTGAGACGCCGGGTTTCATTTGGGAGGTTGTGGCGATACTTGTTGTCCGCATAACCTGCCAAGCTAAACGAGCGCTCAACCTCTGCAGACGTTATTGGGAGATTTACCAGAAATTGGGGCAGGTTTTGCCAAAACACCAGTTTGCTTATCCCAAAATAAGACAAGGTCACCGTGGTTTGCAATGGCAACTCCCTCTATGCAACAGTACTTCCGCCACTCACCCATGAACTCCGGGTCGGCAAGTGGTAATCGCAGGGTAGTCTTTGCTCCGTAGTCCAACTTTGGATTTTTTTTGGCAGGCGCATCTGCTGCATCATCATCAGGGGCAACAACAAGCTCATTCAATGCATCTTCCTTGGAAGGAATGTCACTCATCAGAAAAAAAAGCCAAACATGCAGGAACAGGGTATTGCAGGGAGCACTGTAGCAGGCGCAAAATTTCGCAAATTTCGCAAAAACTCGCAAATTTCCAAAATTGCCAAAATCGCAAAATTTCATAAATTTCGCAACTTGCGAATTCTGCCCCCCCCCTGAAAACTTTTGGAGGGGAGGGGGGGAGGGGGTCTTGGAGGGGGAGGGGACCCCTCCCCTCTGCCGGGATGAAAATTAAAGCAAAGCCCTGCCCAAGGGCTGAGGTTTGGTATGGGCCCTTCCAGCTCCAAAAGCAATCCCCTTGTGGGAGAAAGCATAGGTGGGCAGCACAAACCCTAAACACCCAAAGATCTGAGACAGGGCATAAGGGAGAAATGCAGGTTCGTTCAGGAAACTGACAGCAGCACTGAAGCAGAACGCAACAACAGGAAATACAACCACAACGGCAACAACAAATAACGACAAGCACGACAAGCAACGACCGCCGCCGCTACCGATCGACGACCGAGCGGCAGGCAGCAAATAGACAAACCACTTGGATGAGGAAAGACGATCGATAAAGTGGAATGACAGGGAAATCAGGCAGAAAATAAGGCAAATTTCCACACCTCCTTAAACAGTGCCAAGAGGTCTTTCGATGATGCTGCAGCGCTGCAAAAAAGCAGAGAGGCTCTTCATCCAACAGACACGCAACCACTTGCACAGGACTCAAAGCGCTGATAAGGGGCCACTGAGTTGGGACACCACTGCACTGGGGCAAAGCTCGCTCAAACCTGTGCTGCCTGCGATCCTGTGCTACCTGCCGTGCACATGACCTAAACTGTGCTCCCTGACAGCCGCGGTGTATATACGACCTCGCTATTTCCATAATGCACACTTGATGGGAGGCTGACACGCTGCACAACACCTTGACGCATGAAACACTTTTCCCAGGCTGGACACACTCCGACACACTCACCACACTAACGCGTTTCAACTCTCTCTTTGGTTGTTGGCTCCTTTGAGCATTTGCCCGCAACAGATCCAACTCCTCTCCGTATTGGATAGAGTTAATAACAATAAAGACAAGCTTGGCGTGCTGCTACTACCCACTGGGGTTCCCGGTTTCGTACCGGGATTCTGGCTGTTCTCTGCTTGTTTCTCTGGTCCGAGCGCAGCCTGCATCAGTGCACCTCGCCAGAGCGTGCCATGCCCTCTCCGAAGGTCGCCTTACAGCAATTGCTATGTACAGTTGTGTTGTCTTTCAATCCTTTCAGAAACATTCATCCAGAGCTCACCTCATGGATGATCGGTGTGTTTGGACCTAATTGCTGTTTGTTGAATGTGACATGTTCACATTGTAGCCTGGCCATGAGCAACGGATACTGAGCTCGCATATCCCCCCGTGACACAGGCATATGGTCATACCTCTCTGCCGCTGATCCCAAGATGCCCTCTGAAACCACCTTTTGGATGCGCTGCAGTAGAGCAGATGCAGGTCGGAACTTGGGCAAAGCAAAACAAGAAAGAGAACGTGATGCTTGCGGATGTCCTGTTTTTCCTTCAACCGAATCAAGCAGTCCATCGAGTATCAACGTGATTGTTCACATAATACAGGCAGGGGGGGAGATATTTCGGCAAGGGAATATTTCCGGGGGGGGGGGGGGGGTGGATTTCGTTTTCAGATTGGTACCGAAAATTTCCCACTGAAATCTTTTGCGCAATCGGGGCCATTTCTTGCTCCCTGGGTCGGCAGCTAAGATTTTT
This sequence comes from Eutreptiella sp. 'Long Island Sound 2002', assembly GCA_964036045.1. Taxonomy (NCBI): domain Eukaryota; phylum Euglenozoa; class Euglenophyceae; order Eutreptiales; family Eutreptiaceae; genus Eutreptiella; species Eutreptiella sp. 'Long Island Sound 2002'. The sequence continues at coordinate 21,024,194 of OZ038382.1, forward strand.
CTTCTGTAAGGAGGTACTGGTGCCCGTGTATGGCATGTCAGGATCAGTCTTTATGCTATTGTGTATCCTAAAACTTTGGTGCACCCTGTGTATCCCAAAGAATGATTTTGTGTACCCAGTGTGGATCCCAAAAGATTCTTTTGCGCATCCGCTGTGTACAGGGGGGCGGGAGGGGATTTCATGCCAAGTCAAATTTGCAGTAGTAAATTTCCCTGTGGGAAATTTTGCGGGGACCTTGAACTTTGAGTGGTAAATTTCGCGGACACTCCCAGAAATGCTATTTTCCCCAGCCAAAAATTTCCCCCTCTCTGTAGCTCAAAGGCCGCAGACAGGCCTTGTGTGAGCATCGTGTTTGGGAATACCTTTTTCTGCCCCCGCCTTCGGTTGGTTGTATTAGGAACAAATCCAGGATGCACAATGTGCACACAGTGCATGCAGCACCGTACGTACGTTGAGTGTCGCTTGTGGCAACAGTGCGCACATGGCGCGGGCCATTCTTGGACACTCACCTGAAATTCATCCGGTGGATATTACCCCCCCCCCCCGCACACAAACCAACGGGGCAACCGGCACATGAACTACGAAAATGGCAACCAAATGGTCAGAATGCTGTTCTCAAGTGGTGGAGTCCGGTCCGCAGAACGCATTGGTCAACCAAGTCAAGATAAAATGGTCAACCAACAGACCGCACAGGACGGGGCCCGAGCCCCGGAGCACCGGACCGACGGATCGACCAGCAAGCCCATGACATGCGGGAGGGCGGGCGCGCAGGAGGGCTGTGTGTGCAATTGCCAGCCCATCCCCTCCCACCCGCCCGCCTGGCCCACGGATCAATTTTGTCCGTGTCCTTCGGTCGCTTCCGGCACACGCTCTGGTGCGCACCAGTACACCGTCCAGCCGGCACTCACGACTGGGCGGCACACACTCTAGCGCACACTGAGGCGGCGCTTCGTGGCCGAGCACATGCAAGCATACAATTCCAGCACGGCAGTCCCAGCACAGTCCTGTGGATGTTGCAGCTCATACACCGGCACATACTACCGCAATCCCCCGCAGGTCAACTCAACAAACGTCAACACAGGTCAACACAGGTCCACGAAAGCCAACGTAGGATGCAGCGAAGCAAGATACCCCCCCACACCAAGACATAGGGTGCAGACCTGCAAGACGTGCTGACACAGAAAGTAGTAAGCCAAAGATGCGATTCCAAGCAAGTCCTCTGAGTACTTCTCCACGACGGAAACAGAACTGTCGGGAGACTTCGGGATCCTGCAAAAATGCAGAGTGAAGGGCTGCAAAGCGCCCGTTTAGCGCGGCAAAGTGCGTGTGGTCCTCGGGAAAACACATCTGAATTCCTGCGAAGTATGCGTGGAGCGCTGCACAACGCACTTGAAGCGCTGCGAGGAAGTGCTGGAAGGAGAGGCAAAGAGGTGTTGGGGTGGAGATGGGAGCCGAAGTACAGGTCAGGCCGGAAATGGGGCACTCGTACCCGCTTGAACTCCTTTCCAGAGTGTTGCTGGCGCGGGTGCCAAGGATTTTCAGGAGGTCCCAGTCCGAAATCGTCCCGGTCGAATCTTTACGAGCCTCGAGTACACTGTTGGCAATCTTCTGCTGCATGTAAGGGGTCGTCAGCTTGTCACTGCGGAGAGCAAGCGCCACATTGCGTGCAATGATCCGTGAAGCGAGCGCCTTTCCCACTGCTAAACGCCAACGTGACCTTGGGGTGAGCCGACGCAAAGGCGGCAAGGAAGCGAAGGGCTGCGCTAGACACCAGGCCAATCCCCTCCTCAGAGCACTGCCGATTTTGTACCAGAAGCTTGTGGGGCGCATCACCCCCGCAGTGAATTGTGGAACTTGGAAGTTGGCGCTGGGTGCAGGACAACCGATGGCGATCAGAGGGTAAGCAACGCCGATGGGAGGGTGGCAGGGAAACGAACGCTGTTGGCGGAAAACCGATGCCAGCTCCAGGGAAACCGACGCCCAGTGGAGGCCCACCGAGGCTGGTTGGCGCTTGACACAATAGATTTGGCGGTAGTGTCTTCATCAGAGCACCCTCATGAAGGGGTTCTCGCCACAACCCATGTGACACCGTCAGCACACTTGAAATTGCGTTGCATGGAATTCCACGAGTGACTAGAAAGATTAGTTTTTCACAAACTCGCTCGCACTCTGAAAATAAGACCTCATCACCCACAGCATACAGTGCAGGGGTCAGCATCGTAGGGTGTGGATGGGCCCGCACACATTTTTTTTTCGGGGCAGGATTACATGCGAGGAGAAAATTGCGCCCAGGCACAACTTCACCGTGACAACTTCGCCAGGCAACAATTTCGCCACCCGTGAAATCCCCGAAGCTCACAGTGCCATAAGCCCCAATGCCTGCGGGCGCAACTTCACCATGAGCATTTGCTACTGGCCTAGCTGAAACTATTCGGTTTTCGTGGCTCAACCAGAGGAACACAAATGCGCGGTGGGAAAGTGGCATGCTCCCATTTGCCCAGCAAAAGACGCCACGGGTGTTTCATCAAATGATGGTATCCAGAGGTATGCCGCTGTACTCTGGTGGCTGGGGAATCCCATGGACCTTTTGAAAACCATCTTGCACACACTGCCCCTTATTACCCTCACTGGTATCCTCAAGTATGGAAAGGCCGCACTAGGCATCCCCTGTGCAGTGCCTACAGCTGAAATCATGGCCCCAGAAGAGTATCAAGATTAAAGCACCTGGTCCCCGCACTGCTTTCAGAACTTGTTGTCCCATGACCAAAGTTACCATTTCATCAATTGTTGCGGTCCAGTAACATCAGTCACCATAACAGCAATCTCTTCAGCTGTCTACTTCGGTGGACATCCGATGCCATTCACTTTGCCTTGCAGCTTGCCGCGGTGCGGTTGCTTGCTTCACCATCAATGGTTTGTGTGTCTCGGTTTTTTGGGTGGCCTTTGATGTTTATGAATGGGCAACCTGGTTTCCAGAGGTGTGTTGTTTTGTGAAGCAGGAATGATGCAGCATTAGTAAAATTCCTTCTTGAAAGACACACGTGCAACATTTCATACATTTCCACAGATAAAAGAATGCCACATCACCATGCTGTTGCTAATCCTACTCTGCACACATGCACATACTGTGTGTTTCTGAACAGCTTTCTATCAGCAAACATGTGGCCTGCAAATGTGCCTCAGCCACTGCTTTCTCGTTTAAAGTTTGAAACATGATGCCCACCATGTAGCACGCTACGCGACGCTAAATCGAAGTCTCGCGTCACTACATGGACATTGTTGATGCCAAAAATCCCACCCCGGATCCCTTCTGCAAGTGGAGTTGTGTGTGACAGCCTTTGTCATGAGCAGCTCTGGAAGTCCAAACCCACAAAAATTTCGCAAGGGGGAAATTCTCCACCTTTCTTCACAGCGAAATTTTCTCCGCGAAAGTTCAGCATGCCGAAAATTTGCGCTCCCCATCAGCCCTATCTTCCTACCGCCCCTCCAACCCCTCCCAAACCATTAAGCAGGGGTCTATTGCCTAAACCCCTGGGGGTCCCGCAGTCCACAGTATGGACTGCACAGGTGATTGGGTCAAGTGGAGTGGAGGTTCGGGATCAAGAGGATGGGGGGCCTGTAAAGGTGGCTGCCACAACAAGTTTCACTCTGCCTGCACTACTCATTTCCAGCCACCTGCTTGCCAAATCCCTGCAGTCAACCAGGCGAGGGTCTGTCGCTTACTCTCCACTGCATGCCCCGGCTCAACCCTCTTCACCTTTTGCTGTGGTCCGAGGCGTCCAGGGAGGTGCATCCGGGACGGAGGGGGGTTGGCAATTCAGGCGGGGGCACGAGCCCATGAGGGTCCCGTCGCTGTGGTGTCAAGGGTTGATTGCGGAATTAAGGAGCGGCGCCCTGCCCTTCAGCCCCTTTGCTGCCCCCGTGGACCACGGCGCCAGTGAACCGAGACGACATCCGCTGGCCGCAGGCCCTCCCATGGCAGCCCGCCAGGCTGGGAGTACATCGGCCCTCTGCCCCTTCTGCGCCCAGAAGCGTTTTGGGGAGGGGCCTAAAGCCTGCAATTCACAGCCCTTGGCACATTACCAGAGACACACCCGATGGAAAAGGTTCCTGAGCCTCCCATGCTCAGCGTTTTAGTGTGTGCCGGCATCCCTGCTGACGGCGGCGATCTTTGACGGCGTATACTTTGTGACGACACGGGGGTAGCGTCGCTCTGCAGTAGAAGCTGACAGACCAAATGGCTGATGACGGAGATCACGGTGCCCAAAATGCGAGGATTCTGAGAATTTGTCTGCACATCAGAAGAGGAGAAGGCTGCATTGCATACGGTCCCAGCGCACGCGCGCGCTCTCACACAGACCACTGCCATGCAGAAGTGTGTACCACACCCGCGCACACACGCCGAGAAATACCCCTACACACACAGCATTACTCAAAGATACGACAGCACGAATCATACGCGCCCACGCACGTACAGCGCATGTGTCCACAGTGGGCGTTGTCTTTTGCTGTTGTCTTGTTCCTGCAATTGAGTCTTTAGCGCTACTGCCCGTAGCGGTGTAGCGGTGCCCGGTGCGTGCGTGCGTGCGTGCGTGCGTGCGTGCGTGCGTGTGCGCGTACGTGCGTGCGTGTGTGTGTGGGGGGGGGGGGGGAATGCCATATTAAAGAGGAAGGCCTGCATGGGTCCAGGGGTGGCCCAGCGGAGGGGGCCTGTGCCAAAAAGGATGTCTGATGAGAATCATCATGACTGCACTGGCCCCCCTTGAGTGTCGTCACCCTCGCCTAGGCCAGAGCCTCTGGCGGCTGGGGGTTATGAGACCTCAGTGCCTGCACGCCCATGCCGCTCCAGCCGGCGTGCTCGTTTGCCCGGCGGGCCGTCCTGGGGAGGTGCCTCTCCCCTCCGTCGCTTCGCCCCCGCGCGCTGGGGGTGGGACTGGCTCTGGGCGCCGGGCGCCCCTGGTGTGTGCTCCACCCCCCTCACCGGCGTGTGCGTCACGCGCCTCTTGGGGGCTGGGGGTTGCCCCCCCCCCCCCCCCGCCCTGAAGTCCTCTGGCTGGCTCTGCGCGTCCCCAGGCGGCGCAGTGGGGTGGGGGCTCGCACCGCGGCAGGGGGGCACATCGCAGGCACCCGCGGGTGCCCCTGGTGCCCTCGGGCACAGCAGTACCATACTCCCCTGTGTGCCAGCGCGCACGCTCTGCACGGTGGGTGTCCGTGTGCCTCGCACACCCACGTCTTTCGCCGCCGCTTGTGTGTCTCCGGCCTGCGTTGCCGTGTGCGCGCGTGTTGTGGTGTGAAGCGTATGGTGTGTGGCTCCTGGCTCCCATTCTCTGGCCCCGTGTCCACCACTTGAAAGGGGGGGCGCCTCCTGCCATCCGGTACTGTGGGTGTCGCATAGAAGTCCGTGCCGTAGTGCAGCGCAGAGCGCTTGGCCCCTCCTTTTGCCGGGCACCGTCTCCTGTCCGCCGGCGCCGCTGGGTTGCGTTGCGGCTTGGCGCCGTGCGCCCTGTCGTGTCTGGCTTTCTTCTGTGCCTGCTTAGACCGTTGCCTCTGCGCCCATCTCTCCTCCCCGTAGTCCTGAGTCGCTGTAGGTGGCGCGAGACCTCCAGAGGCCTGGTGAAGAGTGGGCGTCCCTCCAGCCCCATGACCAGTCCTGCTCCCATGGGAATTAGGGTCTTGCAGTGATTGGTCATCTTGGCCGGCAAGATAGTGTCCTGTCCTATGGACCTCCCCATGAGCGAGGTGACGAGCCTGAGCACTCTGGCTTTCTCCTGGAGGGGCATTTCTCCCCCCACGAATCGAGATTGTGGTGCTGGCGGCAGCTGCCGCCCGGCATATGCTTCAAAGTCCAGAGCCAGCTCCATGTACGAGACCTGCCAGTGGGCCTGCGGCCGTCGGCACTCCGCGGGCGGCATCTTCAGCCACTGTAGCTCCGTCGTCCACCGGATTACCATTGGTAGGAGGTCTGGGCCCCATCGCCATTCCCTCGGCATGGCCCCCAATAGGGGGGGGGGGGGCGTTGGTACCCCTTGCGGCTGCGGCAGCTGCAGCAAGTGCCATGGGTATGTGTTGCGCGGCTCCTTCCGGTGGCTGTGTGTGTGTGTGTGTGTGCTTTGAAACGCGGCTAGCCGCGTCAACATGAAAACGTCACCGTCAACTGCCTAGCGTCATTACCGTATTGCCGTGATTTTGGTCGGTGTCAGGAAGACCTCATCAAGAGCAACCAAAACGATCCAAACAATCAAAACGACGGTCGTTGAGACCAGCGCAACTACCAGCCCCCACACACGCGTGCGCGCACGGCCTAGACACCCTCCACATTACTACCACCAGCCACATCAATCCCATCAGACATGATCATGAATAAGCACACGCGCACGCGCATGCGCATGCATGCACTGCGTGACACGGTAGACAACCAGATGCAGGCATACCTCAGTGAGATGAGTGAAAGCCATGTAAACATGTTGCTTAAAAGTGGGGCTGATTGGATCTGGACTAAACACACGCCAGTGCATTAGTGCCCGATACAGAATGACGGAGGCGATGGAAGCACCTGCGGGACAATGATGCGGAGAAGATCAGCCTGTCTTGAGCTGCTGCCAAACCCAAGCCACTGCCCGAACCCGAGCCACTGTCCAGCCTAGCCCCCAGTAACTGCCTCTTTGCATGCAGCATTCCTAGCACCAAAGCAGAAATGGATTTGAGGATTTGAGGTCAAGGGCCTACACCGAAAGCTCGATACCCGCAGCTAAAAATGTCATTAAGAGATGTTTCCGTTGTGGCTTGAGCAGGGCATCTGGAAAGACGCCCTGAGCACCCTCTCGCCTGTTCCGAGCTTGACGCTCTATCCAGTGTATGCTCAAGTGCCGCCGCTGCCAACTTGCATTCATCTCACAGTATTGCCTCATTGGTGAGGGGGGCTGCTCATCAGCCTGGTACTCCACGTGACAGCTCTCCGCAAAGCTTTGTTCAATGGGTCACTACGAGCCATAGGTCCAACTCCATGAACGAGCAGGGCGGGGCTGCACAACCTACAGCATTGATGATCCTTTTGCAAGAAGATGTGAGGCACACCCATAACCAGTACAAACGTACTCCCCTTGCATTTTGCCCCATCATATTCACAGCTCTGTGCCTACCTACGCGAGGCAGGGTGGCTGTCCAGATCCCATCTCCCCATCATTGAATTTTGTGTCAGCACATGCTTACATGCTTCATCAATCAATCAGCAGCTGAAACACAGCATCAAACACCACAGTGACGGAGCACAAGAAAAAATGCAAGACCAACCCCGGCAGACTATCAACAACAATTGCCCCCCCCCCCCCCTTCCCGCCACCAGACCTTTTGTCGGGCTCTTGGACACTTTGGATGATAATAAGAATGTGAGGGGCTGGTTCTCAGTTACTGTGGCCACAAAACAAAAGGGGGGGAGCATCATCTCAAGTTGCACTAATGACTGATGAGTGCGGGGACCGAATGCTTCGTGCATACGAAATACCTCCTTGAAACCCAAGTGTGGAGTGCAGAATACAGCCATCGATCAGCATCACTTCTGCCTGAAGCATTTTCGTTCTGTACAGCTCCTGCTTCAGCTTCTCCAACTCCTCCTCCTGCGGAGGTGCAGCGCAGGTCAGAGGCACCACGCGACAGACAGCACCACAAGCCTCGTCCCCACCACAACTCCACAGCCGTGCGCCAAGAGCACTGAAATAGCTCCACGGTACGCACTGATCCGGCAACGCCAGGATCATACTGCAGGAGGGCGGATCGAGGCGACACAATAACGAAGTTGGAGTTTGGCGTTTCCATGAGAGTGGGGGCGCGGGGTGGGAAACGGGGGCAGGGGGGGAATGAGTACCCCAATGCACCTTTTGTTCGTACATTTGCTCAACCCACCGGACTTCCCAAAACTTGACAACATTTTGTATAAAACCCTTTTGATCCCTTACACTTGATGCACCAAAGCAGGCCTGAAGTGCTCAAAAGAAGATTTCTAGTGCAAAGCAGCATGCGCACAGGAACGGCCTCTTCACCGGCAAATGAATGACAGCCATCAATTGTCGTCTGAAGTCCACCGAGAACCACCATCAATTGGAGACCATGCGCCGTCGCTAAAAAAAAACGGCAAGGAGATGCCACTGCCGGATCCGAGATGTCAAAATGTCTGCTGGGGTTCTGCGAACTTGGACAAAGGGTGTCATAAGGCGAACTCCCCGACGCCGGGAGCAATAGGAATGGCTCTGTGTGCAAATCCTGCAGGGGGCTCCCTATTGCACGGGGCACATGGGAGGGTTTGCTGAACAAGGGCATACATATTCGGCGAGCTGTGAGCGCGCTTGCTTGCGGTCTTGCTCCTGCAACGTGTGTGGGCGTTACTACACAGCACTGGGATGCGGTCCACACAAGTACCCACGAAAATAGCACAGAAAGAGCTGCGAGGGTGGACAATGCGGCGGCTGCTCCATTGACAGGGCCATTGATCAGTCACTGTGCACCGTGCGGGGCACAGTGAAGGGCACCGAGAGGGGTGCGGTGAGGGGTATTAGGGGTGGGGACGTGCTTCTACGAAGGCCGCATCAAAGGATCTGCTTCATCGCGTGTCTTGCCGGCCCAAACCCGCCCGGCCCCCGTTTCGGGGACTTGATTGAACCTTGATAAGCAAACTTCCCACGTGCCGATACGATTACTTCACATGTAGACCGTGTCCCTGATGCCATGCACAGACGTACCCCGGACAGTCCGGCCCTGGTACAGCATGTGCCCCACACGCATTCCCATACCAGTGCAAGATTCCTCGTCTTCGTCTCCTCCAGCTCTCGCTTCGTCTGAACACACGAACATGACGTTCTCGATGGCTGGTACACCAAACAACCCACAAAGCATCCTCAACGCAACGGCCCCCTACACACTTGTACCAATGCGGCAAGTCTGTGTGCCCAATACACTGGCTGTATCAAATCAAAGTCACAAAGATCCGAAAAGGCACCAGATGGGTAAAGTGAAGTGTGGTGCATGGACGGAATGACTTCGCAATCAGGGGAATCCCATCCCTCTATACCCGAGCGGGGATGCTAAAGTTTCTTCAGGAGAGGAGGGGCAGGGGCAGGGGGGCCTGGCAAAAGGATCCCCCAGCCAAATGGACAGTATCACAAAAAACAGTACTGTAGAGAACAACACGAAAGGGAGTGCCCCTGCACTGCACGTGTACGGCACACTACTCCTTGAACATGCTTCCCTCTTTTGACCAACCCAACTTGTGGTTATTACTTCTCCAAGCGAGATACACACATAAATTCGTCTTCTTGAAATTAGTGCAGTACCGCATCAAGAAATTCGATGAGCTCCTGGCAAGTAACAATTCCGTTTTGCTGCTCAGCAGCCACAGGCGGGGGCACTGCCAGTGAGTGGGAGGGAAGACGAGTCGGTACACGAAGCACGACAGACTGGTTTCCCATGCGATGATGGGTCCCGAACAGCACCTGCAGCAGCTCCGTAGAAATTGCCTCGACGGCAGACGCCGCAGAGTTCGGGTCCGACAGCGTCAGGCTGTCACTGCCCGGGATCTCGGCATTTGCCTCCTCCTTCGCAGGGCTCCGGCCGAGCACAGCGGCGGGAATCGGTGCCTCTGGCACAGGGGCCAAAGTTGACAGCGCCTGCACGTCCGTTATCTCATTGATGGTTTTGGGGTCCAGCTCCTCTGAATACGACTGTTTGGACACAGAGCTGGACACGGAATCTTCGCGCGGGCGCACCACATTCCCAGGCGGCTGTCCGTCGGGACTGGAAGAGCCTTGCGCCTCAGAGCTCTGTGCCGCAGCCTGAGCGCACATGCACGAATCAACAGGCCTCTCCCTCTCGCCCTCGCCCTCGCCATCTCCATCTCCTCTCCCTCTCCCTCTCCCTCTCCATCTCCATCTCCATCTCCCTCTCCCTCTCCCTCTTCCTCTCCTTCCATCTTTCCCACTGTCACTCCCTCTGCCTCTCTCTCTTTCTCTCGCCCTCCCGCTCCCTCCCTTTCCCTCCCTATGCCTCAGCCTCAGCCTCTGCCTCTCCCTGTCCTCTGCCTCTGCCTCTGCCTCTGCCTCTGCCTCTGCCTCTCCACCTGTGTGACGCTGTGCAACGGAAACAAAGCCTGGGCTCCAGGAAACAATGTCTTGTGGAAGTTTGGCCTCTTACAGTGCATCCGAAACCATTCTCAAGCCAGGAAGGGCTCCAAGAAAATTGAACGGGACATGGAGGGAGCCCCTTTTGTGGACCCCACCCCCTTTTTGCAGCGTGAAAATCCAGGCTCTTTCTCCGGCATCCTTCCGCACCCCCTCTGTTCCGTATCTGGGCACACACATCACTGTCACGACAGCCAAGCAAACCAGGCCAGCAATGGCTGCAATGGGTGTTCAGAATTGGCAAATGAGCCACAGCCTGCAATACAACGTCGATAGTCAGAGGATACAATTGACGTGCTGCTTGTGCTGAGGGGGTCGCCAATGTCCTCTGCATATCGCCTACTGACATCAAACCGCTGAAATTTTGTCATTATACCTGGGGCGCCAACACCGATAGGAGCAACATCAGAAAGGAGAAGCTGGGGCAACCTAATAGGGGTAACCTCAGCACAAAAATGCTGACGGAAAATGCAACAAGCAGAACGCTGCTGATACCAGCAGCCACGGCCGTAGGAACAGAAGCTCTCTGTGCTGAGGCAGGAGGTGCTCTTAACACAATACATGCTGCAGTCAAGCCCCATGAGGATTTGGATGGTTGGAAGTCTTGGCCAGGAAGAAAAAGGCAGACCAAGCCCTTCAGCCTGTGCCCAACATGAATGGGGCTGCTCACTCCAAACAGAGCAGCACAGTCGCTGCTATTTGTTCTCAAAGACACCAGACCGAAAGCCATGGCAAAGTAGACGGCAAGCCAGCACAAACTCATTGCAAAAATTGGAAAATAGGTGAAGCAGCTCGATGCAACATTGCCGGATCAATATGGCGCATTTATGATCCGACCCCCCTAAAAATCTTTTGGGGCTGGGGGCATTGGGAAGGGGCACGATTCAGAAGGAGCGAAGAGCTCCCGTTCCGGCCCGGCGTTCCGGTTGCGGCCAAAGACGCACAGATCGCCCCCTGCAACAAAGGCAAATGCGCCCCCCCCCCAACGCAAGAGCCTGCACGGCACGGCCGTTCCGGGGGAGGGGGGGGGGGGGCAACCACTGCAGAACCGGTCGGAGGTGTCAGCCAGCCCAAGCTAGAGTTTTAGGTTTGTCAAATTGATCAAAACCAACGATATTGAAGTTTCGAGCTATGTCTGTGACAAGAATTTGGAGGAAATTGGCTCCATTGCAGACTTGCTGATGAGACTCCCTCTGCCGCTTGTGGTACAATGGATCATTTTTGTACCTAGGCATTGGCCATGGGCGTTGCAGCCGCACACGAACAGCGCGGTTGCAACACAGATCAGGTGTTAGTAGGACGACCCATGCACCATAATAGCACACGCGACTGCGCGAGAGCCGTGGCTCTACGTGCACGAGCAGCAACCTCCTCAGCCTCGGCGCTGCTGTGGCTGTTGTCACTGTCCTGCCGCTCGGCAAACAAGTCTTGTTCGGGAGGTGCTGGCACAGCATCCGATGCGGCAGGCGCTGCGTCGCTCGGCTCCTCATCCACTGGGAATAACGCGTCATCGTTGCTGACGACTGTGGTCGTGAAAATTGCGGTGTCATTGGCAGCGCGTACGGCATCGATGGGGAACAGTGAATCGGCATTCGAGGCGTTATCTACTGGGAATATGCTCTTGAACGCGGGGTCTACCATCTGCACCGTCAAACGCATCGTCACCCAGCGGAACAATGGTAGGGCGGCGCGCACCGAAACATTCCTCGTGGCTCAGGCTCAGCGGTCACAGCAGATAATGGCGATGTGTGGTCCCAGATCAACGCCAGGATGGGATATTGTTCGCGCCCGTTATCATCATTAATTATCATCATTCATTGTTACTGTGTCGCATTTATTGTTGCCGGTGAATGTCACTGTTATCAATGGTCATTAATATCATTCTTATTTATGAAACACGGACGGCTACATAAAGCCTTCCTAACCCCTCCTCCTCCTCCTCCTCCAATTTCGGCTCAATGGAAGGGGTCAAAATGGCACTTCGACTTTTGAGACATCTCAATGAAAAAGCTAAAAACATCAGGTCAGGTGGAAACTGGAGTGAAGAGGCTGGTTTTCAGTATGGAACTGCTGATATCTCCGTACCATTGTATGAAATTCTAAATCAGAGGGTGTATTTCTCTTTGGATTGTATGCACCAACAATGCATTTTGAGACATCTGGATGAAAATTCGGATAATCCTGCGCGAAACCCAGGCTTCTCCAGGCTGAGAATTGTTCGTTTGTCAGAGGCCTTGAATGAAACCTGGATAGCCAGTGATTCCGTCTGAGCCTCCTCCTCCTCCTCCTCCTCCTGCTCCTCATTATCCTTCTTCTTCTGGCCCTCCCCTTCCTCCTCATCCTCACAACCTAGGATTTCGCCTTAACTTGAAAGTCAAAAATGGCACTGCATGAGACATCTAAATTGAAAATTCTGAAAATTGGGGCCTAAACTTCTGGAAAATCCGCAATTTTTTGAGGAAAAACAGCTACACCTGTTTGTCACCACAAAAACGGCAACATCTGCAGTGTGTTTGGTTTGATGCCAATCGATTCAAGGGGCTACAACAATCTGGGTTGAGACATCAAAAAAAGCCATCAAAAGGCGGAGGGACGGTTTCTCCACCCCTGCGCACACTTGCACAGGGCGGAGGGACGGTCTCTCCACCCCTGTGCACACCATTGTCAACTAGGAGCGATGCAAAAAACACTGAGCGCCATCCCTGAGTCAGGAGCGTAATGCACACTAAATGGTGTAATTTGCATCGTACGCCGGGGTGTGTCGATGCGTTTTGCTGAACACATTTGGTGCGAGCACTTACCGCAGGTTGCATAGAATGTTTGGTGTGCACAAATAGTCATCATCATCGTCATGTGATTGGTATGTGCAAAGACTTGGATAGAATTTTTGGTTTGCGCAGCTCGTGTGCTGTGCATTGTGCGCAGATAATGTGGTTTGCGCAGTGTATTGACAATACCACATTAGACAAGCAACGCATGGAGTGGTGTGCTGACCCACAACAGCACATGGCCTTGCGGCGCATCCGAGTTACACGTTCCACACGATGTTGCTTAGCCCAGCACACCTCCTGCGGCTGCGCATCGTGCGGAGGCCATGGGTACGTTGGGCTTCCTTGTTGGGACTTACTGCTGGGGCTGTCCTGATTTGCAAACAAATCTGTCGCCAACGCAGCTGGAGGATCAGCGCCCGCCTCGGCATTGGTCACCTTAGACACGCCCTCCTCTTCCATGGGGAACAAAGCGTCATCATTGCTGGCAGCCGCAGTCGAGAAAAGTGCAGTCTCACCAGCAGCGGGAATGGGTTCCACTGGGAACAAGGAATCGGCATTGGAGGCGTCCTGCACCGGAAACAGGTTCTCCTCAGTGGGGGCTTCGGCATTGGGGCCGTCCTGCACGGGGAACAGGCCTGTTGTCTCTGCGACCTGTACAATGAGAAAGAAAGCCGCCATTGCCACACAGCAGTGTATAACACGGGGGTTTGCAATGCACGCGGCACTGGGGATGGCGGTCAGGAGACCAGCGTAGTGGGTGGGACCCAGCAGAAACGACGGTAGGTGGCACACAGCCTGTGCCAGAGAGGGAGGCATCCAAAGAATCACCGGCTACTGATCCCAGGGTTGACACACACCCCATATCCCCATATCCGCGGTGCTGGCAGATTGATGGGCTCCGAAGGGGGCCATGGCATGGCATCTGACACAGCTACTTAGCCCCACCAGCCTGGGCCCTCTGAAGCGATGCTCTACGGTGCAGCGCAGGGGGTCAGGGTACTAGAGCTCCCTAATCTTAAACCTCTCCTCTGCACAGGTGCGTCTTGGACCTTGACAGGCAGATGTCCTCGTGATACCTTGGCCCTCTCGGCAGGATATTTGCACAGAATCATCATGCCTAGTGCACCGTGGCCTCACCAGCAACGGTGGGGCGGTAAAACATGGGACGCCCTCTGTGTTGGTATGAGGCCTTTGTCAGGACACCTCACCAAGCATCCAACAAGCGGCCATGTGGCACCTGCGATGTGACAATGATCGGCACTTTGCCAGGATGGCCAGGCGCTGCTGGGCACGGTGCAGCACCCTTTCGGCGGCACAATGCCGCCGCAGCCGCCACAGAAATGGCAGTGCAGCAATTGGGTCGGCGAGCCATCCCCTCGTGGTCCCTGCAAGTGTACCTGGCTGACTGGCTCCTCCTGCACCGGGAACAGGCTATCGTCCTTGCCTTCAGCATTGGGGGTCTCCTGCACCGGGAACAGGCTATCGTTGTTGGCCTCAGCATTGGGGGTCTCCTGCACTGGGAAAAGGCTATCGTCCTTGCCTTCAGCATTGGGGGTCTCCTGCACCGGGAACAGGCTATCGTCCTTGCTCTCAGCATTGGGGGTCTCCTGCACCGGGAACAGGCTATCGTCCTTGGCTTCAGCATCGGGGGTCTCCTGCACCGGGAACAGGCTATCGTTGTTGGCTTCAGCATTGGGGGTCTCCTGCACCGGGAACAGGCTATCGTCCGTGCCTTCAGCATTGGGGGTCTCCTGCACCGGGAACAGGCTATCGTTGTTAGCTTCTGCATTGGGGGTCTCCTGCACCGGGAACAGGCTATCGTCCTTGGCTTCAGCATTGGGGGTCTCCTGCACGGGGAACAGGGTGTCGTTGTTGGCTTCAGCATTGGGGGTCTCCTGCACCGGGAAAAGGCTGTCCTTGGCTTCAGCATTGGGGGTCTCCTGCACCGGGAAAAGGCTATCGTCTTTGCCTTCAGCATTGGGGGTCTGCACCGGGAACAGGCTATCGTCCTTGGCTTCAGCATTGGGGGTCTCCTGCACGGGGAAAAGGCTATCGTCCTTGGCTTCAGCATTGGGGGTCTCCTGCACCGGGAAAAGGCTATCGTTGTTGGCTTCAGCATTGGGGGTCTCCTGCACCGGGAACAGGCTATCGTCCTTGGCTTCAGCATTGGGGGTCTCCTGCACTGGGAACAGGCTATCGTCCTTGGCTTCAGCATTGGGGGTCTCCTGCACCGGGAACAGGCTATCGTCCTTGGCTTCAGCATTGGGGGTCTCCTGCACCGGGAACAGGCTATCGTTGTTGGCTTCAGCATTGGGGGTCTCCTGCACCAGGAAAAGGCTATCGTTGTTGGCTTCGGCATTGGGGGTCTCCTGCACCGGGAAAAGGCTATCGTCCTTGGCTTCAGCATTGTGGGTCTCCTGCACCGGTAAAAGGCTATCGTTGTTGGCTTCAGCATTGGGGGTCTCCTGCACGGGGAACAGGGTGTCGTTATTGGCTTCAGCATTGGGGGTCTCCTGCACCGGGAACAGGCTATCGTCCTTGCCTTCAGCATCGGGGGTCTCCTGCACCGGGAACAGGCTATCGTCCTTGGCTTCAGCATTGGGGGTCTCCTGCACCGGTAAAAGGCTATCGTTGTTGGCTTCAGCATTGGGGGTCTCCTGCACGGGGAACAGGGTGTCGTTATTGGCTTCAGCATTGGGGGTCTCCTGCACTGGGAACAGGCTATCGTCCTTGGCTTCAGCATTGGGGGTCTCCTGCACGGGGAACAGGCTATCGTCCTTGGCTTCAGCATTGGGGGTCTCCTGCACCGGGAACAGGCTATCGTCCTTGCCTTCAGCATTGGGGGTCTCCTGCACCGGGAACAGGCTATCGTTGTTGGCTTCAGCATTGGGGGTCTCCTGCACGGGGAGCAGGCTATCGTCCTTGCTCTCAGCATTGGGGGTCTCCTGCACTGGGAACAGGCTATCGTCCTTGGCTTCAGCATTGGGGGTCTCCTGCACCGGGAACAGGGTGTCGTTATTGGCTTCAGCATTGGCAGTATCCTGCATCAAGAGTGCAGTGTTGTAATTTTGTTTTCTACCTTTGTTGCATCCAACTCCCGGACCTTGAGAGTCACAAAATTGGTGACCTGTCCCTTTACTCGGTGGATTTCTTTCCCCCATAGGTTTTCATTGTTTGGAGGTTGTCAGAAACAGCAGCGCGACACTGGATGCACCTCTGGGACTGATTTCTTCCGGGCGCACACGGTACAAAAAATTGGATCCGTGGAAATCTGCTGCAGCCAAATGGGGACCGTAACGGGATTCCGGCTGGTGGTTGTTCGGCTGTTTGCTCAATTCACCAGTCTTTGACGCGGGTTCATTGACCAGCGTGCCAATAATTGTTCTTCAACAATTCGATCGGGATGCCGTGGGGCTGTGGGGCTGGGCACGGGTGGGGTCTGCAGTTCAGTTCTAGGCCCCATCCCCGCGGTGTGGGCGGGGGGGGTCCGGAGGGGTAGGGGGGTGGGGGGGGGGGTCAATTTTTTTCCATTTTGGGGGCAATTTGGACTTCCCCGTTTCATTCTGAGCATTTCGATTATACACAAGTGGGGTGAACTTTGGTTTTACCACTCACAACAAATGAAAAATAGTACCATATTCCAACAGATGTACCTCTCAATCAGCAAAAGCATCCCGGCTAGCAGAAGTGTGGCAACATCAAACAACTACAACTTGGTCCATTGTTTCCAATGTAGTGTCTTCATTCCATCTGAACAAACACAGCCAAACATATATATGTCCATGTATATGTATGAACAACTTAATTGGGCCGGGTGATACGAGGGCCCACAGCCCATGCACAGGTGCACTTGGGGTTTGGATAACCAAAATTCTGACAATGGGTTCGCTGATGCTTTGCCATCGCCTGCATCCTTGCCTCAACATCCTTAGCCCACGCCTTGGCGTTCTCACTCGGTGGCCTTGGAGCAGGTTTAGGATGGGGCGGAGCTTCCTCACAGGCAACAAACCGCCTTCCAGGCTGCTCCACATTGGAGTCATCACTCTAGTCACGGGATTCCCGGGTTGTGTTCCCCTCCTTTCCCGTCCCCTTTGCAGGTGTCGTGGTCCGCTTGTGCTTGTTACATTGCGTCCGCATTGCAAGTATTGTCCGGCTTGCATCCAACACATCCTCACATGGCACAAACTCAGATGCACCATACGCACTACTCGACCGACCGCTACTTGATGAGGCGCCGGACATGTACGAGGAGCCGGATGACGAACTGCTGAACCTGAAGCTCGAACTAGAGCTTGAACTGTTGTCTGCCGTAGTCACGACTACATCCGTAGGGGTTTGGACAACAGGCTTGGGCAAGGGGGTTTCCTTGTTGATTGCAAATTGCCCTCGACATCCCGACCCAAAACATTTCCCCACCGCTGCTCGCTCCTCCTCCCCAATAATGAAGAAGGGAGGCGCCATGATGGGATGTGCCACTTGCATGTGGCTATGCAGGGCATACATGCACAACCACTTGGTGCATGACTTGACTAGACACGCTGTACGCACATTCGTGCACGGGCTCCATTTGGAGCCCTTCGCTGCTTTACTCACATGCAGTGTGTATGCCACACGGTAGTTACTGTGCACTTTGCCACTACGTGTCAAAGTTGTATGGCACAACCCACTGCATGACCCGTAGAACAGGCAGAAACTAGACGTATCCATTCCTTCCTCACCGTCCCCATCGGTGTCCCAACAGGAAATGTGCTGCCACATGTGCTCGCATGCCCACCAACCGCATCCGCTGCTCGAATCCCGGGAAGCAACACACCGTCCCTTGCCCAACAACATTCTGTAACTGTGCAATGCTCTTGGTACATTTGAGGCTGCTGAATGGGACCATAGGAATGGCCTCTGCCCGTGGTGCGGCCAACATATAATTTGATAGCATCTCCACAGATTCCACTTTGAACTGCCAAAAATTGTTCGCGGTGGGTTCGGGCTTCACACAGTGACAATCTCGCCCCAATATCACCATGCAACCTCCCACACCAATGCACCACACCCACCGTTTCCAACACTTCCTAGGGTTGATGCTGACACAACACAGAACAATTGGTGTTCGGATCCTCTACCTCCACTTGCGAGAAATTGACTTCTTTCCCATACTGCAACACAAGTGGCTACATCACCCCTGCCTTCCCGGGGGCCTGAAACTGGGCGGTATTGCTACGCAACCCCTACGTTCTCGGGGGTCCCCAATAGAAGGGGACAAAATCACAAGTGGCTACATCATCCCTACCTTCCCGGGGGCCCAAAATTGGGCGGTATTGCTACGCAACCCCTACGTTCTCGGGGGTCCCCAATGGAATGGGACAAAATCAAAAGTGGCTACATCACCCCTACCTTCCCGGGGGCCCGACACTGGGCGGTATTGCTACGTAACCCCTGCGTTCTCGGGGGTCCCCAATGGAAGGGGACAAAATGAAAAGTGGCTACATCACCCCTACCTTCTCAGGGGCCCGACACTGGGCGGTATTGCTACGTAACCCCTGCGTTCTCGGGGGTCCCCAATAGAGGGGACAAAATCACAAGTGGCGACATCATCCCTGCCTTCTCAGGGGCCAAAATTGGGCGGTATTGCTACGTAACCCCTGCATTCTCGGGGGTCCCTAGAAAAGGGGACAAAATCAGAAGTCGCTACATCACCCGTGCCTTCTCAAGGGCCCAAAAGTGGGGGGTATTGCCACGCACCCCCTGAGTTCTCGGGGTTCCCCAAGAAGGGGGACAAAAATGGCCCGTGTGAGGTCCAAAGGGAGGTCCAAAACAAAAAAAAATTTGGTTCCCAAAGGACCCCTTTGGTGCACGGCATTCCCTAACTCATTGTAAGCATTTTGAATGCAAACAAGTGGGGGGAAATCCAGTGTGTTGCAAATTTTCCGGGCTCAAAAAATTTCCGGATTGGCAGTTCTAACCGGGTTCTAACTAGTGTGGGTTGGGGGTTCAGAGGGGGGGGGTCAGGCCTGACAGGTAAGCGCCCCCCCGTGGGGTTGGGAGTTCTCATGGTGAAGTATCATTGCGCGATTCAAGCTGGGAAACACTGTAACGGATGGGCCACAGTTGGGGTGTTGCGCGTTACCACACTATGTAGTGCAAATGGCCAGTGTTGGTCTTGGTCGCATGCTTTTCTTTTTGGTTACTGTGAGGTGGCAGATTTGTGTGTCCACATTGGATGCAGCCCAAACGGCAAGGGCAGGGAGGATCTACGCTGGGCACTGCAGACCCTACTGCAGGACTGCAGGACACCGCACTGCATCGCATTGCATCGCACTACACCATAGCCACCACAAGGTGGAGGGAGGGGACAGCATGGGCACTGAAAAACACCACGCCTACACATAGAGCTTGGTGAACCGGCATCACAAGCAAAACGCCTGGACATGTAGCGCACCATTGATGTACAAGACTTGTTGACCTAAACCGTCTGGCACCGTGTTACAACTTCCCACATCAGTGGTGGATAACACCTTTAAAATCGAATCCGGCGACTCCTTCAAGGAACCAAGAGAGAAATACGTGTGGCACAACATTACCTGGGGCATAAGAGCGCATACGTCCTTGGGCTGCACATCATCTGCGAGTGCAGGGGCGTCAGGGCTCGAAGCAGCGGGTGCATTCCCATTGTGCAATGCATCTGCACCAAACAAATGTTGTGCAGGCGCGGCCTCCACATCCTGTCTTTGACTTTGGGCCACTTCAGGCCCCGCCTCCGCCTTGTTTCCCTCAGACATGCCCTCTTCCTGCTCTGGTAACAATGCGTCATCGTTACTGACACCGGCGGTTGGCGAAGGCTTGTCACCGGAAGCGGGTGCGGCGTTGACCGTGAGCAAGGAATCGGCATTAGAGGCTTCCTGCATCGGGAACATGCTCTCGTTAGGGGCTTCAACAACCTGCACCAACATGCGCCATGGTTCGGCACTGCCTTTCAAGAGCTGTCGCATATACACAGAGCTGTTGGCAACTAAAGTCTCACGACGAGTTGCACGAACCCTTGCACGACATTTCGTCTACTCATTGCCTAATGGAGCCCAAAATACCCACCAGTTCTTTATGTTCGGTCGAACTGGACAAATCGGGCAAATCGGTTCGATCCTGTTGCTCGACCGTTCTTGCTTTCCGCGGTCTCTCTTTTTTTTTTCCTGTGTTTGCCAAGGGATGGGGACACTTGAATACCCCAAGACAAAGCTGCTTGGGGCCTTTGATCGGTCACTGTGGGTTCTCCCTGCGGTTGGTAATCCTCCGGCTTGTGGAATAACTCTGGGGGGCGCGCGAGGTCAAACTGCGGTGGTATTGCGGTGCTTTGAGCCCACCTTTTTTGACCACTGCCCAAGCGATTAACCGATTGATTGATTGATTCATTCATTCATTGGTTGACAAATACATGCCAATGGAAGACATCACAGGGCAGCACAGTAACCTACAACATTGGACGAAGGAATACCTCTTTCGACTGAGCATCGTTTGCGTCCTGTGATTCGCATTGCTCAGTCTCCGCGATGCTCGGGTTGCCATTCTCGTGATCGTGCGGGGCTGCCACGACTTGATTCTCGGCAGGTACCCCATCACTTTGCGCTACGTCAGCCCTTGCCTCCACGGCATTGTTGTTGCCAACAACGGCGGCACTTGAGAAAAGTATATCCCCATTCGCAGCGGGTGTGTCGACTGAGGGCGAAGAATCCGCTTCTTGCAAGAATAGACTATCGGTAACCTCTGCAACCTGTTTGACGAATTGTAAGTGAGGTTGCGTGCAACTCGCCAAGCAAGGGTGGAGACCAGGTCACGAACTCTTGATAATGAAGTCATTGCGCGACGAAAAGTGAATGACTCTCATGCTCCCAACCCGCACATGCTCGTTTGAGGTCAAGGAAGAAGGAACGTCGGCAACACCGCGGAGGGTGCCACGTAAGCCTCCGCCTTTTCGGGATGGAATTCGATCGTGCTTTTCGCGATGCCGTTGCATACGACTTCCAAATAACCATCGCATTATGCGTCTACCTTGCACATTGATGTGTCTTGGTGCATGCTTTGCACGCAAATTGCATAACCAAACGATTGAATGGGGTATGTGGGAAGCCTTGACACTATGGGACTATGGGACTATGACACCATTGCGTTCAACGCATTTGAAGTGGTAAAAATCTTTCAAAGTCAACATGTTCATGTTGCCACACTACATATTTGTGAGTCAAATGCCGCAACACAAAGGAAAGAAATCACATGTGCCGAGGTCTTCCTCGACCCTCCCCATGCTCTTGTGCCTTGAATAGCCGAGCCAAGGCCAAAGAACGAAGTGTCCGACGGAGTTAACGTATGTCCGGTGGAGTAGCCGTGGCCTACAATATTTGAGGTTTGGTATAGGAGTATCCGGTGGTGCATTTTTGTTTTGGCTTCTCATAAGAATGCCAATTCCTGGGAGCCATTGGAGTACTCGTGGGAATGTAGGGTGGGTCCAAAAAAGCTCGTAACCTACTCTTTGCGTGGCATTACCTTGGTTGTGTTGGCCATTGCACTTGGCGTAGCAAAGAAATCATCATCTAGAGCTCCGTTGCCCGGTGTCGATGAAGTAACCTTGGCGCTTGGCGCGAATAGGAAATCGTCTTCGAAAGGATCCCCCGGCTTCGAAGCACAACTGGCGGGTTCTTGTCCGAGTGGTTGAGGAGGAGCACCAAGGAAATCGTCGATAAAAAGGTCATCGGACATCGGGATGCCTTCAAAGGGAGGACATTGTGAAACGTTGTGTCATTCATCGGTTCATATGGGGGGCAACTCAAATGTCCCCAGGTCCATCACATGAACCGTGATTTAGAAGAATCTACGTGATTTGTAGAACTCTATGGTGTTACACCTCGTAATATTGTCCACTTGCCTTGAGACACCATTTTCTTCCATCTCTTTCATTGACACGCGGATGCGCCCAAGTTACCACGATTGAAAGACCGAACCTCGAACATCATCAACGTACAAGAGACATCTCGCGACATCACAAGTAAGAACCGCCAATCATTACGGGGCAAAGTCTAGTCGACGGGGTGGGCTCACAAGCACGGATAGACGTCCACGATATTGTTGCGAAAACGAACACGGAGACAACGTCCATGAACCGTTTCGTCGGCCAATCTCAACCCTTTACAATCTATCAACCAATGTAATGTAAAACAAGTCATAGCCTATCCTATCCATAGTATGCCACGGATATACATCTCTTAATGTCAATGTATTCGAATAATGCTACACATATCGACCGTAAACCTCCGTCGCCCGGCAAGGTTCTCGGCAAACATAAATGGTTTATGAGATTTATGCAACCCTCCAAGATCCCCATGAGTGCAATCTCTTTGCGTTTCTTCAATTTGTTCCTCTCAAATTGACGCCAAAATTTGAAAAACCGTAGGTCAGGAGAGCTAGAATGAAATGGGGGAATTTGTGAAGTCTTTATGCAAGGAGTAGGTTGTGGCCAATGTTCCATCTCAGGGAGATGAAGGAGGCAGATAGGCAATTCCATATCAAAATGCGGAATACACTGTAGCTCTTATCACTCAACACTGGACTCCCACATAAGCCCCACGAAGTTTGCTACATTGGCACGAGAAGTAAACTCTCCACTGAACACTTGCGGTCGCGAGCACCTCCTATGTGCAACGATGAAGATGTCATGTGTGTTTGTATGCTTTCGTGTGAAATGCTAATGACGTTAGGGCATACTCATTGCACGCACCGCACGCACCCCAAATTCACTTGAACGGAATACAGGCACTTGACAATGACATGGACCGTGATGAGGAGGGTACCTTCTGTGCAGTGAAATCCAACGCCTACAATCTCATCAAGAAGGAAAGGGATTCAAACCAAGCACGCCGCTAAAACCAGCTACTGTTTCATGTGGTGTTGTCCTACAAAAGCCGCAAACCTCCTTTTTGGCAAGTACCACCACTATTAGGGGCTTTCTTGGAGTCATTGGCAAACTTGGCAAACTTGGCAAACTTGCTTGAGATGAGGAAAAGAGTTGGAAAAAAAGTCCCTAAGCTTAAAACTAACAGCGAATAGCATATTGCACTTCATTTCTGAAGTGGGGGGAGCAGCGCGAATCGCAGGGAAGTGCTCAATGTGCACAATGTCCAATAACGTCCCCTTACAATTTCAATGCCCTAAAGCCGCCAGATATTGTCCTTCGGACGTCCGGAGTTGACGTCTACCACGTCTCAAAAAGTTCCGTGCAGGTCAGCTCGTAAGACTTTTGGCCTTGCTGGCGCTAGCGCTGCTTCAAATCTTGAACGCAGCGAGTCGAATGAATTTTTGGTGCGAGTTCTGATCTATTAAGATTAAATACACTCCTTTTCGTCTTGTGTTGACAGTGAGTCATGAATTTTGAACAAAATGGGGAGTATTGGAGAAGGCCAATATGGCTAGTTCGCGTTGACCCACCTCTTCCTTCCCACAATTGCTTTACCCACTGGCCGGCATTGCCATGAAAAGCACCATGATGCTTGTGAACCAGCCATGTTGACGTTGTTCTTCTAAAGTGGGGTTAAGGTAAATTACCTTTGCTGCACCGCCGGCGGACTACGAGGACCGACACTGTTTTCGGCAAAGCATATACCACCGTTTCGCGCAAGACATCTTTGCGGACAAAGCATCCATGAATCCGATTGCATCAATGTAAAAGGATATATCCAAGGAGATACCTTGTCCGATGTGGATTGCTTTTGAAAATGTTGCCCAAAATCGGGCCAACTGAGGATCGTCGTGCTTGCCCATGCCGCCGTATTGTAATCCAAACCGAAATATGCCATTTCCATAGGACATGCCCCCTTTAACCCCTTCGGTGCCCATTTTAAAAATATTTTGAGGAGCTAGATTCAAAAGTCGTCGCACAACTCTATGTAGACGAGAAACTGCTCGATGGTGGTAAAATGATAGGACAACATCTTGTGTGGTATAGGGCTAACTCTGCCAGCCGGCGGCAACGAGAAGCGTGAAGAGGCCCAGTTCACAACGCTTTTTTTTGTATTGTGTTGCAGGTGATAAGAAGGGATCCTCATCACTATTTTTGGGCGTAGCAACTCCTCCTCTTTACACTGAAAATATATACTGTAACAGGTGAAGTAGGCGCCATACGGCGCCTGCCGAGGATGACAGAACTAGAGGTAGTGCCAAACCCCACAACGCAGAACATGCGGTGACTGGCGTCGCAAGTGTGCTTAGTACTGTCGCGTGCGTGAGTCGTGAAAGCCGAATTCGAACTTAAAGTTGGTGCTTTTCCTCTCATTTTTTGCACAGTAGCCCACACGCTTTGGGCACCACAAAATGGTCGTGCGGAGAAGCAGAGGCCACAAATTTGGCCACAAAGGTCTGAATGCCTAAAACCTTGTTCTGTTGCCAATCGCAATGCCGCCTTGTGATGCTTCCGCACATAAATTTTATGAAATGCGACTGCAGTTAAAGACTGGCAACCGCCATCGTGGTGCTTTGCCCGTGTTGACCTGAGCAACCATTCCCACATCATTTGTAGGCGACAAGAAACTTAACCGTCGGGATGACTTGAAAGGCGTGCAACTATGCAATATGAATCTGACAGATTTCCGCCAACACGCTGCCCAATTTCCGGAATCCGAGGTGACATTTGCGGTGGAGCGTGTCAGAGTTGAGTGAGCCCCTTTGCCATACCAAGACATAGACGCTTGTCAAGTCAATAATCACACGATAAGCAACAATCCCAAATTGATTGGTTATCGCTCGCCCTTCTTCGGCGTTTGGTTAGTTGTTGTGTTAGGTTTCCTACAGGTTCGCTTCGCCAATAACTCCGTTTCAAGTGGTGCTTCAAAAGTGAATTTGTTTGTTTGCAACCCTCTCCACATCGTCCTTACTCCTTACTCCTTACCTCCAGTTTTTGTACCTTCGTGAGAACGAATTTCACAACTTTGATCCTGCCATGCCTTTGGTACACCTAAAAGTATGCAACCCATTTCCTCGCCCTTCGATGGTTTCAGGGTTGGTGGCACCCGTATCACTCGTCATGCGGAACGCACAAAAAACGTCAGTTCTTGTGGTCCGAAACATGGCTACAATTTTGTCGTTTCCGCCACACTTAGGTGTTGGATCTATGTCAAAACCACTTGGTGAACGTTGATTTCTTGCACTTACTTCCTCATTTGCGGGTATGCATGCGTTCGCAAACGTTGTGAATGCCCGCACGCACACGTGGTGACAGGTCCTTTTGCGTTCGTCATCAAGCTTGTATTTGTACTTGTACTTGTACTTTTCTTTGACCAGCACCTTTACCTCACGGGGAATCGTATCGAAAGCTTTGAAGGCTTCAATGATTTGGAGGAGCTCGAGGTGTGTTGTGGGATGGCAAGCGTAAGGAAACGGCAAAGTATTTCGGGAAACAGCGTAGAATTGGCATGTGGCGAACGTTTTTCGGATATCGTTGCAGGCGTTGGAGGTTCCACGGATTGGATTGCTCGCATTCCCATTACACATTTGCATCTTTCGTTAGACATTGTGCCTCTCCAACAATCGAATTCCCTCCTTCGAGGGCCTCGGCACGTTGCCCAACTTGAGGATCCTGAGCGTTAGCAACAATTTGATTTCGGATTTCAAATTCTTCCCGTTCCTTCCTTCACTCTATGTATGTTGGTTGCGAGGAACAAATTGCCGTGTCGTGGATTCCAATGTGGCTACCAAAAACCTTGATGTTCAGGTCAAGACGCCGCCCATGCACACCTTAGGTTTTGAACTTGGCGGGCAATCCTTTGGCGACGAACGAATCATATCGTAAGTTGGCAATCGCCGTTTGCAACCACGAATTGTTCAAGATCGACAACATCGAGATCACCGATGAAGAGTTGGAAGACACGCATTTGTTCCGGGGCAAGATTGCATTTTGCATTACGGAGGGCTTTGTGGCCGATGAGAGGGCACTGAGTGTACCTGAGCAAGCCGACATGTTCTTGCTGACCAAGCAACGTGAAACCACGAAACAACACTCCCTCGTTTTGCAACACATACACTTAGAATCAAATCTTCGAGAGGGCAACCCCGTAACCCTTCAAGTGTGCCTGCAAGATCGACGTCCCCTCGCCGAAAGGAAATCAACCAAATTCCAGTCCAACCAAATTTATCCCGTGGAATTGACCGTTTCGGGCGAAGCCAAACAAGTGCTTGTTGTGGGTAGCATGAACAATTGGCAAGAACCACTAGAGCTCGAGAAATGTTACGAGGACGGCAACGCTTTCTTCCACACGACGTTGTATCTTCCTCCGGGAGAATACGAGTATCGTTACATTGTGGACGGAGAGGAAAAAGTTTCCGAACACGCCAAAACAATCTCCAAGTACAATGACACAATATGTAACATGTACAAAGTGATGGGAGTGGCTGAGGAGTTGGATCCCAACAGTAGTACCTTGTTGCACATTCGATGGCTACGGAGCAACGTCAACAGTGGTTTTGATTTGATTGAAGGTGAGAATTCTTTGGTTCACGTCCCCAACTTGGACGATGTGGGTGCTTGTCTACGTGCCGAGGTTTTATCATATTTGAACGGGCAATTTGAAGGTGCATCTCCCGTGCCATTTCGTTCGTTCCCAATCGGGGTTGTGGATTTCTAGAGAAAAAATATTACACCATAGGGTAGTTGTGGAACGCCACGAAATGGTGTGTGGTTGACCAATTACGTCCACGAAAATTGTGGGACGAAAAGGCACACATCATAGACAGCGGGCGTTCCGAATGAACGTTCCGTAGAGCGCGGGCGACCGTTCCTAGTAAACGCTCCACGGAGCGTGGGCCACCGTAATAACCATTCCGAATAAACGTACCACAGGCAAGAGCTAAACCATGCATTCCGTACATCACAGTGACATATTTTGTCCCTTGCCGATGCGCGTGTTTTCATTGTTGAGTAGGTGGTTGCTACCGTGTAACGTAGTAGTTCGTTGATTTCTTTTCGGTTGACATGTGCACATTCTTCTCGTAGCTTTGGTGTTCGACATTACACCACCTATTATGTGTGGTGTGCCCATGTGCACTCGTTTGGAGCTACAAGGCGACGCTGTCGAGGCTGGAGAGCTCGTGGTTCAATATGCTTACTCCGGTGGACAAGAAGACGGTAGCACGTTCCAATGGACCAGAATTTCACCCACAGGAGAAGAACACTTGTTGCAGGTAGTTACAATGCCCACGCAGACAAATTATTGAATTGTAGACAAAGAAAATTGCACATTAACCACTGCCTTTTGGGGCAGCGGCAAACAAAAATAACGCCCTTGAACCAATATGTGCGACCTGCCTTTTGCAGGTGGATGGACCTGCGTACCAAGTGTCGGCAGCAGACATTGGGAGCAAGTTGAAGGTTGTGTACACTCCAAGGCGCGATGATGGTCAAGCCGGCGACCCACAAACGGTGTTCTCACCACAAGTTGCTCCAGGTTGTGAGTGCGAGAGGCATGGCATGGTGATTAGCCGCGACAGTCGTTGTTTGGTGGGCAGACCCACGCATAGACTGGGCATGCGTGCCGCCGATGAACCAGTTGTTGCGTACATCTGACAGTGGATATGGAAAACTCGGAATTACGTGCCCCTGAAAAGGCCTGATCCCTCTCTTCCCGTGCGCGCCCATCGCAAGAAGAGGCATGCGATGGGTTATTGCTTGGATGCGAAAGTTTGTCTCGGAGTGTCGCACAGCGGCAGTATTCCAAGGCTCTGCATCCTACTGAGTGTTTGCGCAGGATTTTGAAAGAATTCACAGGCCTTCACAGGCGAGATTTGAGAGTTCCGTTCGTGCGCATCGCATGCCACAGCGTGGTCGCTTTCTACGCTGGCACGAAGGGCCGGCATCTAAAATTCTCCGCGTATAATACCCAGCCTCAAACTTGGACGACGTTTCCAGTTCCCTGAAGCCAACTGCTGTAAGGGAAACGGTTTTCTCTCAAACCCCACATCAGGGTTAATTGGGTCACACGTGCATGCGTCACGACGCACTCTTGCACACAGCCCCTCCAGTGGCGAAAAGCATCGATATGGTCGGATCTTTCGTTGAAGGCGACCCCATCTCTTTGGAAACGGAATATTATGGCGGTCGCGAGGGCAACAGTCGATACGTTTGGTACAGGCAAGTCAATGGAGGATACCATCGTCTTCCCGGTCTGTTTGGGATGCGGCTGTTCGGAGGGTGGCGTGTGTGTCATGGCGCCGGGGCCTCCCGTGCAGCGGTTCTTTTTGTCTTCTGTTCATCGGGGCGTCGTGCTCAGGTAGATAGGTGGGCACGATTTCCAGATGCCTGCTCCGCAGACCCGGGGTGCTGCTTTACTACCCTTGGATGCTGCTGCGCATACGCAGACCAACAGACCAACTGTTCATGCCTCTGTTCAGGTGGAACTGGACGCACGTATGTGCCGACAGCTGATGATGTGGGGCAGATCTTGACTGCAGAGTACACACCAGTCTGCATTGACGGTATGTGTGCATCCCCTGGCCATCGTTGTGATCCAAACTGCCCATCAGGGTTGCACACCTGTGCAAAGAACTCAGTTCTATCCAGTCATGTGCACATGCCCACTGGTACAAAGACGTTCAACAAACCCATCCTCAACAATTCACTCAACAAGGATGAGGAACCCTGGTGCCTCGACAACCCCAGAGGCAATTGAACCCGCGACATCCCTGCAATTTTTTCTTCTTGCTCGCCAGACCCAATGAGACTATTGCGGGGTTCATTTCAAATGGACGACTGTTCTGACGTGAACCATGTCTTCCCAAGATCCTCAACAACCCTCAAAGCCCCCTACCGAGCTCAACAACGCCCCCGACAACCTTGCCAACCGAGTGGGCAACCCTCAACACGCCCCAGTTGATAAAAGCAACCTGACGACAATCCTTCAGCCGGGAGGCAACCCTGAACATCCCTTAACAACCCTGAACAAACCCGTATTGTGACCGTTATCTAGCATCTGGGCGGAGCCTGCATCCGGCGGCATGGTCTAAGCAACACGTGGCTGGTCTGAGAGAATTAAGGATTCTTGTTGCTGCAGCTTTCATCTCATTTCAGGCCGAGAAGGTGCTGCAGTCCGAACAGATTCATCACCGATCACCGCAAGTATGTGTGAGCCCAGTCTGTTAACATTTCATGGATTTCTTTTGCCTGCACGCTTTCTACCCGTGCCGTGGAATCGCGATTGAATGGGTTCCCAATCAACGATATGCGGTTGACGTTCATGTGTCTTTCACCACACCAAG
Organism: Eutreptiella sp. 'Long Island Sound 2002'; assembly: GCA_964036045.1. Lineage (NCBI taxonomy): Eukaryota > Euglenozoa > Euglenophyceae > Eutreptiales > Eutreptiaceae > Eutreptiella > Eutreptiella sp. 'Long Island Sound 2002'. The sequence goes on from OZ038382.1 coordinate 21,053,409, forward strand.
AAACGCTGTAAGTGCATTCGACACGGCACCGCTCGGCCTTGGAGCCGGACCGTCAGGTGGTTCAGCCTCGTGGTCGGGCAGGGAAGGATGCCCAGACCCGGGGGGGCTGCTCCTGCACGAGGCCGCCAGCCCAACCCAACCCAACCCCCGCTTCACCCCCCAACCCAACGGGCGGGCAACCAACCCACCCATCCACGATCGGAGCATTCCCTCCTCAAAAGGCGCACACGTATGTACCCCCGGAACGCATTTCTGTTTCGAACGCATCACTTGATTGACAATTGGCATCGCCTGATAGAATGCGACGACAGTGGAATCGTGCCGCTGGATCCACGAAGCGCGGGCTGACACCAAGACTGTACGGGAAGAAGCGGGGGCGGGTGCCAAGCGCAGACCAACGCCAACTTCTTTTTGATTCACTGCTGTGCAATGAAGTGTCCGCACTCACTGCAGACTGGCAGTGCTGAAAATGTTCGCCAGCCCATCAAATCTCGTGGGTCAACACCACCAGCAAAAAGGGAACGTGCAAGTTTCTATAAGAAGTTTCTGTGAGAAGGATAACAGGATGCACGTTCGCACTCAGGGATCAAGGGGAGCGAAGGGTGTGGATTATCCCACAGCAATGGCTGGAAGGCACCCCCAACAGAGGGCACGGCAGGGAACTGGGAACTGGCGGGCCTCAGTGACACGGATCCACGCCACCGAGTGCCTAGTGACATGGTCTTTGCAGCGCAGAGCAAACAACCAACGGCTCGCGAAATCAGGAGGTACATAGTCCGGAATGTCATAAGTGATTGCCAGCGGCCCCGTCGTGCTGCCAACAGATACAAGGCGGTAAAGGGAGTGGGAACAATATGTAATGCAGCACTCATTTCCATTCTGTTGAGGGTTCGCATGTGGTCTCATCACCTCTTTCAGGTAATCCCAGAGCAGTGTTGAAGCTGGTTGGTGATTTCCAAGTGGGGTCTGTCATTTCTGCGGAGGCTCAGTACATTGGTGGAGAGGCTGGCACCCCGATCGTCCAGTGGTATCGTGTCTCGGACGATGGTGATGTTGAGCAGTTCAATCCTCCACAGCTGCTCTCTTACCGAATTGCGCCTTCCGATGAAGGATACAGCATTGGTGTTCAGTACACTCCGATGAGAATTGATGGTTTGCAGGGGGAAATCGTCGAAGCTCAGACCCCAGGCCCCATCGCAGGTATCCCGTGGCAGTGGTTTGCAATGATGCCCAAACAGGGAGGTTGGAGGGGAATGCCGGGGTAGGACAGGAGATGGAGACGGACGGTGGGGCTGGGACATGGAGTCTGCCCCCCTCCCCTCCTCTCCTTGGCTTTCCCTTCACGCTCCTACAGCCTGATGGTGGTGGCGGTGGTGGTGGTGTGTGTGGCATCGTCTCGTGGGGAAAGCCGTTTGGCGTGTGGCGAGGGGTGCGAGGTAATGATGGTGATGATGATGATTGCACCCTCCGAATGCCATTGCATAAGGTATTCTCCATGTACCCCCTGTCCATCTCCTCTTGGATTGCACAGGTTACAGTCCCGTTGTGAAGAGTCTGGTCATCCGGCCAGATGCACTGCAGGAGGGTGGAACTGCCGGCGTGGTTGCAGAATATTCTGGTGGCCAGGAGGGTGAGAGTCTGATTGAGTGGTTCATTTCTGATGAGGAGGTCCGCTTGTTGTGTTATGGGAAAGCAGATGTAGTCGTTGTTGTGTGGCCAAGGGGTTATTGGTTAGGGGATGCAAGGCCAAGGATTCATGCCATATTCTGATCAAAGTTTTGGGGAAACGCATCTGAAGGGCTGGCCAGAACGCAGGGCACGCAGAGCTGAGAGCACTGATATCAACAGTGAACCTAGTTCACTCTCGCAGCGATAGGTAATGCGTTTGCAACATAATTTTGGTGCATCAAATGCAGAGGTGTTTGCCCTCCATCAGCCAGTATTCGCTGGTGCATTGTGCAGGCAGGTGCGCATTTAATGCAACCCATCAGTGGTGTGTGCTGTGCAAGGATTTGTCCGCATGCCACATACCGTTGGACACAACCCTAACCAGGCACGGGGGGTCAGTAGCGGCGGTGTCGCTTGGTCCTGCACCAGGGAGTTGTACAAGGACCCAATGTTGCATCCCGTCCCCTCCTTCTGCTTCCGCACTGGGTGTAAGAGTTTCTCTGTGGTCCACCACTTGGGCTGGTGGTGGACTGGATATGATTGCCGCTCCGTGGGCAGCGGTTAGTGAAGGTTGATGCACAATTGATGGTGGTTGAGAATGTACAGCGAGTGAGCCCACGGTGTCTTGAGGTGGAGACGATACTGAGGGTGCTGCTCCTGTGGCCCTGGCAGAGGATTTTTTGCACACCATACATTGGCTCTACCCCCCGCCTCTTTTCTGGGGCAACCCTTACCCCTCAATTTTACCCTAGCCCCTGCGCCGTCCCGGAACAGTTGCCGGAGCGACCGGCAATATACACCAAAACGCTGCGGCGATAGGGGCGCACTCCCCAGCAGCATTCAAGGAGCGACCAGCCCAGAAGAAAAAGGGTAACACCCACGAAGCCCCAAAAGCCCAACCTGAAGCTACCGAAAGTCCGCAGTGCCCAAGCGGATACACAAGTGGCAATGTGCAATTCTGTTGAAAAGGTGGTATTGTGGGGGATGGTGCAGGCAGAACAGCCTGTGTAGAAGTGCGCATCTTCGGAACGGTGCCATGAGGTTTCCACAGCTAGAAAAGGATTGCAAAACAATGTCCTGCTGCGCGCAGGCAGCACCTCACTGGTCAGGCTGCTGTGGTGTTGTTCATAGTAGTGATCGCTTTGTGACGCGGCAATTCGACCGCTTTGTGCGCCGTCCTCTGCCAATGAATCAGGGCTGCGAGTCAGGGAATATGTTTTCCAGTTATTCACGATTCCTCTGGTACAATTCCGGTTCACAAATGGCAGTAGGTATAGTTTTTGCGGTCTGCAACAAATGGCAATAAAACAAAACTCCTAGATGGAATCCGTTCGGAAAGGTTCAAGCTGCTAATTGCTAAAACAGATGCTGGCACTCTGAAGCAACCCCCCCCCCCCCGGATTCCCATTGCACAAAGCAGCCCCGCCATTTTGCAAGCCGCTTCGCCATTTCGCATAAAAGAGGGGTAGGACACACCTGCATTCGGCAGTCCACGCAATGTCTCTGCATTTTTTGCCAAGCTCTTCTTATTTGGTCCCATTTCAGAGGGTGTGGCTGGTGGTCAACCAACACTGCTGGCAGCCAACCGACAGCAATGGTGGTCGGCCAGTGCTCTTGTCGTGTTTCGGTCACGGACCCCAGCTGGTTTTGTTTTCCTTCCATTTGTTCCTTTTGTTTTTGGCACGAAGGACAGCCCTGCCGTGTATTGTCGCTCTGATGCCACCACGTACCCACAGGGGGACAACTACACTGCAATTCCCGTGGAAACGAAGAACACTCGATTCATCGTGCTCTCCGGGAACATGGCATACAAGAGGCTGAAGGTATTTCTATGTGCGTGCCCGTGCGCATTCGAGCATCGCCCGTCACGTGTTGTGCGTGCCAATTCTTCCAACGGGAACACCCAACCAAAGCACACAGCACCCTGTCCTTTTTCAGCTGTAGCCAACCCTTGTTTTGAAGCGGTGTTCCCATCAGTGTGCGCCCATTGCACAGCCCCCGCTACAACCCCTTCAGACCCTCCCCTCCCTCAGGGTACAGTTGGGTCGGCCGGAGCCACAATACCTCCAAACCCCATCCTCGCACTCGGGCCATAGGTGCCACAGACGCTGAGCCTGAACAGAACTGCCTAGGAACGGAGGGACACGTGGCTTTTTGCTTTTGGATGGACTGCGGCCTGGGATCAGATTGGAATGCGGTCACGGTGCATGCGGTGTGTGGTCGACATGCGGTGCAGCCAACAGTGTGCTTCTTTCTCCACGAAGATTAGCCATCTGTTTGCAAGAGCTTGCATGTTCTTAATGTCTTTTGCATTGCAAACACCCAAGCTTTTTTTCGCTTTTTTTGGTAGCAGTTCAACAATCGCATGAAAAGTGATCATCCAGTCGAAAGCATCTCTGCAATGTGAGGCTCAGCTCAATACTCAAGAGGTTCAGTATGAATGACACACAACGACCTGTGTGTCGTGGGGAATACCAACCACATGGATCACCTGGACCTGTGCAAATGTTGCAGCCTCCTGTCATGTTAGCAACAACCACTGCAGTAAACTGGGTACCCCATTCTCCCTTTTAAGCAGTTCTTCCAGAAGACATTACTATTTGGAAACTGGATGTTTTGGCAGATTTATGCTCTTGCTCTGTGCACCCCAGGCTTCAGGTTGCTGTTTGCAATCCTCTTGGGCTGGTGCCCTGCAGCTGTGTAGGAATATGCTGATGGTGCATGGCTGTGTGTGCGTGTCCTGCACGCATGCCTCCCCCCCCCGTCGCACCTTTAAGCCTTTATGGCACCCTCGCCCCCTCGCGCACCAACTGTGCCACCTGTAGGCACCAATATGAGCGGTGATAAGGTGAAACTGGTAGCGTTTGAGAGTGATGGCGTGTGATTTTCAAGGGCCCCGCTCCATTGCCAATATGCATCCTTTCTGCAGGTGTCATTTACACCAGTGAGGAAGGATGGTATGAAGGGCTCTTCCGTGGCTGCTCTTTCAACGTTTATCAAAGCAGGTGCAGTGCTCTTTTTGTTGTACCTTCTGTTGGAGATAATCTGCTAATGAGGGTGCTGTGTTGAGGTGTGCAGAGGAGGAGCTCTGCTGGTTGTTTGTTTCCACCAAAGACTGCATAAAATATTTTTCCTGGGATTGCATGCACACGTGGTTTGCTCAAGTCCAGTGCCTGGGAAATAGTAGTAGCATGCGCAGCAGTGACACTGGCAGCAGTGTTTATCAAAAGATCTTCCAAACCCTACACTGTGCACTGCATACTGCTGTGGGACAGCGTGCAACGAGGAGAAGCCCGCTGCCCATGCCACGTTTTCCAAATGAGGGCGTATCTTGATCTTGCTGCAAAAGAGTGGCCATTGCATGGAGTCTTGTGTGGGAGGGCCAAGCCTGCGAGCCTCAAGACGGCCATGTAGGGCCATGTTTTGGTATCCAGTCGCTACAGCCATGATCTGGGGACTGAGGGTGTGCCTCTGTGTGTTTTACTGTGTGTTTTGGGGGGTACCATCTGAGCATGTGTGTGTGTTTGTGGGGGGGGGGGGGGGGCAGCCTGGGGCCATTGTTGAGGATTTTCCCCATCGCTGCTACTCTCCTGACTGATCGGTTTACCTCCGAGATCCTGGCCTAGTGCGGCTCACTGGAACTTCTGATGATTGGGGACCGCCAGTTCCAGCTGCCAGTGGTAGTGGGTATAGCAAACCAACCTTCTGTTCCTTTGTGACATCTCCTGCCCCCCTCCCCAAGCTTTTGGTTGGTGGCCTCCTGCAGGGTGCTGCGTCTTTGGGTGATTTATGTGGGGGCAGACCATACAAACAGAAGTAGTTTGCTGGCTGGTCCCTACCACTTGGTGCTGTTGAACAGCGGTCCCAGAAGAGGACTCTCGGGTGGGGGTGGGGTGGGGTGGGGGCTTGCTTGCTAGCTGTTGGCAGGGTGTTTGTGGTTGTTGCACAAAGGCCGTGCAGTGGGGCCTAGGTGGTTGTGCATTTTAACTATGTGTTCCACTAGGGGCTGGGGCCCTGCATTTGGGCGTAGGTAGCCCAGAAAGGCCCTGCAGTAAGCCTCAGTAGTGATGTGCTTCGACTGTTTGTTCAACCAGAGGGTTCAGGTAGGTTGTGTCCTGTTGCGAAGGAGGATCACCTGTGTGTGCATGTATTACTAACCCAAGGGTGGAAGGGAGCCATTAGTAGTTGTGTTGGCCCTCGGCAGTTACACTCATCTACTAATGCAGTCCCATACTGTCTTTGCTGCCCATAGGGTTGAGAACACCAACCACTCCTCACCAACCACTCCTCACGGATGAATGTGTTGACGGGGTCCAGTTGGATGTGCACCTGTATTCCCCAAGCGTAGCAAGCAGTGCATTCCTTGGAGCACCGTTTCTCTCACTGTTGCTTGGTGCATGCATACAGCGTACACCGCGTCTCCTCTAGACGGTTGTGGCAGGACTTGTCCCAGCCGTTGCTGAGCGTGGAACACGCATTTTTAAATCATGGTAATATCTATATCTCTTGTTAGCTCGGGTATTCCTTGGTGTTATGAGTTAGGGTTTCCGGTGGCACCAGGGTATTGTTGATGGATGGGGGCCCTTCAGTGGTTGTGGTTTGGGTTGTTTGGTCCACTTTGGGGTAAAGGAGAGGTCTCACGTTGCGGGTGGTTGCCAGCTGTGGTAGGGTGATATGTCCCTCTGGAATATGAAATTTGGAACTGTATTGGGGAAATTGTATCTGCGTGCACGATGTGATTGGGGGCGGTTGGGGTATGGGGGGAGGGATGTTTCGAACAGCTGTTGGCCCTCTCCCGCAGCCACCAGTGTCACCTTGCTATTTCAGCGTACAGATCTGTGGGCGAAAGGCGCCAAGGGAAGCACGCCCCTGAGGACCTGTTTTATTTTGTAGTTGTGCGACTCTTTTGCGAGTGCCTGCCCAGTAGTCAACCGCAATTCCCACATGACACAACTACATTTCACTATAAGGATCCCATACAGGGACGCTTGGGGGAGGGGAGTCGATTTCATGCTCACTATCTTCTCACACGTCACATGAGCATGCAGACAAACAGTGGTATTGTCTGCATCTGCAAGGTAGCACAGGCAGGAATTTTCTCGTCGAACCCATTGTATCGCAGGGCCTCCCATGGCTAAGGATGTTGAGCTGTTGGCAGAGGGCAACTCCTACCAAGGTGTTTTCAAATATTCGGGCGGCCACCCTGGCTCCCATCAACACCGGTGGATCCGAGTGTCTCCTGAAGGCGCCGAAACGACTATTTCTCAAACGGTATGCACTGCTGTGTTGCTGCATGTGTGCGCATCAGATGGGGTGGGTCGGTGCATGGCTGATGTTGCAGAAAAAAGTCAGGTGTTAAATATGCCGTGGAATTGGTCCGCCCAGGGTAATATGGTACCCTGTAGAGTCGACAAAAGTTACAAGTGGCCGTTTGCGAGGTTTTCGAATTCAGGTTCTGTGAAAGAGTCTCTTCCGCATGGCTCGAATGTCCGCATGCTATCGGCAAATTCGTGCCAGGCCAATATGATGTATCCTCTACAGCATTGTTGGTCTATTTTCAACAGCCAAAGGATTACTTTCGTGCTTTGAAGGTTGGAAGTCTACAAAGTTCTTGCTACTCCAACTGTTCCTAGCATCTGGAAACGATTTCGTTGCTTTTCTTGGTCTATTGCTCCCCTCCCCTCGGGGTGTGCCTCAGCCCGGCATTTCCATGTGATTGCATCGTGTGCAGATCGGAGGAAAAGGACTGCACATACCCACCAAAGACGACAACGGCTGCAGATTGAAGTATGTGTGTTCTCAACTTGCAATATGTCTTTTGGTGTATTACTCTGGGGATGACAGCCAACTGGCTCACCGTGTGCTTGTGTGTGTTGTGTGACAGATGTTTCTCTTGGTGCATCCATTGCGGCCAAAAAGCTCCTCCCCAAGCAATAATGGTCAGGCTTTCGAGCATTGCGCGCTGCCCAGCATTGGCGTTGAAATCCGGTCATTGTTCCGAACCGGCAGCTGCAATTCAGACACATTGACCCAATTGGTTGCCGCATTTATCCTCGTCAGATGCATTTTTTGTGCAAAATCTTTTGTAATTGTGTCAGGTATGCAGTCAAACCTGTGCGTCACGATGGTACCGCGGGAGACTGGGTCTTCTCCGGACTGAGTGCAGTTATTCGACAATTCGGTATGATGTGGGCAACGCACTGGATTGGGGAGTGAGGTTGTGGCGAATGATTGTTTGGGAGATGGGAATTTCTGCACAATTCTGCAAAGGCCTGAGTGTATACTGCAGCTACTGAAGGGACAGGGGCACACTGCAAACTAGCGACACAAGAAACTGGACACCAACAGAGCGCTAGTCCGCACCAAGATGTTGTCCTGCAGTATGCATCTAAAGTGACTCCTCACAAGCTTCACACGAGAGTACCATCGAAGATGGGTCATTTGCGGCCGGGTGGGCAGGTGCTGGCAGGTGCAAGTCAATTCATGTTTTTCTTAAGGTTCTTAAGGTTAAAGTTCGGGCTGTCAGGCAGTCGAACAAGGGAATTCTTTTTTGGGACGTCGCGGACCGCCATGCGCAGACACCTTACCCCAGGACGTCAGATTACGACAGAATGTCCGAACTAACAGCCAGAAGTCAGCCTACGGAGAGTTGTTTTGAACAACAGCTGCTGGCAATCAGCCGGGATTTCGCCATGCGGAAGGATGGGCAAGGGTGCTCCCTGGTTAAGAACCCTCCCCCCCCTCAGGAAACCTGGCCAACGGCAATGGAAGGAGGGAGGTTGGGCTCCCCCAACTGTTCCCTCAACAGGTGGCAGTGGGCCTGCGCGGGCCCGGGGACACGTAAAACAGGCCGGGCGGTGCTACTGGGGAGATACTGTACAGGCCCTGTGTCTAACCAAGAGAGAACGGACTCTCTACTGTGGAACCTCCTTGTCGGCCCGCGTGTCGCACTCCCACCACTGGGAGCACAGTGACCAGCTGAAAGGTGATGGATCCGAGGATGGTGAGGTACACACTCTCGGAGAGTGTGCGGAGAGTAGAGGCACACAGGTGGTACGGGGACGACGGTCCTCACCTACGCTCCTAAGGCCGCCGCGGGATAGTGCCCATCTACCGCTGGAGCAGGAGTGAACAGGCAAGGCCGGTGAAAATGGTCAACGCTCAGCGCAGCTCCGGTGGGGGCGGTTGGGTCAGACCGTCGGGTCTACTCTGAGTGGATTGCTCAGTTGCACTGGCACCCGGTGCAAAGGCTCGCTACTGACTGGGTCAGTGGCCGGTCATTCGGGACAACACCGATGGCTCAATGTATAGTCAGGCCACGCTAAGCACTGGTGGAGGGGGCTGCGGCGACGGCTGAAACCTCGGCCAGTGTGAGGCGTGCTGTTGTGATCAGAAACCCACTGAAAAGGTAGTTTCTGGGAAGCAGTGGCCCTTGTGATTGTGTAATGCCCCAAGAGCAGCACTCCCACCGTCCAGAACACAGTGACCAGCCAAAACGCGAAGTGTTGGGGGCTGGTTGGTGAGGTACATACTCCCAGGGAGTGTGCCGAGAGCAGCGGAGGGTAGGTGCGCCGAGAAGCGCAGAGCAACTCAGGGGCACAGACGATGATCAAGGGGGAAAGGGTTCGTGGTCCATTTATGGAGGGAAAGGGTCTACGGGAAGGGCAGCGAATGGGGATCGGCCAATAGGCGCTGTCTATTTTCGAACAGGGCGCCCCCCTTGCGGGTGGGCGAAGGTTGCCCATCATGCAGAGACAAGGCAACAAAACGCAGCGACGCCAAGGGACACAAGAACCTCATTGACTTGAATAGTTGTGCGCGGCATGTGACGCCATCAGCAGCAGCCCTCCACGCGCGCAACAGCACACGCATGGAAGCGAATACAGGGGGCACATGCGACACGCATGCCTATTGCATTGCGTTGCTGCTTGCGGTGGTGTCATGAGTGTCTTTTTCAAGATTTGTATGCTGTTGCTCTTTTTTGTGCAGATGATGAATATTCCAGTGGTATGTCCAGTGGGGTTGCCTTCTCTTTGCCAGTGCCCGCGTGGCGTGCCATGCGCGAGTTTACAATGCGTGTCATGTCCTATGAAGTGGTCAGTTGATGGAAGGAGTTATGATTATTGGCTACTGACACTGTTCTGGGCAAGCTGCTCCAGAAATTCACTGGAGAAGCGGTCTGCTGGGCGTTTGTTCGCTGTAATCTCTGCCTCTACGTACAGCATTTGTAATTTAGAGGCCCGTCAGTCTATGGCCAGGACGTTTTGGGGGAAAACGACGGGAACCGAAAGCGTTGTGCTTGAGTTCTAATGAGGAATAAGTGTCCGCTCTCAGATCAAGGCGAGGTCCTTTTGATTCAACAATGAAATGAAATTCCACGAATCACGGTAAGGTGCGCTATTATTTTCAGTGCAACACCACACTTTCACTTGGTTGGATGCAGGTATACATCCAATTTTCCTTTGCAATGTTCTGCAATTTGCTGCAGGGGTGGTTTTTTAGGAGTCAGTTGTTTTGTGGTCAATCCGCTTGTTGCAGAAAGCTCAGGTTGGTAATGATTACCTGATGCAGTTCGGAAGCGTTGTCAACATTTTATTGACAGTGGTTGGCAGGCAACCGGCAGCAGCCGGTCAACCGAAGCTTTCTCAGGCGAATTCAAGCACTTCCATCATCTAAGGCCGCCTCAATGATATGTCCCATGTTGCTTTTTCTTCTTCATCCACGATCCAATTGGTCAATCCCTTCGCTCTCATGCCTTTGTGTGTGGACATACTTGCTAGTGCCCACAGGGGTGGATGGCCGGGCCCGCCGGACCCCCCCACCCCCTCCCCGGGTTGTGAGGTTTACGGAACATTTCAGCCTCAGTCTTCCCTCTGCCTCCTACCCCGAGCCCACAAAAATTACATGAATTAGTATGGAGGGTCTGAGTTGCTCACCCCCAGCTGGTTACACCCCCTCCCTCCTTCAAGCCTCCCCCCCCTCCTTCCAGTAGCTCTCGGTCGGTGGCTGTATTAAACAAGGTTCGTCTACCAAAGGTTCCACCTGCACTTTCGCTCAGCCCACCTGAATAAGGTCTCAGCCCGCCTCCTCCTTCAACCTCATGCCCCCTCTGCGCCCCACACCCCCCAACCCCTCAGGGACGGTCAGCTCCCCCCCACCAGATTTTGACAGATAGTTGGGGGCTGGGTCGCAACGATATCGGGCCCAACATCCCCCCCCCCCCTGTGTTTGTGCAACAGGTGTGTTTTGCGTGTGTGTGGTGGGGGGGTTGCTGCTAATCTCGTCTCATTATCAGGGAGATCAAGCAATCCCCCAGCAGTAGCGCCTTCCACACCACCACCAGCAGCCCCTCAGCCGAGCAGTATCCCAGCAGCATCCACACAGGGTTTTGGCGTCCCAGCCGCAGCTGCACAGGGATTCAGCGCCCCTGCTGCTGCTGCATCCTCCGGCTTCAGCACCCCATCACAGGCATCCGGCTTCAGCACTCCCGCAGCCCCCTCCCCTGGATTCAGCACTGCAGCAGCAGCATCCGGCTTCAGTACCCCTGCAGCATCCGGTTTCAGCACCCCATCAGTCCCATCCCCCGGGTTTGGTAACCCCGCAGCATCCTCAGGTTTCGCTGTCCCAGGGGCCGCCGCTCAAGGGGCCACCCCAAATTCAGTGCCACAGGTGTGGTCGTATGCCAATCATGTTGTGTAGCTTGAGAGTTTCGCCAGAGATAATTTTTCCTGGGGACTTTTCAGAGTTAAGGAAAGTGCCGAAATCTAGCGAGATTGCCGCGTTTGGGCCACTGCGGTACTGTGGTGCAAGTTGTCAGTGTGTACGGCTCCCTGTCCGCTGTCATGCCCAGATAAATTGTTGTGCATGAGTCACAGTTGCCTCTGCATCGCTGCAAGCGGCCACGGGGACAGTGTTCCGGGCACCTGTGTGTTGTTTGCACAGTTTCACGATGGCTGGCAGGGTGCATCTAAACCTGTTTGCCACCTCCAACCCTGCTGGCATATTCAATCTATGCCCAACAGTCAGTGAAATTGTCAATCAGACACTGTATCGACGAAACAGTTGGGTTTGCAGTCTGAGAAACTATTGTTTCTTTCTTTCTTTGTTTTCAGCCACAGCGTATCCCATTGAGGGTGTTTTTCGGGAATGCGGTTGCTTATGCCTGACTCACAGGACGCTTGATCCTAGAGATGCGCAAGAGTAGCAGCTGCAATGGGCTTCCATGTTCCCGCTTGTGTGTCAACAGAATACTTATGGCGCTTGGGGCATGGCAGGAGCGGCAGCAGCAGCACAAGGGCAGCCTGCAGCACAAGCAGCGCCTGCTAGTTCAGGTATACATGCACCCTGTGCGCAGATCCCGTGCATGGGATTGCCCACGTTGTTTGCGTCAGTTCCCTGGCTGCCAGGTTCCCACCCACAGTCTGTGTGCGTCACAGGCCAGCAAGAGGATTCAATGTGGTCATTGCATCCGTTTTCAGTACGTGTTTTCGGCTCCCTCTGCTAATTCTCTGTTCCTGCTTCTCTTTTTTCCCCCCATTCAGCCTGGCCTGCCTTGTTGACCACACCACTCGCAGTCTTCCTTTTTTCTTTTCGCCTCTTCAATTAGTCCCGCCCCTGCCACCCCCAACGACCAGGATGGCCGTTGTTGTTCCAGATCTTCGCATTGTGGGCAGTTTTACAGATGCCAAGCACCACGGACAAAACCCTGCTCTGACACATCCCTTCCCTGCCCCCTTTTGATTTCTCCTCACGCTTGACATTCCCTCAGCGGTGGTCGCCTGGATTGTTTTTGCTCAGAACAAGAAGGGTGAGTACTCTTTCTCCCATTGTACTACCACAAGCTACCTACTGTGCTACCAAAAGCAGTCCTACTACTCCCACTGTACTTCAGTATCGTGCATGGCGAAAGATATTGTCACGGATGGCTGGATGGTATTTGTCATGCAATGTAAACACAGCATTATCAACAACCACCGCCATGACAGAACACGACCCTGTAAGCTTGTGGTGGTAGATTGGGGGTAAGAGCAAAGCTGGTGGTTGTGTACAGGAAGGAAGAAGTGGAAGTACATTTCGGGGTGTGGGTCACTGCTTGTGTGGTGCATTGGTAGTACGATTACTGCTTGTGGTGGTCCATTGTCAGAGTACTATATGTGATGTGACCCCCTCTTTGAAGTCTCCTCGCCTGCAGACGCCTACACACCTTGGAGGGCATATTGACGAGATGACAATTTCCTTGGGCTTCCAAGGGCACGCAGCACAATGGGCTACATGCACACTGCAGGGCCATACAGTGCGCCAAAGCGCAATCACACAATGTACTCCAAGTGCTCCCAGGACTACGCTCGGTGGGCATCCATTTCTTGCAATATTTCACCTTGAACTGCTGAACGCGCTCAACAGGTCACGAGAGTGCTTAAGCGTGAGTTGGCAGTGCCAGGTTCGGGGGGATCATCACCTTCACAACCACACCCCAGCCGGAGAGCATTTGAAACTGGCACAGGCGCCCGTGTGGTATATGCCATTGTGATCAACATCCATCCTGATCCCACCGGTTCCCGATCCCACAAGCAGTACTCTTGCCCCTCTTCTCCATCCACTCCCCCTGCCGCATGCTCCATTAATACTCACAACCATTTCACAGCAGTAGAGTTCCTAGGTTACGTGTGACCGGCGTGACCGATCTGAAGGAAAGGTGGACAAAGACCCCCATCTGGCGGTTTTCATTCGTAAACAATCGAGATGGTGTGGGGACCCGTGATAGACCCAGACCCGCACGCACGCCAAGTATTGGGATGAAGTGTAAGATTGAGGGTGGCTGTGCCGATTGCCTCACTGCAAGATAAAATGGCAGCCGGCCATGGGCCTCGGAACTTTGCAGCCCGCGTTCGTGGAAAATAGAATGCGGAACCAAGGGCACGCAGCACAATGGGCTACATGCACACTGCAGGGCCATACAGTGCGCCAAAGCGCAATCACACAATGTACTCCAAGTGCTCCCAGGACTACGCTCGGTGGGCATCCATTTCTTGCAATATTTCACCTTGAACTGCTGAACGCGCTCAACAGGTCACGAGAGTGCTTAAGCGTGAGTTGGCAGTGCCAGGTTCGGGGGGATCATCACCTTCACAACCACACCCCAGCCGGAGAGCATTTGAAACTGGCACAGGCGCCCGTGTGGTATATGCCATTGTGATCAACATCCATCCTGATCCCACCGGTTCCCGATCCCACAAGCAGTACTCTTGCCCCTCTTCTCCATCCACTCCCCCTGCCGCATGCTCCATTAATACTCACAACCATTTCACAGCAGTAGAGTTCCTAGGTTACGTGTGACCGGCGTGACCGATCTGAAGGAAAGGTGGACAAAGACCCCCATCTGGCGGTTTTCATTCGTAAACAATCGAGATGGTGTGGGGACCCGTGATAGACCCAGACCCGCACGCACGCCAAGTATTGGGATGAAGTGTAAGATTGAGGGTGGCTGTGCCGATTGCCTCACTGCAAGATAAAATGGCAGCCGGCCATGGGCCTCGGAACTTTGCAGCCCGCGTTCCGCATTCTATTTTCCATTGCTGCAGTTCCAAATCCCTCTTTTTTGTTTCTCAGGTTGGGGTGTCCCCGCAGCAGCCTCTGCCGGAGTGGGTGCATGGGGAGCCCGCTGAGTTCACAAGTGGTGCCTCTCGTGGCAATGCCGCATCCTTATAGAACAGCAATTGTTTGCGTATTGGGTTATTTTAGACAATAGACACGTTGATTTACAGCTCTATTCGCCCGTGGGCAGTCTTTTGGCGCGTGTTCGTGCAGGGCCGTGCTTCAGGAGATACTTTGCTTGCGTATTTCTCAGAGGATCGCCCACGCATATAGACAGCAGATTGTTCCCGATAGCGGTTTGGGGGCTAACCAACGGCGGTTGAGGAGCCAACGGCAGCTGATGGTTAAGCAACGGCGGTTGGTAGCTATCCCACAGCGGTTGAAGGGCACGCAACGATGGATGATGGCCAGGAAGCTTGCGCTGAATCCACGTCAGCTGCTGGCTTTCTTGGGGCCCAGGCACAACGAAATCCGGCAGTTTTCTCTCCTTATGGGCAGCCCTGGTTCTGCACGTGTCGCGCATTTGTGGTGACATGGTTGCATGCACGCATGCATGCGTCCTGCAGCATGTGTGCGCGCGTGGCAGTCTGCAGGCGCATATGTCGGCTGTGTGGGTGCAGTGTGCTGTGTGATGCATACTGTCATCAGTATGTGCTGCTGATTGTCACTGCGTGCACAGACCGAGGGAGGGAGGAAAAGAATGTGTAATGTTTCTGGTCAATGTGCGTGGTTGGGAGCTGACAGGGAATTTCCAAATGTCTATGTGAATGACATAAAAGTTTTATCAAGCGGTCATCGTTGTGACAATCCCCACACTTTCATTGCTTTTGCGACTACACAGTCACGGCACAATGATAGTCGATACGCCCAGGTTGCCAAAAGCCTCCAGTGGCCCTTGGTTGCTTGTGCTCTGGGTGACGGAATGTTTTGAACATGTCCATATCAAGGGAGTGCAAATATTTTGGATGCACATGGCGTCGTTTTTGCATCCTGTAGCTGTTGTACGCGCCGTCCCATTACTCTCTGCAAGCAAGGAGGGTGGGACAATGAAAAATCCTGAGAAGATCTGTGATGATCATGACTGATTCCTATTTTGTGTGTGATCTGGACGTGGCTGCGCTGCAGTTTCGCACAGGGCAGCGCACCAGCTCTGCCACATCGTCCCCATTTGCGCCATCGGCAGACCCAAAATGAATTCCCTGCTTATCAGCCCCCCCCCCCCCCCCACCACCACCCCCCGCGCCCCAAAAATATACAGTTGAGGACTGTTGGATCCGTCCAGGTTTCTGAAGGACGTTCGTCCGCATCTAAGGTGCATCATCCGAAGCCGTTTCCAGGGCCCCTGTCCAAATATCACCACACATCTGTACAGCAAACCCCTAAGTCCCTTAGAGCCTGCTTTCTGTGATCTTAAAGCAACCGCCTCGGATGCAATAATTTGGAGCAGAAGTTTTGCGGGGTTAGGAAGCTTGTGACTCAGTGGGAACGAAATGGAGGCGAGGGGGTACTATATTATTTCCGGGAGCGAGTTGTGGAGGAAGTGCCCCTGGTCCTGATGTGCATTGTGTGCTTTGCTGCCTCTGTGCCAGCAGCGAGTGTCTACATACACATAGCGAGAGAATGATTGTGTCCAGTGATTTTCGCAGGGTTCGCAAACAGGCGTTACCAGCAGGTCCACGTATGATGGAGTGGATCAGCACGTTTTCACACTAACCTAGCCCAATTGTCTTGGTTTCGTGTATCGTGGGATATGCATAGGTACGTAAATGTAGCATCCACATTGCATCATGTTGTATGTAGTGTTAGGTATGATGTTGGTATTTCTGCGCATTCGTCTCGTAAGTTGAGTCTATTTGCTGCAGAGTGTGCCCCTTGCCCTTACCTGTGCCAAACACATCTACACTACTGGTACAGGCTTTCTGCACTTTATTGCAAGGAGTTTTTGTCTGGGCCAGACGTTCCATTTCAGGACAATATAGCAATTGCAGGGTAGTATGTATTTTTGTGTTGGTAGTGTGAAGTGAACTGTGGAGAAGTGCATGTAACCCAAAGACTGTGTTGTGTATCCTTCTGACCTTGTATTCCACGAAAGCAGCGAACGTGCCCTGAGTTTCTGTGCCTTCCGCTTTTATATTGTAGCTATCCTGTGCTGATTGCGTGTTCAGTGCAGGTGGGGCATTCATTTTGGAAGCAGGAGGCAGGGGCAAGGGTAGGGGCCAGGCCATGACTCAGGATTCAACCCGCGTTGGGGTGAGAGGTTGGGTTGATGCCATAGGTCTGTTGGCAGCTGTGGGGTTGGGCTGAGGGGTTGGGCAAAGAGGACATGCAGTGCATTTGTATTGTGTTTCTTATTGCAATGATGTTGTCAAGTTTGCAGTTTGCCAAGTTCGCTGAAAGTGTACCAAAGACCAGTCTCACATTTTGAGCCCCAGTGGTCAATTACATTGAAGATGTTGCTGATCAAATCATGTAAAGAACAGGATGATTCATATGAAAAATTATGAATTTTGGGTGACCCTGATGAGCCCCATGCAGCCTTGGGCCAGGCTTACTCATTTTTTGTGACGATACGAGCACACACTAACTCATAGGAGCCATATCTCACCAATCAGGCACCCCTGTTAGTGCCCATGGGCCTCTTTGGGGTAAAGAGGGGTATGTGGCACCCATGCCTGTGCTTGATCTGACAACCTCTCTTTGAGGTGATTTTTGTGTTTCATAAACAAACAAATCAGTTATGAGTGCCAATTCAGGGGGGTACTCAAATGCACCCATCCCAGCATTTTGCCCCTCGGGGCAGGGGGCGGATTGCCACAAACGTTGAGTAAATGTGCTGGTTGGTACTTCCAGGTGTGCCTGTTTGTTCGGGTCTTGGGGGTCTTGGAGAGGAAATTGTCTATACTGGATTGCACAAAATGGCCCTCTTATCAAGCGGGTGTTTGACCCCTTGTAAAATCATCATTTTGGAGACAAAATTGTCCCCCAATGAATTTTTTGATTTTGAGCCCTCTACTCCCCCTACCTGGGCACCACTTTTTTGGGGTGGGAGGGTCAAAATTTGGTTTGGCCTATACTCTGCGTCGATTCAGATCCAGGTCCCAAGGTCCCATTCCACTTTTTCCTTCTATATGGACGCCCTAACCAATGATGGGGGTCCCGGGAGCTATCTCTGAATTTCCAAGATCGGCCCCCAACTAGTGAGGACGTGGCCGTTTTCAGGTTGGCATAGGTCAGCTGAAAATTTTTGAAACTTTGACTTTTTCTGAAATCCTTCTGTTGCCTCTTGGATGGGTTCGGGTGATCATTTGATGACAATATGGGTACTCTAGCACCCATGGGGACCCACATAGTGGCCGCTAGGCCCGTGTAGCCCCGGCTATGGCCCCCCCAAAGCCCCCAAATTGCTGTTTTATAGACGGTTGTTGTGTGGCACCTAAAAATGTTTAAAATCTTGATTTTTTTCGGAATCCTTTCTGTCTACTCTAGGATGGGTTTGGGTGGTCATTTGGTGACAATACTCTAGCACTCATGGGGGCTCATGTAGTCCGGGCCATGGGAAGTTGCTGTTTTTGGTTTGGTATTTCGTTGGTTTGTAGCCACCACATTGTGTCAATTCGGAGCCGGGTCCCACCCCACTTTTTCCTTCGATATGGACCCCCTAACCAAAGGCGGGGGTCCCGGGTGCCAAGTTTCTAAGATTGGCCCCGCTATGGGGCCCACAGGTGAGGACTTGGCCGCTTTCAAGCTGCAATGGGTTGGCTAAAAAATTGCGATTTTGGGGTGAGCCCCCAACATCGTCTGGGGACCCTGGGGCTGTTGTTGGGTGATCATTTGGTGACAAAGGGAGTGCATATGAACCCATGGGGAGCCATGCAGCACTAATTAGACCCTCCCAATGGTGCTAATTGGTTCCCAAAAGCACTGTTTTGGGCCTGCTTGCACCATGGGGGAACGTTAGCGCGCCGGGCGCGCGCAGGGCGCGCGCCGGGCATCTTTTGTGACCCGTGCCCTACCGGTGGACTGTTGCCGTTGATATGTTGGGCAACATTATATGGATTTGCCCCTTGGCCCCCGGGACATCAGCAGATGTTTTGATTTGGGATGGGTATGGACCTTCTCGTACCCGAGGTGATTTCTTTGATTTTGAAGTTGGGGGCCATGATGGTGCTTATAAGGGCCGGATTCATGTCATTGTGCCATTCATTGGAAGAAAGAATGGCGCTTTGACAGCCCGCCAACAATGTTACAATGACGAGCACGGGTGGTATAGGGCACACATTGAGCAGCTGTTTGCTCGGTTGTGGCACGCAAGATGAGGCAGAGGATGAGGCATAAGTGTGTGTGTTGTGTTGCCAGAACGCTCCACCGTCGCAGTTTGTGATGAGTGTAAGGAGCACTATTGTACTGAATGTATTGACACCCACACTTGTGGGACCAATGTTATGATGCAGCTCTACTGTTCGCGATACCTCAATAACGCCTATCGCTTCTACTGGAGATCGATGCGGTTGTGCTATCCTAACCCCCCATTCTCCCAACTTGCTAAGGTGTTGACCAAGATTGCCCTTAAAGGAGCGAGAGTGGTCTCGTGTACCCCAGTTTGCAACTTTCTTGAGCTGGGGCAGTTTGGGTCACCTAATTCTAAGGGCGTTTCCAAGGGGTGTGCTTGGGGGCTCTTCGGGGGGAACATAGTCTAAAAGTAGCGCGCCGGGCGCGCGCCGGGCAAACATTCCCCCCATGGTGGGCAAAACTTGGTTGGTCTATAGCCGCCACTGTGCCTCAATCCAGACCAAGGTCGTGTTGCACTTTTTTGTCCCTAGCCATGAGGACTTCGCCGTTTTCAAGCTGGCATGGTTTGGCTAAAAGATGATTTCCGGGTGACGTCCGACAACCCCTGGGGACCGTTCAGCCCTTGACGGGTGATCATTTGGTGACAATGGGAGCACATATAAACTCATGTGGCACCACTAGGCTCTCCTAATGGTGCTTCGTGGCCCCAAAAAGCGCCTTTTTTGTGGGCGTGTTTGCACTGTGATGGGTGGAGCTTAGTCGGCCTCTTGTCTACGACTTGCCCACAACGTTGTTGTCTCTTCAGGGTGCCTTGCCGAAGGCAATAGAAGTTGTAGATTAGAGACCTCTTGCAGAAACGGAAGAGGAGGCACATGACATGGGATCACCACCAAATAGGGATCCGGTGCAGCATCCCGAGCCATCATCAAGTGCTGGGTCCATTGGAAATATGGAGCAGGAGGGCGCGGATAAGGCACAGTCCAGCAGGATGTGGCAGCTATGCAGCTCTACGAGGCTTCAAAGGAGTGTTTGTGAGGAAGGACCCAGATGGAGCAGCGAGTTGGGGATGGAGCAGGGGAGGGCAGACAGCAGGACAACACTCTAAACAGGGATCCGATGCAGCATCCCGAGCCATCATCAAGTGCTGGGTCCATTGGAAATATGGAGCAGGAGGGCGCGGATAAGGCACAGTCCAGCAGGATGTGGCAGCTATGCAGCTCTACGAGGCTTCAAAGGAGTGTTTGTGAGGAAGGACCCAGATAGAAGTTGCTACATCAAGGTAGAGGTATTCGTGGAGGGCCAATGTACAGAAAAATCACTTGGTTAAAGGCACATTCAACATTGCACGGCACGTTAAGATAGAAGGCTAACGATTCGGAGTATGAGAGGTTTTTGGGGATGGCAGATGCATACCGCTGCACCAGAGGGATGGCAGGAGATGATTGCAGTGCATGCAAGAGAGTAGTCCACCTTGCGAAAAGAGGCAACAATTGCAAGGACTATACACAAATGGTTAAAGAGTGTAAACACCTAGGAAAACAGTACTTGTTTGTAGTTGATTACGGTTTGGTTTGACAGTAGTTTGAGGCTTTTCTTCAGTGGTGTACACCCCTGGGGGTCATGGCCCTTGAGGCATATCGTGGTGATCCAGTACCACTGAAATGTGATTTAAGTGTGGTGTTACCTCACACAGACTGTCATGACGATCATTGTGGTCCATGGCGTTGCCATGAAATCACCTGGTCCCTTTGGGGACGGGACAGTGGCAAGCACCAAAAGACTCAAGTGCTTAGGGTCACCAATCAAACAACATAACACTTTCAGTGGAAATTTAGATTCTTGGGCCAAAGAAATTTCATTACAAGCAGCTGGAAATGTCTGGGGTGCGTCCTAAGAACACCCAAGCCCATCTTATTCTTGATGTTTCAGTGCTATTTGACAAGGTCTTCTCTCAAGCAATGGTTTCCTCAATACGCTATTCCTTTTTTTTTTTTTTGGAATGAAGTGAATTCTATGACAGCAGGTTGGCGGGTTGTGACGCTCTGCATTGCTGACTGGTTGTTCTGTCCACAGGGAATTACGCGTTTTTCTGTGGTGGTGTGAACCTCTGCATGGCAGCCGTGAAACGGCCCGGCGAGGTGCCATCTGATGCCCCGCCAGAAAAGAAACCCAACACAGCAGAAGCACCGCCGGCGGTGCAGCTGAGACCGCGTGATTTGCAGCTCCCTGCCTTTCCCACCAACCCTGCCAAGCAGTACCCGTTTGAGTTGGATACCTTCCAACGGGATGCCATTGCGTGTCTCGAGACCGGGGACAGTGTCATGGTGGCTGCCCACACCAGTGCCGGCAAAACAGCGGTGGCAGAGTATGCCATTGCGATGTGTCTGAGGGACAGTAAGCGGGTGATCTACACGTCGCCCATCAAAGCCCTCAGTAACCAGAAGTACCGTGACCTCTCAAATGAGTTCGAGAATATGGGCCTGATGACAGGAGACGTCACCATCAACCCCAATGCGGACTGCCTGG
This sequence comes from Eutreptiella sp. 'Long Island Sound 2002', assembly GCA_964036045.1. Lineage (NCBI taxonomy): Eukaryota > Euglenozoa > Euglenophyceae > Eutreptiales > Eutreptiaceae > Eutreptiella > Eutreptiella sp. 'Long Island Sound 2002'. Next base: position 21,074,487 of record OZ038382.1, read on the forward strand.
TCATGACTACGGAGATCTTGCGGAGCATGCTGTACCGTGGCAATGAGTTGTTGCGTGAGGTTGGGTGCGTGATCTTCGATGAAATCCACTACATGCGTGACAAAAACCGCGGCGTCGTCTGGGAGGAGACCATCATCCTTCTGCCAGACGCGGTGCAGTACGTGTTCCTGTCCGCCACCATCCCGAACGCGGCGGAATTCGCGGACTGGGTGGAGCGCATCCATCCGGGGCAGCAGTGCCGGGTCGTGTACACGGATTTCCGGCCGACACCACTGCAGCACTACGTGTACCCGGCCGGGGCGGAGGGGATTTACTGCATCGTTGATGAGAAAGGGGGTTTCAAGGACGACAATTTTTCGAAAGCCATGGCTGCCATGGACGGGGGTGGCAACAACAACGAACAAGGCCAGAAGGGCGGGGGAAAGGGGCAGGGCGGAGAGGGCGGCGAGGAGGACGGCGGGCGATGGAAGAAGAAGGCGCCGACCAAAGGCTGGTCGAACATCTTCAAGCTGATCAAGATGGTCATGGACCGGTCACTGGCCCCATGTATCGTCTTCTCCTTCTCCAAGAAGGAGTGCGAGGCACTGGCCCTGCAGTTGTCCAAGCTGGACCTCAACGACGAGGACGAAAAAAAGCTCGTGATGGAGGTTTTCAACAACGCCATGGATGCGCTGTCCGATGAGGACCGGCAGCTGCCTCAGGTGGAGCACATCCAGCCGCTGCTCAAGCGTGGCATTGGCATCCACCACTCGGGCCTGCTGCCCATCCTCAAAGAAGTGATCGAGATCCTGTTCCAGGAAGGGCTGGTGAAGGTGCTGTTCTCCACTGAGACCTTCTCCATGGGGCTGAACATGCCGGCAAGGACCGTGATCTTCACCCAGCTCCGGAAGTTCGACGGGGACAGCAACCGGTGGCTGACCAGCGGCGAGTACATTCAAATGAGTGGGAGGGCAGGGCGGCGTGGGCTGGACCCCTTTGGGGTCACCATCCTGATGATTGACGAGAAGGTGGAGCCCGAGGTGGCCAAGCACATGACCTCGGGCAAACCGGACGTTCTGAACTCGGCGTTTCATTTGGGGTTCAACATGATCCTCAACCTGTTGAGGGTTGAAGAGGTGGACCCCGAGTACCTGATCAGCCGGTCCTTCTACCAATTCCAAGTGGAGAAGCAGAAGCCAGAGCTGCAGAAGCAGCTGGCGGAGCTGGAGGTGGAAAAGAACCAAATTCATATTGAGAACGAGGAGGTGCTTGCGGAGTATTTCAGCATCCGAGTGCAGCTGGAGAAGCTGCGTGAGGAAGTGCGCCAGGTGGTCACGCTGCCGGAGCACATGCTGAACTTTTTGCAGCCGGGGCGGCTGATTCACGTGAAGGACAACGGCGAGGACTTTGACTGGGCCGTGTGCCTGAACTTCCACAAAAACACAGAGGGCACTGGCCCTGAGAAATTCTCTGTGGATGTGCTGTGCTGGTGCGCGGAGTCGCCCGTCAGTGGCGCGGACAAGAACGCCCCCCCAAAGCCCTGCAAAGGCAATATGAAAGGGGAGATGAAGGTCGTGCCATTCGATACCACCTGCATCTACGGGCTGTCGAAGCTGCGGGTGCAAGTGCCACAGGATCTCAAGGATCGTGAGGCGCGTGACGGGATGCGGGCCATTTTGCTGAAGGTGAAGAAGCAGTTCCCACAGAAGCCACCGTTGATGGATCCGGTGGAGGATATGAAGATCACTGATGCCAACTTTAAGAAGGTCGCCCTACTCCTGAACAGAGGTGGTGATCGGGGGCATGTGGAGCACGTTGTTGAGGGTTGTAGAGGGTTGGAGGGGGCTCTGCAGCACCCCCCCCCCCCCCCCTTGATGACCTCGATAGCATTGTGACTCGTTGGGTGGATTCGACACATTAGGGCAAGAAGGCCTGTTAGCCTAAGGTTGTACTTCAACACTCACTACTTCTGTTTGTTGCACTGAGCATGGCCCAACAGCAGTTGGCAGTTGGCTGTCAAGCGACTTTCCAGTCTGATACAACACATGATGCCAAGGGCATACTTATGGGATCAAGTAAGTAAGTCTGGGAGGAGCTGCAACTGGCACCCTGTCCCCCTCCCCTTTTGGTGAAGTGCGACAGAGGGACTGCTCGGGACAACATATTGTCCGCCGTTGCATTCCCGTGCCCTGCCGGGAGAGGGGAGTGCACCATCCAAGCTGGCGTAGGTTTGCCGGTTCTTGAACTGGGCCTCCTGAGCCCCAGGGGAGCCTCCAAAAAATGGGGGTATCTGAGCCCGATGCTCGATTGGCTCGGCCATTGACCAGTCACTGTCCTGTCCTGTGTTGAAAAATTTTTTGCGGCCCAATTTCATCGGGCTATTTTGTGCCGTACCCGCAGTATTGCCGTTGTGTCAGTGGGTGTGCCTGTCCATTTTTAGAACAACGTTTTCACAGAATGGTCTTCTTCTTGATCCTCTTGCAAATGATTTTTTGAAATTTGAGGTACGGGGCACCTCCGGAGAACGGCCTGGTGGGTTTCAGGGGTCTGGTCACTGCCCTCTGTAAAGCCCCCACCCCACCCCACCCCGCAGCCCCTCCCGTTGCAATTGGAAGTCTGCCTTGCCCAACACCTCCCGATCAGTGCCCCTGCAGCACTCCCCATTTCCAGGCAATGCGAAAGGTTGAGAACCTGGAGGAACGCCTGGTTAAGAATCCAGTGCATGAGACCCAGAACCCGGAGGTCCTCCATAACTACCAACGTTTTGAGAAGAAGATGGAGGTGGATGCTGCGATGCAGGACGTCAAAAAACAGATCAAGGCTGCGACAAAGACTGTTTTGAGGTACCCTGGCCTTTGTGCTCAAACTCAGCCCAGTCCTTGTGTGCCTTTTGGTGGAAGAGGTCGCCCATTCTGATCCCATCCTCCCCTCCCTCCAGAACGGGACGGCGGAGCTCAGCGGTAGAGCATTCAGCCCATGTCCGAGGGGACCCGAGTACGATTTACGAAAGACACGGGGAAAAATTGGCGCCCATTGTGGAAGCACAGATGGTCCTGGCGCTCATGTGCTCCCTTGTGTTGTTCTTTTACACGTCCCGTGTGCCCATCTCGCATCATCTTCGCAGCCTTCGTGCATCTGCATTGTGTGTTCTGCCCCATGACCATCCTTCCCAATTCGGGTAATGCTATGCGCATTCCAAGGGATTCGAATGCGCTCGTGTTATCACCAAATGACGGCTCAAACCTGATTGTGTTGGTGGGTAGCCCCACAATCGCAATTTTCCCGCCGACCTATGCTCGCATAGAAGTAGCCGAGCCTTTGCTGCTGGAGAGTCTGCAGAGCGGCCTTGGAGTGTGCAGGGTCCGTTTTATGCAGGGCTCTGCAGGGCTGTCGGAAGCAGATGCTTGAGGGGGAGTGAAACTTCCCCTGAAAAGACACAGAACGCAAGGAGGACGCGTTGACAAATGAACCCCTTACACAAATATCTACTCGGGGTTGGATTCCTCACTGGTTTTCAAAGGAATGTACACACCCACAGACCCTCTCATCTTCCCCCAGAGACGACTTGAAGGCCAGACTGCGGATCCTGCGTCGCCTAGAGTATACCAACGAGGACAACGTGATCCAAACCAAGGGGCGGGTCGCATGTGAAGTCAATACTGCGGATGAATTGCTGCTGACGGAATTGATCTTTAACGGTATCTTCAACGAGATGAGTGTGGAGCAGATTGTTGCTCTGATGAGTTGCCTTGTGAATGGGGAGAAGACGACGGCAGAATTTGTCCCGAAGGAGGAGTTCACGGCAGCACTTCGTATCCTTTATGATTCCTGCAAACGAGTGACGCAGGTGTATTCCGTGCATCTCTTTTTTTGTGGTGCATTGCCCGGCCCCCTCTGCAATCTCAAGCGCGTCAAGGAAGCGCGTCAAGGAAGAAGTAGTCGGGCTATGAGGGTAGGGGCTATGTAGGGGCTGTGTGTGGCTGTTTGTGGCTCTGTGTGGTTTCCTGGGGCTGCATATCGCCTTTCATGGCTGCGCAGGGCTGTTTGTGGGTACGTGTGGCTGTGTGTACTCTGGGGCTATGTTTGTGTGGCCACGTGTGTGTGTGTGTGTGTGTGTGGCTGTGTGTTGCTCTCTGGGGCTGGGCTGCTTGTGGTTACCTGGGAATATGTTTGGCTGCTGACGGTGGGGCTTTTGAGCTGCGAGGCTATAGATTGTGTCTGCATACACTTTGATTCAGATTGCGATTGAAAGCAAGATGCCGCTGGATGAGGAAAAGGAGCTCTCAAAGATTTCTCCATCGCTGATGGACGTGACATATGCATGGGCCAAGGGGGCCAAATTCTCTGTCATTTGTACCATGACCGATGTTTTCGAGGGGAGCATCATCAGAATGATGCGGCGGCTGGAAGAGCTGCTGAGGCAATTGGCAGGTGCAGCACGGGCTGTGGGGGATTTGGCATTGAGTGAGAAGTTTCTGTCTGGCATTGTGAAGATCAAGAGGGACATTGTGTTTGCGGCATCGCTTTATTTGTAAATGTGGAGAGAGCTTGCACCACAGGCCTGACAAAATATCGCGAAGAGGCTGTGTACATGGGAAGTTGGACTTTCACTTTGGGGGCGGGGGGTCAATAGAGCCCCCCAAAACTGGGGGGGGCTCTGCAGAAAAGGGCTCAATTGACAGGGAACATTATTTCCATTGGCACCGAAAGCGCTAGAAGGAAAGTTTTGTCAGTGGTGGCCTGCTGCAAAAATGTCCATGACCCATGTATGTCCACTGACAAAGTGCACAGTTTGCTGTCTGTGGGGTGCATGGTTTCTAACACGCAGCGTTCCTGTCCTCACCAGCTCGGTCCCAATACTCAGTCCTGGTTAGGGTTAGGATCTGACCTAGCCCTACCCTGACCCCAAGTTAGTGCCCCTCCCCCCCCCCCCCCCGCAACTGGCAACCGGCAAGTTCAGCATCCCCGCTGTGGGGAGGCCGTGAACATGGAACCCGGCCAAGCCTGGCATTGCTTGGGACGCTGAAGGCTCAAATACCTCCGGACACCTTGTAGAACGGCAGCAAGTCAACTGAGTGGGCTAGTCTGCCAGTGCAAGGAACATCTCATGTACGGACGTGCTCTGTTGTCTCCCAGCGCATGTTGGAGGAGCTGGGCCAGCAGATGCAAGTGGCCCAACCCGCAACTGCTACTACAACAGCAATCCCCACCCATCACCCTACTTCCACACCATCCCCCACCCATCACCTCGGGAACCCATGCCACACGAGGGAATGGACACACAATACACACACCATGGACCCCAGGGGGAGGGCTGGGGGATGCGCTCGCCACAAGGAGGACTGAGTGCGAGAAAGGGCAGGTTGTGCCCCTGTCGGGGAAGTGACCCCACAAGTGGACATCCTGGGGCCAAAATGCCACCGTTGCTGAGAGTTCCTCCACCGCCAGTATGGGGTGCCTGCTTGGATGCACCTGCCAATGGCAAGGGCCATTGCCCTTCTCTGTGTGGACCCGACATAGAGCACTCAAACAGGGACCGTCCGGGGGCTCCGTTGGCACAACCTACCAAGGGAAAGGAAGGGTGAGTAGGGAAGTAAGTATTGCCACAGGGAGAGGGAGAGCACAAGGTGGTGAGAGGCTGATGGGCGCCGCTGCCTATGGCGGGAAAGGGCTCAAGGAAAGAGCAAGGGTAAGTGGCGAGAGGCCAACAGGCACCGCCAGCTTCAGACAGCAATACAACCAGGCGTCATGCCACCCCCCCCCCCCCTCTGGCCCCTGGGACAGCGACCCCACCTCTATTGATCCCCCGAAGCACCCAAGTGAAAGCCCATCCCCCCCATCCATATCAGGGTTGCGTGGGGGGTAATTTGTTTTGTGGCCCCCAATCACCCCACGAACCCATTATGATCTCCCCTGTTGTGTCCGAAGTCACTGGCAAAAGCACTTCAGAATTGCTTGGCAATGGCTGCCGTTGGATTAGGAAGTTCAAGATTCCTCCGCCGTTGTCGAGGCGTTTATTTTTCTTTGAGTTTTGTGATTATTTTGATTAGGGTCCCAAACCCTTTCTCCAATGCCATGTTCTACTGCAGAGGGTTGCGGGAAGGCCTGGTGTTGTCATTAGCTATGAGGTATTTGTTTCACGTTCATGAACCATTGCGATTAAGCAACGGTAGTTGATTGTCAACTGACGGCGTTTGACGGTCAGCTGACGGCAGTGATCGGCTGCACATTTGCTGGGATACTGGTATCTGGGTTGGCCGGGAACAGATGAACAGATGTTGCCCAAACCGTTTGCACTGGCTGTAATCTGGAATAATACAACGGCTGCAGACCTACTTGGTCCCATGACTCATGTAGCCCCCCACTTTTTTTGTCCAAGCAACCACACAACGTCTTGTCCGAGCAACCGTGGGCGGTGGTCTGTCATCTTTGCAACCATGCGGCGAAGCACCCCCCCCCCCCCCCCCCGGTCCCCTGGTGTGCCCACACCGATGGCGCCGACCCTTTCACCAGTTCTCTCTGTCTCCGGTGTTTTGTGGGACCGTTGTTGGCACCAGGCCTTTTTTAAAAGAACTGTTCCCCCTTCCCCCTTGCCCAACCTATGCGTTGTCCAAGCAATACGACCTGGGGTAATTGTACCGATTTGGCCCAAAGGCCACGTCCTGTATCTTTACAATTGGCTGGGCATGCTCAAGTTGAAGTCACTTGCCGTCGTTTGCGTCATTTCCACCCATTTCAAGCCATATTATCACATGACCAGTAAGCATGTGGCAATTGAACAGACATTGATGTTCACCCCGTTGTCTGAGCTTCCCCCTCCCCCCCCCACAGGGACCATAATGTTTTGGGGCCTGGGTGCAGCCCTGACTCGGGTCCCGCAAGGGGCTGCTGATTCAAGTTTAAGGTTGAGTCAAAATTTGGGTTTGCCCTCAAGTGGCCTGTTCCACAAACGGATTCCATGTCCACAAACCAACAGAGCAAAGAATCTGCAACGGCGTTGCACAACCATCACTGGGGTGTTGGTTCCATTGGTGTTTCGGGGTTTCCTGTTGCATGAGGAAGGGGGATGGGTTGTGAGTTGTGGTGAGTTGAGCCTGCACACAGCATATGCAGTACACTGAGGTGTAGGAGCTATGGAAAGTGGGTACAGGGTCATGAGTTTGGGGAAAACAACTTAGCAGTGTGATGCAATTGGATCAACACCAACACAGAGGAGACCGAATCACCTCGAATTACTGTTGGTCTCTCGGTACAACTATAATGTTTTTGAAACTGGATGTAGTGTGGTCGTGATTTTCTATGATTTCAACAGGATCACTGCTGAATATCCATAAAAATGCGCAATATCGCCAGGCTGCTTGCCCGGGTCCAGAGGTTTTAGGCATTTTTTCTCCCGTAGAAGGAAATGTTGCCCTGTCAGCTTCGTTTACAAATGCTGGAGAAAGGTTTCTTCATGTTGGTGCTAAGTGAATGTTGGTTAAGTGAATGGGGGCATGTGCCTGCTGAATGCAGTGGTCGGACTTGCAGTTGGCTTGACAGGTTTTCCATTTCTCAGATTTGTCAGATGATGCCTTCCCCTTTCTCGCGAAGGTGGAATTTCACCTACTGCTCACATTAGCTGGAGTGCACAGAGCTGGTCTGTTTCTGTATTTGTCAATAGATAGCGTTCAACAGGCAAGCGTGGTTTTTGAAAGGCTCCAGAGTTCTAGTGCCCTTAAAATTAATCTTCTGCTCTCCTATCCCAGATACCAACACTGGTGACAGGTATGTGCCTGAGTGACTGCAGTTTACATGTTGACGTGTTCCAGGGGGTCCCTGGAAAAGATTTCTCTTTGAGGAACCAAGCAATGAGTTTATTCCCATTGGTCTGGAGAGGAGGTTATCACCCATATGTGCAGTTGCTGCGTTTGAACAGTTGTTTTTCCAACACATCTCAATTAAGTACACAAAGAGCCGGCAGCATTTCTGTGGAAATGAGCAAGATGGCAGTGCTGGGGCTGGTCGCAAAAACTCTGATGAAATTGCAGTTTCGCAGTGTGACTCTTTGCCAGTGAATTTGCATTTGTGTTGTGGAGAGGAGCATGGAATGAGAGGAGGAGCTGGTGATATTGGGAAATATGGAAAACACTTTGTTTGTAGAGGGAATAATCCTTTTTTTTAGATGCGAAAATCTTTATCTAGAATTATATAAAAGGCGAGAAAAGTTCTAAAATTGAGTGAAACCATCTACAAATTGAGCAAAGCCATCTACAAATTGTGCCAAAGCATCAAAAACAGGGAGTTGGCAATAAAGAAAAAGATGTCAGCTAAAACATAAGAGTACGACAAAACCAGAAATGTAAATAAAAGTTCTTCACATGTCTAAAACCATCAATTTTCGTTTTGATTTTTTCCGTCTTTGGTCATTTTTGAAACAAAGAGTTTGCTGAAGCTATGCCCACCGCGAAGGTTACTTCTCTTTGCCAGCTCTTAGCACTCGATTATGTGACGGAGGTCAAATGGAAGCCGCGAAAAGATAAGGGAGGTGTGGAGGTTGGGGATTAGAATGGGAGGAGAGGCAGATACAAGAAGAGGAGGGATCTTTGATGCTTCTTCGTAGGATGGAGTGCATACCAAGCCTATAGTGGTTCCCCAAGTTCAGTTGCTTAAAGCCAAAAATCTACATGGCTTAGGGAATTTGCACTTCTAGACTTTAAGGCAACTGGGTTTGAAATATTTGAGGCCAATTTCTTTTCGATCCATGAATTTCAAGTCCCACAAGTTGCATCCTACCAATTTCAAGTGTTCGTCCCACGGAATTCAAATATTTTTAATTGTTTGTTTTCTTACGAAGTTTCTTATTTTACACTATTTCTTTTTCTCATTTCAAGCGAGTTGCTTTTGGTTACCAAAACTTCAATCACTTTTAACTACTTCTTCTTTGTTCATGTTTGGTAAACCAAAATCAAATCTTCATGCGCTTGCCACAAGGTACTCCGTGTTACATTTGAATTACTTTTTACTTACGGGGTTGAGGCTAGATATAAACAATATGACATGGCTGTTGATAGAACATGTGCGGCATTTCTGCATGTCATATACACCAATTCTATGCAACAAAGCACATGTTGGTCTTCGACTAAGGCTCGAAGGAACAAATGAAAGCACCATACAAAACAAGCACCGGGCATTCGAACTTGTTGATCCAATATGCGCAAAGTGGGAAACCATGATGGAGTTGAAAATCATCAATTCAAACCTTTATGTCATTACCATCGTTTCTGAAATGAGAAACTTTCAGTGCGGGAGGTTCTTTGGCATCTCATCTCTTCAGCACTCAAATCAAACTTCTTAAATTCTAAACAAACTCATTACAACCTTTTTGGGATTGCATGACGGTGAAAGCAGAGTTTTCAAAACTAATACCCCACAGAAACGCTTAATCCATTGGTGAAGCAAAGTTAGCACAACAAGACATGATAGAATGCTGCACTACCTATTTCTCGCAAGAAATTGCCCAAGGTCCCAAGTTGACCATTTAAACACTTTTAGCGGATTTTTTCAAACAAAAATTAAGAAAGCGCCACCAATAGGTAGAAAATGGCCGCATCTGAAAACCGCCGTATTCGAAAACCACCGCCCCCGCTTCTGAAGAGCACCGACCGGAGCACTAACCTTAGTAAATGCTCCTCAGTAGCACTTCCTCTTTATATTCTCCTGGGCCGGTCCTTTTCAGAAGTGACTGTTCTTGTCTGAAGCACTTTGGTCCTAGGAGCTAGTTTTTTTGGGAAGCTAGGTGCAAAGGAATAGTACATAATACAAGCAGTGCTCGTGAAGAGCCAAGCGCAAACAAAGGGGTCGAAAAATGAAATCGGCCAATGGCCTATCAGCCAAAATGTGCACACGATGTACATCGCGATACGTCTAGCGGAACATTATAATGTTAAATTTGGTCCGGTTATAATATTCCGCTACACGTAACACTTATTCCGCCAGACGTAAGCAGAATTTTGTACATCTACCGGAATATTATACGGGCCATTAGACGTAAGTACCACAGCTAGTTGTTCCAGTAGACGTAAGTACCTACAGCATCCTACTTTGTTTCATAAAACTCCAACATCAGATGTTTCTTCATGTCGTTAGGCGAAAACGATAGCACACCCCCTAAATTACCTAATAAATTCAAATTTGGCATTCCAGTCATCCTATGCTTCTTTTAGGTGCCTTGTCAAAAAAACACCAAAATCTACCTTGATCTTTGCCATCACGGCACACATACATTGTTGTTAACAAGTATTGTGAAGCTCGTCGACAAACAATGCGCATATGCGAGCCACATTGTCCGTATTTTTCATCTTGGACTGGGAAGACACCTCTTCTCAAATGATAATCTTAAAGTTTTCTTTACCTTAATGCTTTTTCGGATCACTCACAAATCCAAGAAACTGTGTACCACAACAACACGATAATTCCATTTGGGCAGAAAATGTGCCACTTTTCGCCATTCTTGGGTTGTTTGTGTTATTTGCTCCAATGCAGTCATGTCCAAATTTAGTGCTATATTTTTGTGACTCATTTGCTGATGGACGGCGAATGCAACAAAGGGGAAAAATGATTCACTGCTTCGATGTTTGGTCAACAAGTGTTTTGATGGCTCCCAACGGGTAGATTACCATTCATGGAAGGCAAAACAAAGCATGGATGTAGCAAAACTACATCCTCCATACCACCAAAAGCAAAAGAAACATTCAAAACCCCTCATTTTCAAAACAAATGAACAAAAGAATCATGAAATAGGGGAACACTACTTTATCCAAAACCTTGTATTGCATTTTAAGCAGATAAGACACAATTTGAAACGATGTCGAAAAAAAGGTTTCTAATTCGATTCTCGGAATCACAATCGTCACAAAGAGTTACAAACACTTCCGCCAATTCATTGCAACCAATTCTTTTGACTTTTATTTTCAAAAATGGTAAATCGGGACTATTTGACCAAATGGAAAACTTGTTCCAAAATGCACTTGCCTTTTGAAACAAGTCCTTTGTTTGCTGCTGCTGCTGCTGCTGCTGCTGTTACTGTTGTTCTTGATGTTGCTGCTAATGCTGCTGCATTTGTGGATGCTGCAGCAGCTGCTGCTATTGATAAAGGACGCAAAGAGGGCGCATAGAGGGCGAAACGGTGATGCTGCTGCTGCTGTTGCTGCTGCTGTTGTTGTTGATGAGGCTGCTGTTGTGTTGTTGTTGATGTTACTGCTGCTGGTGCTTTTGCTGATGTTGTTTTTCCTGCTGTTGTTGTTGATGTTGCTACTGGACCACTTACTTCCAACATCCGCTGCGCAAGTGTAAAAATTTACTTTGAGTATCCCGTTTTGCTCAACTCAGCTTAATCAGCAAGACATCGGAAGCCACAACCGCACACATTGAGCATCAAATGAGTTCGGCTCGCATTACCACACCGCATTTCATCCGCGCGACATTTTACGCGAACAAGGGTTTTGCCGTAATTTCAAGCTTTGAAAATTGTGGAAATCTTCGGAACGAGGCTGTTTCAGAAAAGCTTTGAATTTGATATCCCACGCGCAGTTCTTGCACCCAAAGGCAGGACTCAGCATGTTCTACTTGTTGATACCTGTTCATGAATGGTCAATGCCTATTTCCAAATGTCATCATGGTACTTCTTAGCTATGAACAATGTGCTGTGGCTTCCCATAATGCACCTTCATTCTGCCCGCTTTAGCACCTTTGTCCAGGGTTGAATGCCTCACTCATTAACATCCAATTACTAACGCGGCAGTGAAGCTAAATTGTTTTGTCGTTCTTATTTATTGATATGCTATCATGGTTAAGTTGTTAGTATTGAGCTATTTGAAATGGGGATGCACTAAATTGCTGCACCTTTGCAACTTTTTTATTGTGGGCCGACTTGCTTTTGTGAGCATTGATGTTGTTGAAAAGTTCAGAAATTAATATTTTTTTAACAGATCCAGAAATTGGTTTTCCATACATGCATACGTCTTACGAAACAGATGAGATTGGTTCTTGCGTCTAATGGCCTATATAACGTTCCACTAGACGTACAAAATTTGACTTACGTCTTGTGGAATAAGTGTTACGTGTAGCGAAATATTATAATGGACCGGATTTAACGTTACAATTTTCCATTAGACGTATCGCGACGTACACTCCGTACCAAGCCCACGTTTTGCAGTTGACAAAAACTAAAGTGGATGCCCGCGCTTGGAGCTCGGGCCACATGCATCGTTGGAATTGCAACAACATGCCCCACACCGCACAACCCATACCCTGCACCCCATATTTGTTACCACATACCGCATATCCTACATCCATTTCTCATGCCTCGGACCCCATGTCCCATGTCCCATCTTTCTTATGTAAGGACTATGCAAGGGCTGTACAAGGGTTGTACAAGGGCTGTGTAAGGGCTGTGCAAGGGCCATGTAAGGGCTGTACAACGGCGCCTGTGGGTTGTACAGGGGCTGTGTTGAAGCGGTATGGGGTGCCTCACCCATACCCGCTGCCCAGCCTGTGGCGCTCTTCGCATCAGGAATTTTCCTGGGCTGATTCCCAGCCTTATGGCATCCCGATTTCTGTGGGATTTCTGTAAAATACCCCAGAAATTGTCATTTTTCGTCACTTTGGGCTGGCGACGACGTTCGTCGCCTGCGCGACGCAGCCCCAGATCGAAGTTTTATTTCACGATTTCTGAAGATTTTAATCAATTTTATTATTGATTTATCGTTTTTAGAAATATAGGAATATAACGTGACCTTTTTCGCGGCGTTCCGCGAAGGTCAATTTTTGCGAAGTCAGTCACGTTCACGATTTCTTTAAAAAATCCTGAGGCGATCCCAGGAATCAGCCAGAAGCCCATGGTGTGGCCCAACAGTGGCCCTCCTCATATATAGTTTGAATTGGGACGGAAACGCGTCGTGTCGGCTACGCGACGCGTTGGGGGGAGACACGCGAAATGAGTGTTTTTGGCTCAAAAATCACTATATTTCACTGTTTTTCGCCCAAAAACCACTGTTTGGCCCAGTTTGGGCAGGATCTCAGTGGAGATCCTGATGGCGACGACTCGTAGCCGTCAGATTTTCTGATGGCGGCGACGCCGCCGCCTTCATTTCGTCCTCTCTTCTAAGCTTTTTTATAGTATAGAAGTGTTACATATACATATTACTTGTCTACATGTTTATATTGTCTACATATACCTTCATCTCTTGCCTAGGACGCCAGATTGTGTCATGGCCGAGGCAAGGATCACAGAATTCTTTGGAGAAACCCAGACTGATGGAAGATCAGTGAGAATTCGAGAGGAAGTCTTGGATTTCATGGGATTGGTGTCGTGCATGCCAAGGGAAGCTTGGGGGTTGCCCTCCTCCCAACCCGCAACCCAAAGCACTGCGCTCACAGGGGCATCATTACGCTCGTGTCATGAGACAAAGCGTTTCAGAATCCTTGCCACTCTGCAACGAGGGAACAAAAGTATGTACAGCAACACATCAGGATATGTACACATGGGGTTAAGACTGGACTGGGGTAAGGGCATCACAGGACAATAGACACTCAGTCCCAACTCATATCCCAATCCCAGGTCCGACCCTCTCAGTGGCTGGTGGGGGCGGGGGCTCAAACACAACCCATGCCCTGCTCAATCCGGACCCTGAAACCCTGCCAATATGGGAGGTGTCCCGCCCAGCCACAGGCGAGTTCCTGGGAACCAAGAGGCTCCAAGGCCAACCGACAGTGGCTCCTAATGCTCCCTTAACGGCAGGTCCCAACTCCTCTCTGAGCCAGAGATATGGCCCCGCCATTATCCCCTAGGAGTTGGTAGCTGAAAATGGGCTGTTTCAGCCCAAGCTGATATTAGCTAAAAAATCTCCAAAATTGACCCCTCGTCCGGACCCGCCAGAGGTAGGGACGAGGCAACTGACCCTATGCCCTTCGAGTATGAACTTCCTTGAGCCCTCACCCAACCTGGTTCCCTCTGAGGTCCCGGCATCAGGGCAACACGGATTCGTCAAGTGGGGTCATGATGCCAAAATCACCAAAATTGGCATCATTCTCACACGTGGCTCGCTCGGCCAGGGCAAGGCCAATGGCTCACAGGATGGGAGGCAGGACCTGGGACCTATATGTGAGTGCACAACCTGGAATTAGGTCCGGGCTCCTCATGGGCATAGAGATATGGGGCCGCCAATTGACCACACGGAAGGGGGAAATTGGGGTCCCAAAAGGGGGTCATTTTGGCTGCTCGAAATGAGCCAAAATTCGGGGGTGCCCCCAATAGTATATCTCCACGCCGGCTTGGAGATCGGATCCGCCATTCCATACGCGATCCACCGGGAGTCCAACGGAGACTCCCATGCTCTTGGCTCTCAAAGATCTCCATGCCACGTGGCGTGGTGACGATCCCAATTGGGTCCACAAATGCCAAAATGGCAAAATTGTCCACACTCACATTGGGCTAGCACCTTGACGAAGGTTGCTCCGCTTCGCCCACGTGGTGTGCGAACCATGGGGACCAATATACATATCACCCATGTCATATATGGTCCATTGGTCCATGCGTCCGGCGTGCAGGAGGGGCTGAACATGGTGCATGGCGGACAGAAAATGTGGATAATTGCTCAAAATGGCCAAAAATGCGCACACTCATGGTTGGGGCAAATGAGGCACATGCCCGACTTGGACCGGAGTGTGCCATAGGATTGGTATCAAGTCATATGCGTCCAACATATCTTTTGGGTGTCGCCCAACCCCTCCGGTTTTGGGAATGGCAGGGTCGCCAGGTGAGCCCATGATTTGGGATAGTCCCAAATTGCCAACATGGCGGCCACGGTGTGCCAAGCCCAAGAGGAGTTATTCGCCGGGTCCAAGATATGTTGGGCACCGAAGTATGTACCCTCATAACATACTTGGGTCATGATGTCAATTGGGCGCAACGTTGAGATACACGGTCGCCACTTGACATCATGACGGGCAAAAAACAGCAATATTGGCGAAAAAACACCCAAAAGTGCTTTGAAAGGCGCACAAATATATTATAATATCTTCGGCTTGGATTGAGTAATCGACCAATCCTTCTAAACACAAT
This sequence comes from Eutreptiella sp. 'Long Island Sound 2002', assembly GCA_964036045.1. Taxonomy (NCBI): domain Eukaryota; phylum Euglenozoa; class Euglenophyceae; order Eutreptiales; family Eutreptiaceae; genus Eutreptiella; species Eutreptiella sp. 'Long Island Sound 2002'. The sequence goes on from OZ038382.1 coordinate 21,089,566, forward strand.
GACTTGACACCAATGACCTTCGATTCCACCTATGTGCTCCACTTGGGGCGCTTTAGAAGGTCGCGCGCGCTGCCTCCCAAGTGGGCACAGGTAAAAATGGAATGTTGCAAAAAACACACCTTGCTCGCAACGCATCGCTTCGGGAGCGCTCCAGAAGCGTCCCTTCACGAAGGTTAGGCTTGCGAGTGTTGGTTGGGAGTACAACGAAGGGCCTCGTGCGATATGGGGTCCATTGGCGGGTTAGTCTCGGAATGGTGCACCCGCCAAATGGGCACGCGATGTGACACCAAATATGGCATACAACCCTACCCACACCTTCTACACCCAACCTAGTGGCCTAGAATCAAGGTATGCCTATATTCTAATGTAACTTTGGTCCCTTAACACGCATGCAAGTGCTTTGGTCGAAAATCGACCTCCTTTCGGAAAGCCGAATTTTAGCATGCACGCAAAATATACTGCCAATATATATATGGAGATCATATATGCACTATCCGGGGAAGACAAGTGATATGCCCCGGATGTAGAGGCAAGCAAAGAGGGAGAAAACGCTAACTCAACATACTTCTACACGTACTTGGACGCCAAGTACGTGAAAAAGCGCACTTCTTGGAGAACACCCAAAAAAAATGACCATTTGGGCCTATGGAGTTGGGATCCCTTGGCCTCATCCTATGACTATGGGCGGCAAAACCTCATACACAGTGCCTATGAGGCACGTTAATTCGTCCTTGGGCGCTTGAACGCTCCGAGCCCTTGTTATTCCACTTGGGGGTTCAAAGCGCCTTCGGCTGCCCAGATTTTCTGGGAAAAATCTGGCACGCGATCCGATATATCAAGGAAAAAATTGCGGATCACTCGAAGACTGTTTCAGTCTTAACTTCAAGAAGGATCGTTCTACAGAATTATCTAATGCAGTCCACGGAACAGGCGACGACAGGCGGCGCGACTGCGGCGATTTCACGACAATTGGAAATCGCGGTAGAAATCGGGTATTTCACCGATTTCTAACCGCAAATCGACCAAGACAGTAAAATTATGGTAATTCCACATCGACTTAATGGTTAGAAATCGGATTCCAGATTTTGCGGGTTAGAGAATAGGGATATCCCGCTGACAGCCGGTGTCCACGGCTTCCGCACGGATGTGACGGCTCACAGGCCTCCGGGCCATGGGCCATGGGTTCTGGGTACCGCTTCACCCCCCTCCTTAGAGCAAACCCTGGGGGGGGCTCGATAACACCCAAGCATGGCAGCGGGTACCCAGGACCATCCCCTGAAGGGGGGGGGGTGTCACATCCTCACTTCAGGCTGATTTGCAGGTTAGGCTGCCCAAATCCCACAGTAAGACAGGTACGGTGCTGTAGCTGTTAGTAACTGCAAGTACAGTATCAAGTATCAAGTCCCGGGTCCTGGCAGCGATTGTTCGGCATCCAAAGGACCCGTTAACTCATACCAGGCGCACCGGGTGCCGGCTGCGACGGTCACTACCACAGTGGCAGTGGCATACACGGCCAACATAGGCGTCACACGACGACCGAGGTGGTCCCACAGGTCGAAAGCGACCACAAAGATCCATCAGGCTACCCCAGGCTTCCCAAGGCCGCAGGCTGGGGGAGAGTCCCCACGGGTCCTTCCTTGGGCGCACCATGTCCATATCCACGACGCGAGTCCAGAGTGGTACAGCCGAACGAGCTCCTCCTTAAGGGATCGGGCATCAAGGCCGTCTTTTCCCTCGCCCCATTACCACGAAGGCCATGCATGGGGGAGTCCCCATGCAGTATGGGCGGAGGCGTCGACTCCTCAAACCACCAGTTTCCCAGGCAGACTGACCGAGGTCAGGACACCGGAGGTCGCCACCCGACTGCAAGTGCGTCTGCGAGTCGGTAGGCTGCCACTGGGACTGACAGTGGCGGACCGCTGGGAGTGTAGTCAGGCAACTGGGCTTCCCGCCTGGCGCTATCAGGATCTCAGCACATCACAGCCACTAGGGTACACAGTATCACGGGCACTCAAACAGAAGAATCTGTACTTAGGTACTGGTCCAGGCTGGACCTTATGTAACAGCATGTATACGGCGACTCAAGGCGCCTTCGTATTCCGATTCGTGGTGAAAAACAGTCCATTCCTCAGTGATGGGCTGACAACACTTAACATACAGAAGCACATATCCTGGGGGGCAGAAAAATAAGCAATAAGCGGGGAGAAAAGTTTATAGTGTTTTCAGCACTGTGTTTTTGCTTCTCCTGCTGCTTGTTGTTGCTGTAGGGTGTCCTGCTGCTGGTTTTGGATGATGAAAAGCTTTTGTTTGTTGAAATACAGTAAAGCCAACTCAATCCAGGATAGCCCAAGCCAATAGTATGCAAGGAGAAGGTAATTCAGGATCAAAGCATGAAGGGCTGCAGTGTAAACAGTGAAAGATGATTAGATATTCACAGAAACTGCAACTCAGGATACAAATGAATGCATATTCACAGAGATAGCTGAAATGTTTTGGGAAAAGAGTTAGAAAACTGCCTCAGGATCACTCTCTCTCCATAGTGCCATCTTAGGAGATGTGCACTCTTTGTTTTGGGTCCCATATGTGCTGAGGTGGCATGGTATGTGGCGATGTGGTCACTGCCATGTCACCTGGGATCTTCCTACTTAGATGGGATCTTCCTACTTAGTTAGGCTGACCAGGAATTGAACCCAGGACCTCTCAAAAAGAGGTGCCTAACCCCCTATGGTGCATACCACTAGGGCAGATAAGTATTCATGGAAAAACATAGATAAATTCATAGGCTCTACCTTAGGTATGTCAGTGCTCAGTCAACTCAGGAAAAGATGTTTTACTTCTGATTGAAAGGGGATTAAGGGGTCCACTCCATATCCTGATTGGGTGTTTGGTTCCATAGGTCAAAATGTGTTCTCACCACTTTTGGCTGGACCAATACTAAGATAAAAATGCATGGATGCTCAGTACATCTCTAATACAACTAGAGTATGTCCCAAAGCAATGGAAAAGCACTTTTTCTTACTCCCCCCTTGTGCTGTGGTGGCCACCACTGTCGCATTTTAGGAAAAAGGGAATTTTTCTTGGCCTTTCCTTGGTTTCCACATCTACTTTAAAATACCTACAGTCTCCCTCACACTGAAAAATGGGCGCTCACCATGGCTGGCGTCCTTTTGCTGCTCTGATTGTACAGTTTCCTACAGAAGACTCAGCGCTCTTGGCGCTGCCGGGGCTCCTGTGGCTTGGTTGGGTTAGATTGGGAGCATGCCAAACATGTGCATATGCATCCCTTCCTCCAAGACGCAGCGTCGACACAACCCAAACGCAAGACACATTATACACACTCGCATGGGTTCTCGTAAACCTGCTGGCGACCTGTGACCTGTCTTAGGGCGTAGGGAGTCGAAAAGAAATTAATTTGCCCCTTGGTGGGGTCTTGGTTCTGCTCAGTCTCTCCAGGCACCTGCGTTTCGGCCCGAACACGGCCTACTCAGCGAGGCTGCGCGTGGGTATCTGCAGAGGCAGGAATGGGAGAATTATGGACGAATCCACGCAAAAACGAAGCGACGACACCAAAATCCGTCAAATGACGGCGCAGAATTTTTCTGAAACGACACACCTGAGCAGAATCCAATTGTGCATCTTCAGCACATTTTTATAGAAATTATAGTCATCTCTGGATTTTTTAAATCCAGAAATTCATACGTACAAAATGGCGGCGCGCAGGAGCGGCTCCTAGCGAAGCGCCGGAAAATGGAAAAATAATGGAATTATAAACGTATGTATCACGTAGTCTTGAAAATGACGAGACACACATTAATAAACAAACATACAGATTCCACCCACACTAATAGAAGCTTCAAAAATTCAAGAATTCGAAAATCAATTGAAAAGACTTCAATGAATCAGGTATAAACTACAGGTATGCTCGTCTTGCATGCCGCATACACATTGCTCGTCTCGTGTCTCCGTGAACGAGTCGTGTAGCAGCGTTAACAACGATAACCACGATAGGACGCGGTAGAGGGATTGATTAGTAAGATTGCAGATGATTAGCGGTCAGATCAGGGTGATTAGTCATACACACAAGTGCATAGCAACGTTCTTCGCGTGCGCCCCTTTTGTTTTCTCTCCTTGCTTCACTTCCCAGCGGTAGGTAAGGTAGGTACGCCCAGGCGGGGCCACCCCCTGGTGGAGTCAAGATTGTTGTGGAGATGGGCAGGTTTGCCCACGTGATTGTGCATAGTCGTGCATGCACACACGCATTAAAGGGTAGGCCACGCGAAGTGCGCACGGTAAACCTTGTTTAGGCTACCCAGGGGCTCCTCGGTACGTTCTTTAAGAGAACCTGAGGAGTCCCTTAACGCTTGCTTGGTTGACAAGGGTAGCTGCTCCATGCAGCGTGTTTGCGGACAGCGTATTATAGGGCACACTGAGAAGGGTATAATACCTGGAGTGTGCCTTGGTTCCTCCGCCGCAAACGCCCTTTCATTTGCCTTTGTTTTACAGGTGGGCAGGTAGGGTGAGTGGTGCAGCAGCATTTTTTTTATGCCCTGCTAAACAGGGGCGCAGATCACACAAACATGTAACTCCGCTCCGCCTGTGGCAGAGCAGGGAGTCCGACTTCATCCACATCTGCGCCTTGCACACGAGAGCACTCCTTCCCTCCAAGCCCTTGCAGAGGAAACGCGTTGTGGCGTCCCCTGTGAGGCCACAGTTGCTTAGCAGCGCTGTGTTCTCTTGTCATTTCTCAGGTGGGTCGCTAGGACCCTCGAGAACTTCCTCTTCGCAACGCCAAGTAGAGTGTGCGTGTAGGAGTGGTAGTCCTGCGTGGGGGCTAGAGCCAGTTGCCCAGCGCTCGCCCACCAGGATGGTGCCACTGTAGGGTGTGTAGGACCTGTAGGGGGCGTGTCACTGTCCCACCCTTTTCCTGCAATTTTAGCTGGGTTGGTGGGCTGTGACAGTGGGTTAGGTTAGTGTTTTTGGCCACATAGCAAACAGGCGTTTTGCATGCCTTCATAGCTTTTGGCCACCCCTCCCTGTAGTAGACAGGTAGGTAGGGAAAACAATACCTGGATTAACACTCTGGGTATTCCCCCAAGGTTTTGCGCCAGCACAGAAATTGGGCGCATAGGGGAGGGGAGACCCGGGGCGTACCCCGTGGCATCAATAAGCCAACCCTCCAGGTTCAGCAAGGGCGCAGACTTGGGTATAATTAGGACACCACTTCTGCGGCTTGCTCTCAGGACCTTAGGACTAGCACACTCACACATACGCTTTGGCAGGTAAGGGTAAGGTTCAGTCCCTAGCTTTATTCTTGGAGGCAAGCATCTCAGCGAGCCTCAACAACTCACCAAGGTTGTTCTGGGACAAGTAGTCAACCAGAACTGAGTTTACGCGCCCCTCAGGTAGAACAAATGCAGAGAAGGGCTCCCAGGTGGCCTCTTCGACTCCAAACCCTTCCCAGAGGGTGAGGAAGCGCCAACCCTGGCGATAGCGGTGGCGTAGGACAGACTTCACCAGGTAGAAGCCCTCCTTAGCCATCTCCTCGGCGTTCATGTCGGGGAGTTCACCTTCAACTTCCATAGGGCTGGCAGCCCCTTGTAGGTCCAGAGCGGCGATTTCCTCGTCGTTCAGCTCCCACTCCTCCCCACAGAGGTCTTCAGGATCATGGTAGCGCTTCAGGTGTTGAGCGGCGCACACCAGGGTCCCCCCTAGACGGGGAGAACACCGCACGGTGATACGGTGTCCATCCACAGATAGGATCTTGTACGGCCCGAAGTATGGGTCATCGCTGGTAGAGCGTGGCCAGGCGGGTAGTCGACTGTGGTGCACCAGCACCCAGTCCCCTTCTTGGTAGGTGGCCGGTACACGGTGCTTGTTCTTCTTGTTCCACTGACGCTCCCTCACTCTCTGGAGCATAGCCTTGGCCTTGTCCACCTTCGCTTGTTGCTCTTGGACCCATTCACCCACAGAAGAATGGGTGTCCTCTGGATAGGGGGCATGTAGGAACCATGCCGGGCGCCCCATGAATAGCTCATGTGGCGAGTAGCCAGTAGCTGAACTCTCTTGGGAGTTCATCATCAAGAATATGACGGGGAGTAGTCTCACCCAGTCTCTGGTGCGTTCAGTTTTGCACCATATCCTGACGTTCTCCTTCAGGACACGAATCTGTCGCTCACATAGGGGGTTGCTCGTGTGAGAGTAGGGAATCCCCGTAGATACCTGGACATTGAGGGACCTCAGGACCCTCTTGTACCAGCCAGTATCTGAGCGTACTCGTACGTCCTCATCGGAGTTGATCTCCTTGGGCGCCCCATAGACACAAAACCACTCCTCCAGGAGTATCTTGATAGTCTCCTCTCCGGTAATGTGCTTGGTACATGGGAACACCCTGGTAAACCTGGTCAACCCACAGGTTACCACGAGGGCGAAGTCATAGCCCCCGAACTTCGGCATCTCCGTGTAGTCCACGTATAGAACACTGTTAGCACAGTGAGGGATGGGCAGGGTCGAGTAGAGACCTCTGTCCCTGATATCCCCTGGTTTACAGGACCTGCACGGGCACTTGTCCACGATAGGCAGGAGCGTCTTCCGCAGCTGGTCGTCAGTCCACGTAGTGTGGAACCACTGCTTGAACAGCCTCAGGGTACGGTCAGCACCCACATGACCACTGGACTCATGGGTCCACTTCAGCAGCGCTGGGACTCGGTCACTAGGCACCACGATGCGGTCCTCGTGCCAGAGGTAGCTCTTGTCCCGCTTCCACTGGTCTTGGTTGACCAGGAGGGGTTCAAGGCGTTTCTCCAGGCGCCGGTAGATATCCCCAAACTCCTGTAGGTACTCCGATTGTTGGAGTCCATCCAGGGGGCGTATCATGGTCATGTTCAGGTCCAGGTGTACGTCCATACGGCTGAACGCTTCCTTAGCCAGCGCTTCAGACCGGGCTCCAATCAGGGCGTCGAAGTTGTTGCGGCTGATGTAGTCGGCACACTCGTTCTTTACTCCCTGGATATGGTGTACCGTCAGCCGTAGTTGACTGCGGTAGGTCCACCAGCGACGTAGCTTGGCCTTCTCAGGTGGGGGGCCCTTCTGGAAACTGCGGACCGGTTCTTGGTCGCATAGCCAGACCACAGGGTTACTCCCCAACAGTCGTGCTTGTGAGGATAGCACCAGCATACCCGCGAGCAGTTCCTGCTCATAGGTAGAGTAGTTCCCCCTGGCCTGGTTCCACTTCCAGTTCCAGTGGCCCAGAGGTACTAGGACCCACTTGTCGTCAGGGTAGCTGTGCTTGAGGGTTCCATCTCGGTTGAGACCTTCCGTCCCCCATTGGGAAATGGCCGAGTCGAACTCCTCCTTCTCTAGTGCTTGCCATTGGAACAACGTTCCACCACCGCCCACATTGCTGGCGTCGGTCACCAGGATAATCTCCCCTTGTGCCCTAGGCACGCCCAAGCACTTAGCGTTGGCTACCTTGTCTTTGAGCTCGTCAAACGCTTGTTGCTCTTGTGGGCCCCAGCGCCAAGTAGTACTCTTCTTGATCAAGTCAGTCAGTACCGCGCTGGTGTAGGTGAAGTTTTTGATGTGGCGGCGATAGAAGTTGCACGCCCCAATGAAACTGCGTACATCATGAAGTCCTTTCTTGGGGTCTTCGTGTCGTACCTTGGCATCCATCAGGGGTTTGGCCTTAGAGGCCGCTGGGGTCCACCACCCATAGCCAACGTCAAACCTCAGGTACTGCATGGTCTCCTGCATGAACTCACACTTCTCCAGCTTGAGTCGTGTGTGGTTCTCCTGGCAGACCGCAAAGAACTCACCCAAGAGGATTAGGTGATCCTCCTGGGTATTGGTCCCGAGGCATACATCGTCGATGTGAGCCTCCATCTGGGCCCCACGGGATATGAGCTCCTGCACCTTAGGTCTCCTTCGTAGGATGGACAAGATCTTGTTCATCAGCTCTTGGAACAGAGCGGGGGCGTTAGCCACGCCGAATGGCATGACCTTCCACTTGAATACCCTCCCCTGAGGGGTGATGAAGGCCAGTAGTTCCTGCGCGTTGGGCGTCAGGTCCACTTGCCAGAATCCACTTCGCTTGTCCATCTTGGTCTTGTAGCGACAGGAGGCTATCTTCTCCAGGGTAGACTCCATATTGGGAATGGACCCTGAGTGGTTCAGCATCTTCTTGTTCAGCTCTCCATAGTCCACTACCAGCCGTTTGGCTGTAGACCCAGGTTTAGCCACCAGGAAACAGGGGCTGCAGTGTAGGGGGTAGTCCCCATCCTTGTACTCCAGGACTAGGCCAGCGTCGATACATTCTTGTATCTGTCGCTCAATCTCGTCGGCCTGCTCTTTAGGAGCTGGATAGGGTCTCCTCCGGATCTTGTGACCCACGAACTCGGGTTTCAGCTTGAGGTCCATCTGTACCAGCTTGTCGCATGAGGCTGGAGGGGGTAGTTCTCCGAACACCTCCAGATAGGTCCTTATCAGCTTTTGTACCCGCGGGTCCAGTACCTTGATCTTGTCCTCCATGTCCTCGTCGGAGTGTAAGTTGCTTGCCCCTTGAATAGACGTCGGGAGGTGGTCCTCCACCGACTCTTCGCCCGCGGTAGCATCCTTCAGCCCTTGGTAGGCATATAGAAGGTCTTGCTCAACCATCTCCGGTGGACGATGGCAACATAGGCACGCTTTAGGGGGTTCACATACACATTCCTCCGAGAGGTCATCCTCCTCTGGGGTCCTCACATGGGCACCCCATACGCTCTTCATGAGCTTGAGATCTACCTCCCTTTGCCAGGTGGTGATCTTCTGTTCGAGGTCCTCCTTTAGTTGGGATAGGTCTCCCATCCGTCCTTGCTTCAGTGGCCATGAGCTGCGGGTAGGCTTCGCGTAGCATAGCTTTTTCGCCACCAACTTCCTCTTGGAATCCACATACTCCCTGAGCCTGGATCGAGGGTCCAGCTCTTCATCCACGGGGTCTTCCACCCTCATGGAGAGTAGGGGTTTTAGTGGGGCGACTTACTCGGCGTTCTCCACTTCTTCCACCGCAGTCTGCACGAAGAAGGCGTCGTGCTCAGTTTCGTCGTCTGAGTGGATAGAGCTAGGTAGCTCAGATAGTCCACACTCAGAGACTCCATCAGGGACAGGTACATGACAGGGAGAGTTGGGGGCGTTGGTGTCAGTCACGACGTACTCATCTCCTCCGGGTGTAGTTTCAACAGCATCTTGAGGTCGTAGGCGATCCTTCAAGTCACCCAAGGCGAGTCCATCGCTTTCTCGTTGTATAGCCTGGACCAGAGTAGGGTCCAGGTCTTCCCAGGGAATGGTGGTAAGACTTCCGTCCACCACGCTGAGCATACTCCCCCATCCGGGCTTCCCAATGGGCGTCTTGCGTCCCAGAGGCACGTAGATGGCCTCATCAGGTAACCGCACAGAGCTGATAGTCAGCTTATCAAGGAGGGTTCGCCAGCACTCGTTGCCCCCATGGGCTCCCCAATCGGGGGAACACAGGACCATACGGGAACGTTCCAAGGCCACCTTGGTCAGCACCTTCCCCAGTTCACTGAATCTGGGGTTCCCGTAGGCCATCCCGAAAGAGGGCCAGTAAAATTTGTAGCTGCAGTTCTTCCCCTTGCTGCAGTATAGGTCCAGTACATGCTGCTTGTCGCTGGCGAACAGTTCCACACTTAGGTCTTCTCGAGAGTAACCCAACTCCTTCAGACCTTGGTCTAGGACTTCCCCCAATAGTTGGTAGTCCTCAGTTTTGGAGGCCGCCATCATGTTCGAGGGCTCCTCCTTCGATAGTCTCAGGTAACTCGAGGTATGTTCCGACTGCTCCAGTGGCACAGACTCTCTGCCACTGCCGTGTTCCACGTACAGGAGGTAGGGCGCTTGCAGCGTCAGGGATTGTATCTGGGAGTGCTGCACGAAGAAGTCAGTACCCAGTACAAAGTCGAAGGCATCAGTGTCCATCACATAGACCCGATGGGCGATAGTCCTGGAGCCCATAGGTACCTCCACTTCGCAGTCCCCGCAGCTGTGCACCACATGTCCATCCCCCATCCGTATAGCGGCGGTGGTCATGGTGTTCTTCAGGCTCCCACAAGGTAAAATTTTCTTGGCCACTATCGATATTGTGGCTCCAGTATCCAGTACCCCCAGGTATTCACGTCCCCCTAGTCGGATACGTACCCAAAACACCAGGTCTTGGGTGCCACCAGAGCGTCCCCGTCAGAACTCCGCGGGACAGGTCACCTCGAACCCCTTGTTCCGCAATTTGCGGGCCATCCTCATGAAACGGCTTCTCTTCTTGGCGTTGCCGTCGTCACCACCTTCATGCTCACGCTTGGCTCCTTGTTCTTGCTGGGCCTGCGTCTGTGAGCGTGTGGTAGGTCCAGACTGCCCTCCAGAGGGCTCGGAGTTCCCCCCTGGATTAGGGTTGGGGTTACCTCCGTTCTTGTCCTTGTTCTTGTTGTCGTTCTGGCGATTAGCGCCTCCTCCTCGTCCGCCTTGACCCTTGTCTTGACCACCTTGACCACATCCTTTCGACTTGCCCTTGCCGGAGTCGTTGCCTTTGGCCTTGCCTCCACCTTTGCCTGAGCTTTTGCCAGGATCTTCCCCCTTAAGCTTCGCCGATAGGCGTTGCTTATGGTAGCACTCGTCTTCATAGTGCTTCCGCTTACCGCAGAATGCACACGTGATGGTGCAGTGGTAATGATCCGGCATCTTCACCTTGGCGCCGGTGATCTTTTCCTGCTGCTTCCCCTGGACAACAAAGCAGTCTCGCTGCTCGCAGTCGGAGGCATGCTGCAGGTGGCCCTGTTCATCTCTGGCATCACACCAGAATAGCTCCTTCACGTTCTCCATTAGGCGGGCGTGGGCGTGTTTGGGGGTAGTCCCCTGCCCAGGTCGGGACCCTTGGTACCCTTTGCCTCCAGAACCTCCACCACCAGGACGGTAGTGGTTCAGGTGTTGGTCGCTCTCCTTCTCCAGCGCCATCTCCAGGAGCAGCACGCATAGATCCTCGTAGCGGAGGGATCTAGCCTTGCGCTCAGCCGTCAGACGGCACTCGTCCCATAGCTCACGGGGGAGCTTGGAGCACAACCAAAACAGCAGGTCGTCGCTGCTGTAGGAACCGGGCGTCAGTCGTCCAGCCCAGTGGTCCAGGTCCGCCAACAGCTCGGAGACCCTGCCGGGTTTGGGGTTGTTGGGCAGGACGGGCAGGTTCTGGATCTCGGCCCTGATGGAGAGGTCGGTCTCGTAGGTTGGGTACTGCCTCTCCAGGGCAACCAACACGTCGGCAAAGGTGGCGGAGTTAGGGATGCAGATTCGCAGCGAATTCAATTTGAATTCGCCGAATTCGCTGCGAATTCGTTCGCAGCGCGAATTCGCTCCGAATTCGGCCTGAAATTCACAGTACTGCGAATTCGGGGCGAATTCGCACTGCGAGTTCGCAGGCGACAGCCAAATGACCACGCGTGCGCCGTCTTTTCTCCAGATGAAAACCTAACTTTGAACTGTGCCATGCAATAATTTTTTTGACTTTATACAATTAAAACCATGATCATTGTGCTTTGATTGACCCTTTCAGTTGCTTGTGCGGTGCATGCCTACTCGTTCCCGAGAAAAAAACTTGTTTTTCAGTTTTGAACGCACCGCTGTGTCCGCCTCGTTGCACTGAACACGACGGTGCCCTCCGTTCCTCCCAAAACCGCACCAGTTCGGAGAAAACCGCGTCGCGAACTTTTCATTTTCGCCTTTTTTTTTTTCGACTTTGGACAGTCAAAACGTGTTCCCCCTTGCCTACCCTTCATTTTGGTACCCTCCTTGCCCTCGTCGGCTCCGTGCACGCAGAGAAATCCTTGTTACGAGGTTCGAAAAAGTCCAGATTTGACAGTGTACTGTAACAATCACATAGTGATGATTATTGAGCATCATGACAATAATAATGTTAATTGAATGCCCATTGCTAGTTTGCTTTATGTTTCCCTTGTCTTCGTTATCCTCTCCCTTAGATGAATTCAAGTCCCATGATTCAATGCAAGAATACAATGAATGAAGGCCCAATAAGGGCAAGAAGTGGTTCACATGTGATGGTTTGTGTGTGGATTGGTGATTTTGCATGCTTCGTTGCTTTTTTTCCAAAAGGTATTTGAAAGAATGAAGGAAGGGTGTATACCTGGATATTTGGAATTCTTGGTTTTGATTTGTCTTTATTTTTGTCAAATAGTTTAGGCACGGTGAATGCAAGCAACAACAAACAACAAAAATTGCAAGGTTATGGAAGCTTTTGGACTTGAAATGTTTTATGCCATATGGTAGTGGGTACAAGCATACCCATATGCAAAGAGGTGAAGGTAAATTGTAGGTGCCTATGGAAATCCAAGCCTCGGGGGAATTCAAGCGAATCAAGGGGGAATTCGAATTTGAAGTTGCGAATTCGAATTCGGAGGGGTCCACGAATTCGTGCGAATTCGGGGCGAATTCGAATTCGAGCGAATTCGTGCGAATTCGAACCTGCATCCCTAGGCGGAGTTGGTGACGATCTGCCTGACCTGCTTCTCCAGGTACTTCGTCTTGCAGCACTGCAGGAGCAGGTCGCACTTCACTCGCCCACTCGCGTGGGTTTGGCCGGTCAGTCGTAGGAACCGGCCAAAGTTCTCAGCGAACTCGCTGAGGTCCTTGCCTGTGAATTCAGGCAGGTTCACCACTATCTTGGAGGTGGCAATAGCCTTCGCCTCCTGAGCTCGGCGTCCTTCAGGGCGTCGGGTCTTCTTCTTCTTCTTCTTCTTCTTCTTACCCTTGGAGTCCTCGGGGTCCTCAGGGTCTTCGTCATCCGATGGCGAAGAAGAAGTCATCGAAGGCGGCCCATCATCGGAGGGGTCTCCGCCTAGATCACTGGAGCCATAAGGCTCCACGTCCACCATAGCCCTTAGGGCTGTCAGCCCCAGCCGGTCCAGCTCGGCCCTCGTCGAGTTCGTCACATGACTGTAGGGCGGCTGGGCTGTCCTTGGGACGAATGGGCTTCTTGGTACTGCTGCAGGAGTCGGCATCGGTCGGCTCCTCAGGCTCCCCAGGGTATTCGTCAACCCTGCCGCCAGGTGGTTAGCCTGTACTCGGTGGGGTGACATCCCCACTGTCGTAGGTGACGCATGGGACGGGATCATCAGGGGCTGTAGTTTCTCCCTGATCTCTTGCGTGAGGTCGCTCACGATTTTCGAAGTGGCTCCTTGGAGCACCTCGTTGATCTCCGACCGCGTCAGGGACCTGTTGGAGGATCTTCCCGATCCTCTACTCCTGCCTCCCAGAGACTCTGGTCCTCTCCTCAACCCACTCAGGGGTGCATACCCAGGTGTACACCCAGGAGCATACCCAGGAACTTCCATGTAGGTTCCCGTGGCGTGGAGTGGATGGGGATGGTCAGCCGCATACCAACGCGGCGCAGAGCTGGAAGCCACCGGCTCACTGGCAGTAGTTGCCTCAAGGAGCGCAGTGGTAGGTGGGCCCATGCCATAGGCGGGGTAGTGAGGCATGCCAGTAAAGCCTGTGCCCTCTGCCATAGGCTGGTTGGTTGTGGAAGTGGATGTAGCGGCGGCTGGGAGTGTGGTGGTTATGGGAGAGGGTGATGCATGGAGGCCAGAAGCGCTTGGTGCGCCTTCGAAGGTAGGGACATCCGTCGGGTCTTGCCCTTGCTCCTCTCCTTCGTCTGCTCCTTCTCCAGCATCCTTCTCGCTCTCGTTTCCTCTCTTCCTCTTCACAGGCTGAGGCTGAGAGACCATTTCCTTCACCGACAGGGCCCCAAAGGCCGTCTGGAGGCCATCCAAGGAGTCCTCCGCCGTATCCATTGGCCCATGTAAGGGCTCCACCGAAGGTACAGCGTCAGGCGCCGGCCTTGCCGGTGTCTCTGGCGCTGGCGCTGTGTTCACCTCGGCGTCCACTCTTCCTGGATCCATCTTAATCCACCCTTCTGCTTATGTTTGCCTGCTCGGAGCACTGGTTGTACGGCGCGGGGTCGCTGCCGGTGCACAGAGACAGGCTGCCTCTTGTCAATGCTACCAGAAAAGTTTATAGTGTTTTCAGCACTGTGTTTTTGCTTCTCCTGCTGCTTGTTGTTGCTGTAGGGTGTCCTGCTGCTGGTTTTGGATGATGAAAAGCTTTTGTTTGTTGAAATACAGTAAAGCCAACTCAATCCAGGATAGCCCAAGCCAATAGTATGCAAGGAGAAGGTAATTCAGGATCAAAGCATGAAGGGCTGCAGTGTAAACAGTGAAAGATGATTAGATATTCACAGAAACTGCAACTCAGGATACAAATGAATGCATATTCACAGAGATAGCTGAAATGTTTTGGGAAAAGAGTTAGAAAACTGCCTCAGGATCACTCTCTCTCCATAGTGCCATCTTAGGAGATGTGCACTCTTTGTTTTGGGTCCCATATGTGCTGAGGTGGCATGGTATGTGGCGATGTGGTCACTGCCATGTCACCTGGGATCTTCCTACTTAGATGGGATCTTCCTACTTAGTTAGGCTGACCAGGAATTGAACCCAGGACCTCTCAAAAAGAGGTGCCTAACCCCCTATGGTGCATACCACTAGGGCAGATAAGTATTCATGGAAAAACATAGATAAATTCATAGGCTCTACCTTAGGTATGTCAGTGCTCAGTCAACTCAGGAAAAGATGTTTTACTTCTGATTGAAAGGGGATTAAGGGGTCCACTCCATATCCTGATTGGGTGTTTGGTTCCATAGGTCAAAATGTGTTCTCACCACTTTTGGCTGGACCAATACTAAGATAAAAATGCATGGATGCTCAGTACATCTCTAATACAACTAGAGTATGTCCCAAAGCAATGGAAAAGCACTTTTTCTTACTCGGGGTAAATAGGCGTGTAAACACACCCTGGACAGAGTGCCAAACCACGCACCGGTTAGGATAAGGCATATGCAGGAGGGTGGACAGGAAAACGCCTGAGTTCAGGCCATATATAGTCTGCAGACACACGTAGACTAGTCTGGATCCCGCAAGTGCCATGGGACCAGACCACACACCAAAAAAAATCGCAATGCCGATGACAGCGGCATCCGTTGCGCAACGTCGTATGGGCTTCAAGGCCCTAAGAGCTCAGAAAATATGAAGGTCAGTCGCCCTGCCTGGTTTCCCAAGGATTCAGCAGGTGGGGAGTGACGAATAGGAGTGGAAGAGAGGGGCCATCCTCCTCTGGATTCAGCAGGGGGGGGTATATGGCCACTCTGATGGCAGGTCACCGGAAGATGCAAGAGAGCAAGCAAGTGAGGGACGATCCGTCGACCACACAAGCGCTCAAACTGCATCAAGGGAGAGCTCAGGGCGATGATCAGGCGCCCCTGGCTGCAATCGCCCGGGTGAGTGCTGCCAAGTCCGAGACATGGATCTTGGTCTTGTGCTTGCGGATGTAGTCCATGAAGGGGGTATTGATCCGCGGCACGAGCGACGAGACGGGCTCCCAAGTGTCGTGGGACGGCCCATAGCCTCGCCAACGAACCTTGAACTCCAGACCTCCAGGTGCCGAGGCGTTCGGACGCTGGGCCAGGATCTTCTCGACAGTATAGTCGTCCTGCTCAGCATAATCGTCGTCCGAATCAGCCTCATGTGCGGCATAGTCCAGGGACACATGCTGGTGTAATAAGTTGGGGCATTTGGGCCTCTCAGAAGCTTTCTGGAAGGAACTCTACACGACCTCATAGAGCTTCAAGATCCTAAGATACTAGGATATTTACTCATATTTGGCTCATATTCCTTTATCTACCAGGATACGGGGGGGGTTCGGAGGCTACGGGTGCCTTTTTTTTTCTCAACACCTATGGGGGTTTTTTGAGGTGGCGGATCTGGGCTACTTATTCGTTTTTTTCAATTCAACACGCATTTATTGATTTTGAGTGTTTTTGTGCATTTTTGTGTAAAGTGTAACCTCGTCCGTAGCCTCGGAGGACATAGCCTCCATGGTCATCATGGGTCCTCGGGGATACGCATAGTTGTCTGCGGCTACGGCTTGCTTTTTTCCGTATCCTCTGCCACTTTCCTCCGACAGTTCCATTTTTTGTCATGGACATGCCGGCACCGCCTTGCCCCGTCGATTACCACCTGGAAGGCGCCGAGCTGATGACCTGCAAGTTGTCGGACCTGGAATATGGGAGCTCCGTGGTGCTGCAGGTACCCCTTGCTTGCCTAATGGGTGTTGCACTGGAACAATGCACCGGGGTTACAGAAACCTGTCTGCGGCTACGCCTAAGGTTACGCTTCGGCACGTCCGGGGTTACGGAACGCTGTCTGCGGCTACGTGAGGGGTTACGTGTCTTGCCTCTTTCTTTGCAGACCAAGGAGCATAGCAACATCTTCGTCGCGGGCTGGATCAAGTCGCTCGGCAAGACGGTCCTACTTTTGGAGCTGGCCTGCTCCTACAAGCTCACCGGCGCCAAGGAGATCGACGTGCAGTCACTGGATGAGCTGGGGCGGTGGCATCAGGATCCGCTGCGGCGGTGGAGCCGGTGGTGCCGAAGGGGGAGTTGGAGCTGTACGAGGGCTTCTCGGACCTGTCGGCAATGCGGGCTGGACGCCGTGGGCCGCGTTCATTGCATCTGAGGACGCAGGACCTGGTCGATCTGCCGGTGGACGAGCTGAGCGACAAGTACGTCCAGGCCATGAAGCACGTGCAGGTGATGGCCAGTATGCTTACCGGCATCCACAACGTTGACGAGTTGCCCGTGGCAGGGAATTACCGCTTGGTGTCGGAGGCGGATTGGGACCGCCGATGCCGATCGCAGAAGAAGGCCAAGCGCAAGGTGCGGACACTGCGCGCGCAACTGGGGCAGGATCTGGACGAAGACCAGTTCTCAACGACAAGCTCGAGCGACAGTATGGCAAGTGAAGGCACGCGGGCGGCCGACCGGGAGCGCCGCAAGAAGAAGAGCAAAGCCAAAAGGCAGCGTCTTGCCGCGGAGCAGGCTATGAAGGACGAAGCCCAGCAGGAGAAGATTCAGGAGCTGCAGCGGAAGCTGGAGGAGTTGGAGAAGGAGAGGGCGGCAGTGCCAGCAGCAGGTGGCGCCGAGCATGCAGCAACGACGGACGTGGCACCGGAGGTGGCCGCACCGGTGGTGGCCGCATCGGTGGCTTTGGAGGAGGCAGTTGGGGAAGCCGAGGCCGCAGCAGCGCCGGTGGGGCACGGAGAGGCGCCGGAGATGCACCAGGACCCGGCGGTGGCAGGCGAGACGCAGGAGGAGCCCACACCCCAGCTCTTCCAAGGTGCTGATGTCGGTGAAGAAGAGCCGTTCCACACGGTATGTCATGGCTCAGGGTCCGGGGCTACGCACATTCTGTCTGCGGATACGGGTGAGGTTGCGCTTACGGTTGTCGGGGATACGGATAGTTGTCTGCGGATACGGCAGGGGATACGGTTGTGTTGCTCCGAGGTTACATCAAGTTGTCTGCGGCTACGGTCCAGGATACGACGCATTGCATCCGGGAGTTTCCCGGGATACGGATAGTTGTCTGCGGATACGGCAGGGGATACGGTACTGTTGCTCCGAGGTTGCGCAAACCTCTTTGCGTTGAATGCCATTACAGCGTCTCATGCTTGTCTCTCAGACCATGCATGACCTGGACGAGAGGTGACGACGACCAGTGGGAGGCCACGCCGTAACATTTGCCTGTGGTGGACGTTCCCACGTGCTCGGATGGTCCACAATTTTCCAAGGTGGACAGTATTTTTATACTATGGACATTGTCCGGCGGTATTGGCGGCGGGGGTCCCTGGATGTGCCTGCCCCATTCTTTGTACATGCACATGACTCCCCAGGAGCAGCGTTCTCTGACAGTGGGGAGGATTGTGCTTCTTCGACGTATTTTAGCAGTGGCGACGACTGAATGGTTCTGTCCACTCTGCCCACTCCCACTTTTCATGCACAGCAGTTCACACACAGTCCACCGTCCACTGTTTTTTGGCCACGGGGCTCGCTGGATCTGCCCCTAACGGGATGCTTACCTGTGCATAAGTTTCTGTAGGGAGGCCTGTGTTTGATGCCAGAACGTTATTAACAGTGGTGGCTCCGACTGAGCGGCGGACTGATTCAAATTGTCTGGGAGCAAGAATTGACTGTGCATGTGCTTTGCAATGAGTCCTTGTTGGCCTTCTCCTCCATTTGTGACCCGGGGTTACGTCAAACCGTCTGCGGCTACGGGTGAGGATACGATAGGCAGTGCCCAAGGTTACATAGACCCGTCTGCGGATACGGTAGAGGATACGATAGGCAACGTCCAAGGTTACGTAGAACCGTCTGCGGATACGGGCCAGGTTACGATTGCTAGCAGGGTTCCAGCCTAGTCACCAGGGCCACATGTACGTTTCATGGTTTGAATAGGTACCCCACTATGGAATTCGAACCTCGGGAGCTCTTAGACTCGGAGAAGGCGGCAGACCTCTTCTCAGACTACGAAGGTGGATACCCGCGGAAGGACTACAACACCCTGCAGGAGATCTGGTGCGATGTCATGTCCCCCTTCATCGACCTCCTTACCAAGAAGGCAAGGGTGGCCGGGATTACCCATGGAGTGAAGGGAACGGTGGTCCGCTTCTTACTATTCAGAGTCCTCCTGGGCATGATCCAACCACGCCGAATTGACGATGTCTGGGTACCCAAGGCGTTGTCGTACAACGCGAGGCTTAGCCAGCTCCTCACACGCCGCGAGTATTACCGCCTGAATCGAGTACTACGGCCTGACGTGACGCTTCTTATTGAGCGTTGTAATGAGGTTTGGGGCAGCCTATGGAGGCTGGGGGCTGTCGCCAGTGGCGACGAAACCGTAGTCCCCCATAAGGGGGTTCGAGCGGGGCCTTTGCGGCAATTTATACCGCGAAAGCCCCACTCGACCGGAGTGAAACTTTACGTTTTGGCCGATGCGGTTGAGCCATACGTTACCAACGTCTACCTATACGTTGGTGCGCGTGGTCAACTACGGCGTGCTTCCACTGTCCAAGGCAACATGAACGCCCGCCAGATCGTAAATTACTGGGCCGATGTCCTGCCCGAAGGCACCATTTTGGTTGCCGATAGTTTTTTTGGCAGTCACGAAGCTGCCAAGGGTTTGGCTGCCCGAGGCACCCCCTTCTTAATGTTATGCAAACGCGATGAGCGCGGTGTAAGTGAGGCGGGGGAAGTACTTGAGGAGGGTGGCTTGGCCACCGCCAAAGTCTCCACTGCCAACTACACATTGCAGGTCTATAAAAATCCCCGGGTCGGCCACAAACCGCCTCGGGTTGTGCCACTACTGTCAAATTGTGGGTTTCCGCAAGAGGTGGTGGTACACAAAAAACGCGGGTATGAAATGCCAGCGATTATCGGTTGTTACCGTGCCTTGGCAGGCGGAGTCGATACCGCAAATCAACTTGCTTTACAGCACCGTGAAACAGGTAGATTTCGGAAATGGAGCGCTGCTGTGCGCTCATTCCTCATGCGCTATGCTATGGTGAACATTTTTACGATGGCGAAGTGTTCTAAGCTAGTCAAGCCGGGGACAACCATGTGGGAGTTCCAATGGGACCTCCTGACCACATTGATTGACATTGAAGTTCCTGAAACCCCCCAGGCTATACATGTCCCCGTGGAAGCGAATCGAGCAGCCTGTGTTCATTGTGGGAAACGTTGTGCCACACAGTGTGCCGCGTGCCGACAAAATCTGCATGTACGATGCTTCGCACAGTGGCATTTGAACCAATAATGTTGTGGGCTACGCATTGTTGTCTGCGGCTTCGGTTGGGGATACACAAAATGAGGGCAATTGGTGGTCCCGGGGTTACAACATGTTGTCTGCGGATACGGTTGAGGTTACAAGATTTGGTGCCCGAGGTTACATAAAAGTGTCTGCGGCTACGGCCGAGGTTACACCCCAAATACTGAACCGTATCCTCGCCAAAAACAGAAAAATGTCCGTTTCTCAATGTAGTTAACAGACAAAAAAGGCGTAGCCTCGAGGCTGGGCCAAAAAACGGTGTCTCCTCAGATAAAGGAATATTCCAAGCCTATAGCTTATTGCTAGAGTCTACTGCTCTTAGGTACACCACACAGAGCAGAGATCTAGATTACATTAGTAGCCATACATGAATAATCACATTCCATATGCTTATAATGTGATTTAATCATGTTTTATGCCATTTTAGAAGGTTGTAATGTATTAGAAGCTATTTTGAAGCTATTTAGAAGCTTCAGAAGGCCTGTCGCGATTGTCGGCGCCTGCTGTCGCCGACGGTAATTTACGTGATATTGACAAGGCCTGTGACAAGATAGACTACTCAGAAAGTTGTTAAAATATAGGTTTTATTGCCTTTTTAATGAGATTTTAATGCCACATTAATTTTCCTGTTATTTAGGCATGTGAGCCCGTATTACTGGACCTGCCAGTTGGTCCAGCTTGATATTCGTCAAGTTCTTCGTCTTCTTGCTGTTGCCTGTGTCCTGTACTTGCCAACAAGATCAATTGTAATGGAGAACATTGGAAACAATTTGATTTTTAAGTGCAAGACAAGGAAAATGGGTTTTCTATATGCACCCAAGCACAAGCATATGACAGTCCAGTAATCTGAGTTCGAGCAGGACGACGACGACGAGGACGACGCGCAGAAGCTGGGCCAGCGTACGCTGTTCCACAATGGTGAGTTCCTTGCCTTAATTTAATGAAAAGTTGGAGAAACTTTGAAGAACTGAAGGTATCCTTCCAAATACCTCCAAAAACCCTTGAAATTACTTTGAATCTGGGAGAGCGCAGTTCCAAGCGCGCTGCAGCGACGACGACGACGACGAAGACCACGAAAAGCGACGCTTTGGACTTCCTGGAGCCTCCTACAAGTTCGAAAAGTTGATTTTCTTGAAGATATTTAAGTTTCATTAAGGACTACTTTGAGTTACTCAAGAATACCCTAAGAGTGGTCAAAACAAGTCGAAAAACGTGGAGATCTTGGACCTACGCGCTGCTGAGCGACGTGAACCAGCGCTGGAGGACTTCGACAACGCGGTTTCAAGGCGCTGCAGACTGCTGCAGCCTTGTGATTTGCAGTTTTGAAGTGTAGCATAGCATACCTTTGATGTTTGTGTTGTTGCATTTCATTGCCTCATTGCACACGGCCCCCGGTTGCCCTGTGTCTAGGATTCACGCGCTTTGACGCGCTTTTCTAGCTGCAGGCGTGTCGCCAGTAGCTTGATTGTCCATTTCCCACCCTCCCTTCCCCTTCAGAGCTATGATTTCATTGAAGTTTTTCACTAACTTTTGATGTTCCAAAAGGCCAAAAATGTCGAAAATGGCCTACTTTATTTTACGCTTAACTACGCGCCAGTGCGTCGAATCGCGCCAACTAAAGCGCTGTTGTAAAGTAGAGAGCGCTAGCTTTCAAATGCGACTCTCACTTTGTTTCAATTCCTCAAGGGCTATTTTCTGTGATTTTTTCAGAATGACCCATGAATCACTTTTTGCCCAACCCTCTAAAACACTCAAAAATGATATTTGGTGTTTTACGCATATCTTCGCGCCACTGCGCTGAAAAAATCTGAACCAAGTATTTTTCGAAAGTAGACAGTGGTACGCTTCTATCCCCTACTTCACTTTCTTGGAATCAATTTTTCTGCTATTTTTCCCATCCCCAACAAAGTCACCCATAAACCACACCCCAAAAACCCCTCAAAAGTGCCTTTTGTGCTTTCTTCATATCTCGCAGAGAAAAAAGGTTTGAGGTTTAACATTATCTTTCTGAACAACACTGAAGTATGTGCTTTCTAACCCTGAGTCGTTTTTATTTTCAGAAAATAAGAATGGCTATGGTAAAATTGCAACAAGTTACCACACAAACCACTTGGTGAAAAATCATGCAAAATGGTTTCGGAGGTTTAATCATTTCTCTGAGACTATGGTGCGTTCGAACCTGAACCAAGGTGTTTTGTAAACACTGGAGTACGAAGTTTACGACAAATGTTTACTTCGAATTTCTGTGGGCAAGAATGGATTTTTCCTATGGTGGTTAACTTAATGCATGAAAGCATGTTTTCAATTTTTGTGTTCATGAATCTACAAGAAAAAGACCTTTCTCGGAGTATATGGTGAGTTGGACAGCCATCAAAGCTGTTTTGGAAAGGTAATGGTCTCTAGTTTGCAGATATCTAATCGTTGGATTTTATTGAAAATGGGATGATGGTGAAAAAGTTCGGTTTCTTTATGCTTTTTTTGATGGTTTTTCAGCATGTGTGTCATGTGAGATTCATGTGTCTCCCCCCAACTTCTATTTCTCTGAGCCTATGATGAGTTGGGGCAACATCAAATATGTTTCGAAAACCTGAGGACATGCCCTACACAGTGCGGATATTCTTTTTCTGACATGTCAGCAACATAGTGCAGAAAAAAGGTCCAGAAGTTGCACATTTTCAGGGAAAAACATGGTTTTTGGTCGTTGTTTTGCAAAACCATTCGCGATTTCTGTGGTCTTCTAACCTTGAATCATTGTATGATATTGCAGTTTGTGATTGTTTGCATCAGTTTTGATTCATTCTGACTAGGCTTAGCCTAGGTAGAAAGGTAGATACCTTAGAATTACTTTAGACAGGCAATAAATAGTGAAACATTTTGTTGTCTTTTTGGGCCACAAAACAAACTTGGCCACAACCATTAACAGACCGTTTGCGACCGCCACATTCACCGTCCAAGCCTTTCCCTTCGACTCCCCAGGCTGAGTGGCTTAGTTTGGCTGGCCCGTTGTCATGGGGACAAAGAAGGCGTGGGGCTTGTTGCCACCAGGGAGTAGGGAGGCGATTGATGGGTGTGAGCGGAAGGCGGAAAGAGAAGACTCAATGCAGGAGCACCCAAGTGAAACATGAAACGACCGCATTCGACCAAACCTCTGGCATTGACCTGTCTCGGGGTCCTTGTGACCATTTTCCGATGAGAGAGGTTGATGTTGGTATATGGCCGCGGAAGAAGCTTGCAACACTTACTTACTTTTACTTACTTATTCTAGCTAGCTAGCTAACTAGCTAGTATAGGAGATGCATTGACTTTTATGGTATCATAATCCTAATGCTAATGGTTGAGTTCAACTCAACTTAATGTCTCTGGTCCTCCCCGTGTAGGGCAGGGTGGTGAGGAGAAGTGCCGCAAGGCGCTGGTACTGTAATAGAGGTAACCATTCCAGTAGGTGCAGGCCGGAATGTTAGTGTGCGATACCATTTGACTTCTTTTCATCCCTTTACCTTTGACCTGAAGTGAGTGCTGGGCACTGGTTACGGCCCACGGTTGCCCTAACCAACCCACTGCTGGCCTACGCATACACACGGCCTACGGTTGCCCTGTGTTGCATTGGCTTCCCACGTGGACGCACGGCCCACGGTTGCCCTGTGTCGCATTGGGATGTGCTGAGCTTGTACGGCCTACGGTTGCCCTATGAGCTTCAGTCTTGGTATTTTTGGCAAGCTGTGTGTTTTACATCATCCATTGTTTCATTTGAGCACAATTGCATTTGAGCTAGGAAGTGATTTGTCCTCATTTCACTCTACCATGCACCTCATCCTTAATTGCATGGCCGTCAAGGCAAGCGTTTGACTAGTGACGTATTCTACTCTCCATTCGGATTGCATTTCATTCATTCCGTTCGGCAGGTCACTCATTCTTTGCATTCCACTTTGCAAATCTTACATTTCATACTTATTGCATTACTTCCTTATTGCAAGGGTTTCCCCATAGCGCTCAACATGCAATATGGTCCGTAATTGATCTGCCCTACGTGGTTCTATGAGCACCTTTGCTCAATAGACCCCGAGTTTTGGTTCGCCGACGAACAATCAATTCGTATCCCCTCAACTTTTGTTGCTTAACTGCAAGTTGTGTGGAATGAATCTCTTTTTCCAACCCTCGCGATCATTGACCTAGGTCATTTGGTCTAAAGAGCTAGTTTATCCTCAAATTTGCTACCGAACCACTGCGGGTACGTTCCGCTTCGTTAACTTTCGCTCGATCGCCTGGTACAGCCTCAATTACCGGGTTTGAGAGTGCTCAATTGAGTGTCCGCAGTCTACAACACTACAGTCTCCATCACAATCTCTGTCACCCCCAACCAAACCATCAGACGCATGGCAGACCCAATTGGATTCTTTTTTCACACATTCCCTCCCTCATCACACTACACAAACAACATACACACAAACACCTACCATGAGTCATTTGATTATTCCATTTATTTGTTTGGATATCACACTCTGAGGAATTGCTGTAGTACCACTTCCATCCAGTTTTTGTCTACGAGCCAACATGTAGGTCACTTCCCTCGTGTAGATAGTCAGTGTCCGCTTATAGCCGACATTGGTCTCACCTCGCCACATCTTTGTTGTGTAACACAAGTGAACAGGTTTACGTTTGGTCACTAAGCCTGTGACTTGGCTAATGCATTCCGCGGTGTGTTAGTGAAGAGTCCTACGCCGGTAGCCACCGAGACCAAGCGGTGCACTACGGTAGGCTCATTGAAAAGGATTATCGAAAGGTGGTGAATGCCTACCGTGTATAGGATTCTACCCTCGCGCGGGTAGATAGCTACTTTCCATGCAGTTGGA
The DNA here is from genome assembly GCA_964036045.1 of Eutreptiella sp. 'Long Island Sound 2002'. Taxonomy (NCBI): domain Eukaryota; phylum Euglenozoa; class Euglenophyceae; order Eutreptiales; family Eutreptiaceae; genus Eutreptiella; species Eutreptiella sp. 'Long Island Sound 2002'. The sequence continues at coordinate 21,114,170 of OZ038382.1, forward strand.
TAGACCCTTTCTCTTGCGGTAGAGATAGATGACGGAGTTAAGCTCCATGAGGATAGCCTGAATCCTGGAATTTAGTTGAGCGGAAAGCATTCATCATGTAGGAAGACAGGCCCCCGCACGGATGGCTTTGTACAACCATCTGCTGGGCAAGGGGCTCGCCGTTGATTGGTCTTCCGGTAAGGTACAGAACACACTTTGACTACGATAAGCATTTTTCGGAGATTTACTACTTCTACTTGTCTCAGACAACAGACCATTCGTTCCGCTTATATGAGGCAGTAGCGACCCTCCAATCTCGCTTATAGGGGCAGTGGCGACCCTCCAGTCGGGTAGGATGTAGGCTTGCTTTCGAGCTAAGCGGTCCATCCAGGAAAGTGCCGACCTTTCCAACGCCATGACTACTTACCTACTTCGTTTTAGAACAACCCCAGGGGACCAACCCACCCCTACCCGTAAACCCATCCCCTACATTCACACACAATTCATTGGTTTTTGTCATCTTTAGCACTTACCACAACCCATACATCTTCTTTCTCTGAATTTACATGATCAACACACTTCTACATTTTCGCCTTTTCGTGCAAATTGTTTGCATTGGTAATGTGAGTCATTTAGGACATTTCTACACAAATCAGTATTCCCGCTAGCTTCATGTCTTATTAGATTACAGTGTGCTATGCCCTGAAATGCCATGGTGCATATGTTGCATAGGTTGGAGTGCAAAGCATATTGCCGTGACGGAATTTTGATTCTTTTGTACATGATTTCTAGGCATGATAGGTGACTGATGTTTCAGCTTTGTTTAGTGATAGCTAGAAGGTATGAGTAAAAGGTCAGTAATGAAGAACTATATCTTTCAACGCCTTTTTGGTTGAAGTGTTAGTATAAATCCCCATACCCCCATACGGATCAATCCTTGAATGACCCAAGGATAAGAAAGAGCAGATCCGGGTCAGATGAGTTGTGTCTCATCGTGACTGCCACCCCCCACCCTTTTCAAATCCGTCCCGCTAAACTAATCAAGGGTTACTCATTACTGATGCTGCCTCGCTTTCGCTGTCCATGTAATGCAGGCCAAGAAACCCATTGCAGGTACCAGAATGCATCCAGCCGGAGCATTCCGGGTTGGTGCCAAGCGCCCATTGAGTAAGGTGGTATATCCTCTCTATGGATGACGCAGACCATGTCATGACAATAGACAGCTTGGGCAGAGCTTGAATTTCCGGTTTAACCCCACATGTTTCGTTTCATTCTCAATTGTTATTGATTTTCCGTATAGCTCATTGTAATCTAGACATCTACATCCTGGTGTATTACTCTTACCCTCAAATTTTGCCTGAAGATTTAGGTTGTCATTGTTCATACTTTGTATGCTAGCTTTTTGCTTAGTGTTTTTCATGTTTCATTTTGAGCCCTACTTTACGTACTTAAGACTCAGGAACTTTACCCTCTTTGGTGAAGATATGTCTTTACTTCTAGGAAGGGGGTAGTAAGACACTACATTAGACACTCAGAACATTCAATATGAGCGTTCCTTATGCCCATACCCCTCCTTATGTTAGATTATCAGCTTGTCATGAACATTCTTAGTGAATGTGCATGAAGCTTAGGAAGGGGGTGTAATAAGTTGGGGCATTTGGGCCTCTCAGAAGCTTTCTGGAAGGAACTCTACACAACCTCATAGAGCTTCAAGATCCTAAGATACTAGGATATTTACTCATATTTGGCTCATATTCCAAGCCTATAGCTTATTGCTAGAGTCTACTGCTCTTAGGTACACCACACAGAGCAGAGATCTAGATTACATTAGTAGCCATACATGAATAATCACATTCCATATGCTTATAATGTGATTTAATCATGTTTTATGCCATTTTAGAAGGTTGTAATGTATTAGAAGCTATTTTGAAGCTATTTAGAAGCTTCAGAAGGCCTGTCGCGATTGTCGGCGCCTGCTGTCGCCGACGGTAATTTACGTGATATTGACAAGGCCTGTGACAAGATAGACTACTCAGAAAGTTGTTAAAATATAGGTTTTATTGCCTTTTTAATGAGATTTTAATGCCACATTAATTTTCCTGTTATTTAGGCATGTGAACCCGTATTACTGGACCTGCCAGTTGGTCCAGCTTGATATTCGTCAAGTTCTTCGTCTTCTTGCTGTTGCCTGTGTCCTGTACTTGCCAACAAGATCAATTGTAATGGAGAACATTGGAAACAATTTGATTTTTAAGTGCAAGACAAGGAAAATGGGTTTTCTATATGCACCCAAGCACAAGCATATGACAGCTGGCCACGGAGGTCGGGTTCCCGCACACGGAGTTGACTCTCGTGGCGCTCCCGGAACTGTCCGTGACCCACCTTGATGCGGTAGGTGTCCTCACCAATCCTGCGGACCACCTCTCCGGGTGTGAACCAGGTTTTGGTGTGGTGGGTGCCCATAGGGCGGGGTCTGATCACCCACACCGGGTCTCCCACCCTGAACTTTTGCGCTGTCGAGCTCGGGGCAGACTTCTGACGCTCAGCATGCTCCTTCTCGAGCTGCTGGGGGATGTCCCGCGCCGTTGCCTCTTGCCGCGCAAAGAATTCCTTGGCATCCATGGCCATGCCATCACCGGACAAGGGAAGTCCCCGACCCAGGGGGTCCCTGCCGAACAGAATCTGGTGAGGGGACAAACCACCCGGAGTGGGGGTGTCATGATGGGCCTTCACAGCAGGCCACATCTCCTCAAACCAGTTCCGACGTGGAATGGTGATGTGAATCTTGCGCAGCTTCTCGAACAGCTGCCGTCCAGCCACTTCAGCTCGGCCGTTAGATCGGCTGAGATAGGCGACGCTCTTGGCATGACGTATTCCCATAGAAAAGTTTATAGTGGTTTCAACACTGTGTTTTTGTCTCTCCTGCTGCTTGCTGCTGGTGTAGGGTTTCCTGCTGCTTGTTTTTGGAGATGAAAACCTTTTGTTTGCTGAAATATAGTCAATCCAGGATAACCCAAGCCAGAGGTGTGCAAGGAGAAGAGAATCAGGATCAAAGCATGAAGGGCTGCAGTGTAAACAGTGAAAGATGATAGGATATTCACAGAAACTGCAACTCAGGTCAAATCGGAATGCATATTCACAAAGATAGCTGAAATGTTTTGGAAAAGAGTTGGAAAACTGCCCCATGGTCACTCTCTCTCCATAGTACCATCTCAGGAGATGTGCACTCTTTGTTTTGGGTCCCATATGTGCTGAGGTGGCAGGGCATGTGGCGATGAGGTCACTGCCATGTCACATGGGATCTTCCTACTTAGCTAGGCTGACCAGGAATTGAACCCAGGACCTCTCAAAAAGAGGTGCCCAGCCCCCTAGGGTGCATACCACTAGGATAGCTAAGAATTCATGGAAAAACATAGATAAATTCATAGGCTCTGCCCTGGGTATGTCAGTACTTAGTCAACTCAGGAAAAGATGATTTGCCTCACATTGAAAGGGGATTAAGGGGTCCACTCCATATCCTGATTGGGTGTTTGGTTCCATAGGTCAAAATGTGTTATCACCACTTTTGGTGGGGCCAATACTAAGATAGAAATGCATGGATGCTCAGTGCATCTCTAATACAACTAGAGTATGCCTCAAAGCATTGGAAAAGCACTTTTTCTTACTCTCCCCTTGTGCTGTGGTGGCCACCACTGTCGCATTTTAGGAAAAAGGGATTTTTTCTTGGCCTTTCCTTGGTTTCCACATCTACTTCAAAATACCTATAGTTTCCCTCACACAGGAAAATGGGCGCTCACCATGGCTGGCGCTCTTTTGCTGCTCTGTTTGTAACATTTCCTACACAAGACTCAGCGCTCATGGCGCTGCCGGGGCTCCTGTGGCTTGGTTGGGCTAGTTTGGGAGCATGACAAAACATGTGCATGTGCATCCCTCCCTCCAAGACACAGCGCGACACAAACCCAACGCAAGACACAATATACACACTCGCATGGGTTCTCGTAAACCTGGGCGAAGGGCGAAGGGAGTCGTGAAAAAATTAAATTGCCCCTTGGTGGGGTCTTGGGTTCTGCTCAGTCTCTCCAGGCTGCTGCGTTTGGGCCAGAACACGGCCTACTCAGCGAGGCTGCGCGTGGGTATCTGCAGAGGCAGGAATGGGAGAATTATGGACGAATCCACGCAAAAACGAAGCGACGACACCAAAATCCGTCAAATGACGGCCTAGAATTTTTCTAAGACGACACACCTGAGCAGAATCCAATTGTGCATCAGAAGCACATTTTTATAAAAATTATAGTCATCTCTAGATTTTTTAAATCAAGAAATCCCTACGCATAAAAAGGCGGCGCGCAGGAGCGTCTCCTAGCGAAGCGCCGGAAAATGCAGAAATAATGGCATTATAAACGTATGTCTCACGTAGTCTTGAAAATGACGAGACACACATTAATAAATAAACATACATATTCCACCTACACTAGTAGAAGTATCAAAAATTCAAGAATTCGAAAATCAACGAAAAAGACTTCAATGAATCAGGTATAAACTACAGGTATGCTCGTCTCGTATGCCGCATACACATTGCTTGTCTCGTGTCTCCGTGAACGAGTCTTGTAGCAGCGCAAACAACGATAGGACGCGATAGAGGGATTGATTAGAAAGATTGCAGATGATTAGAGGTCAGATCAGGGTTATTAGACATACACACAAGTGCATAGCAACGTTCTTCGCGTGCGCCCCGTTTTTCTCCTCACCTTGCTTCACTCTCCAGCGGTAGGTAAGGTAGGTACGCCCAGGTGGGGCCACCCCCTGGTGGAGTTCGTGATTGAGGTTAAGATGGGCAGGTTTGTCCAACACCGTCGTGCATGCTCGTGCATTCACACACGCATTAAAGGATAGGCCACGCGAAGTGCGCACGGTAAACCTTGTTTAGGCTACCCAGGGGCTCCTCGGTACGTTCTTTAAGAGAACCTGAGGAGTCCCTTAACGCTTGCTTGCTTGACAGGGGTAGCTGACTCTTTAGCGTGTTTGCGGACAGTGTATTATAGGTCACTCTGAGAAGCGTATAATACGTGCAGAGTGGCTTGGTTCCTCCGCCGCAAACGCCCCTTCATTTGCCTTTGCTTTACAGGTGGTGTAATAGTTTTGTTGTCTCTCAAAACTATTCTTCGAGTCTTCTTTGATGTTCCCCTGACCGTGACCTTGACTCCCTACCGTCATGCAGCGGGCATACAAGGGGAAGACATCGGAATCGTCGTTGATCTCTGAGTCACTGAGTAAGCTTGGCTGAAGTCTCTGCCATGCAGAGACTGTTGTAACTCCGTTGCATGTTCTGTCTGTAGATGAACAAACAGTACAAATGCCGTAATATGCGCAATAATGTAATAATCACAAAACTTTAATTTTAACTATAAAAACAAAGGCTTTCACAGTCAAAAGATTTCATATTGCGCTGTGCGCGCGTCGCTGATCTGGCATTCTGATCTCGCCCATGCTACGCATGCGCGACACACGCGATCGCAGTAGCGATCTTTACTCTGTGTCCTATTACACTCCCTTCCCAAGCTATTTGCTGGGGTTACCTCAGCAAATGGCTGACTAAGGAAAATAGACACTCAGATCTTTACACTGATGTGGGGGGGGGGGGGGGGGCTGAGCTGCTGTAGACAGCCCAGAGCAGGGTGTCAAACAAAAAAGTCAAACACACACCCCAGAAACAATCTACTGTGGCGTGCTGCAGTACAGAAAAGCACTGCAGCTCTACATACTAGTTAGAGTGGGGGTGGGGGTGGAACTGTGGGCCTGGACTACACTGCAACCTACAATACTAACCCGCCTACAAACAGAAACTGCCTGCAGCAATGGCTAAGCAGGCAATGCAGCATCAAAAGCCCCTTGGAAAAGAAACAAAAGAGGGGGCTGTCAGAAAATCTTTAACAATTTTCTGCCTGCCTGTAAAAAGGTTAGCTAATGTACAAAATCCCTGCCTGCCCTGCAGCATACACAGCAAGTGGACTGGTGGTTCCATTGTTGATCTCAGTCGTGCAGTGCAAAACGAAAAACCTGAAATACTCTACAAAACCCATTAACCTGCACCTGATTAGACTTTGGTCCTGCCCCGAATTCAGGACCCTTCATTGATATCCACTTGCTGGTGCTGCAAAGACAAAGAGGAACTGAACATGCATATCATATAAAAAAAAACGACGTGTCAAATCGTCAGTCATACAGTCATACCTGATGAAAATTCCATACTGAAACTCCTGATTGCCACCTCTGATTCCTGAACAGCCTGCAGAGCACACACAGAGGTTAGAAAATACACACAACACGCAAACGACAACTATGCTAATGCACATGACGTGTGAAAACGCAAACAAAAATGTACCTAAACGCAGCATGCAAGCTTTTTATTATTATTTTCTGTTGTCAAACGCGTAACTGTAGTTGTGCAATCTATAACAAAAACCGAGCAAGCTGGACTAAACAAACCTACGCAAACGCATTCACACACATTGCGCACGCAAAATTGCACTCTCTAACTCAAAACAAAATGAAAACACTGAAAACACACATGATAAAATTTACCTGGACAAGGACAGAAATGAAAGACTGAAATTAAAAAGACTGAAAGTAAAAGACTGGGCAACACACAAAAACTGAACGAGAGAAATTAAAAGACATACACTCCACTCACGGGTCATGTGGAAAAAATATTCAGAGAGCCTACACAGAAAAATAAAAACTGTCAAGCTGCCCGAGGCAGCGGTAACACTCCTGTCTACCTACGCCCCCGCAGGCAAACAGAGGCCGTGGCGAATCACCCGCCCGACCCGAGTAGGCGCCACCCCCGAAAAAGAATCGCCCTTCAACTCAGGGTGGGGTGTCCTGCCTTACCAACCCAAGGCCAGGACTGTCAGGAAAAATGAAGGGCTTTAGAAGGCACCCAAGACCTAAAGGCTTTAAAGGTGCCTTGACGGGAGGACAATCCCTGCCTGCAGTGGGGGTTACTGTCTGACCTAAACAAGCGCTCGCTAAGCACAGGACCAACAAAACAGACAAACAGACACTCACCGGCCAAAAACGGGAGAAGTAGAAGTAGAGACCACTAACAACACAAACAGAAAATAAAAGAAACAAAAAGGAAGCAGAAGCACCCAAACTGGGTCGTGCGTGTTCGCCAAGGGCGAAGGGACGCAACTGCAACCCAACAACTCAAAGATGCCCAAAAAGACAGAAAAACACCAAAATGAGAAAAGCTGAAAAAAATACAACAGGAGGAAAAAGAAGACAAACCTGTATATACATACACACATACAAACACACTGCACACTCAAAAACACACAAACTGAGCACGCAGCACATACTCAATTTTGACATTCACTCATTTGCATCCTGGATTCCTGGCTGCTCCACCTGCAAAAGCAGGAGCAGGAACGCCAGAACCACGGAAAAAAGACAAGACAAAAAAAAACAAAACGAAGCGAACACTGCAGGCATGCAACACATAACACACCTGTAAACAGGACGTGTCCACGTGTGCTCACCCTTCGTGTCGCGTCTCGCTGCGTTGGCTGGTGCACGACAAGCAGGCTGACGGATGTGGCAAAGCGCACAGGTCTGTAGGGCGACTCACTCTTCTCCACAGACAGGCGACTCGCACTTGATTAGGCGCTCCACACTCATAGATGGCTCCACGTGTACTGCGCCATCACTGCAGGTCACTTAACAGGCCTCACCCGAAACGCTCTTGAGGGACGGCAGGTTGGATGAGCTCCAAGGGCTTTCATGGTTGATAACGCGGGCAGGAAGGAGAAGGAAGGAGGGACGCAGGGTCACTGATCGTCAGCTTCTCACAAAAGTCTACTGGCCACACGAAAATCCGGCGTCATAGTCGTCTAACGAAGTCTGGATCGTCCAACGAACTCATTTGCTTGTTCTCCCACGAACCGGGCACGACGTGGACCTCTTCTCCTGTTCATATCGCTTGCTGTGGCATCTGCCGCGGTGTCTTTTGCGCCGCCCGTCCTCCAGACGCGGCGGGCGACCACGACGCACCTTCTCACGGATATCCTCTAGCGCATCCTCTGCTCCATCACGTTGTCTTCGGAGCCGCTCCACGTCGTGTCTTAAGTCTGACACCGTCTCCTGCAATCTCCGTAGCTCATCACGGGCGTCATCCCGTTCTCTGCGGTATCGCTCAAGACGATCTAGGTCTCGTTCTTCCTCCATTCGGACATTTCTCCTGCCGCTCGGCTCATCTTCAGTTCGGCCCCTCCTTCGGCTGCTCACACTCGACATTACCGGCAACAGGCTGCTGCACAACAGCAAAGACCTCAGCCCGTCGACATTACAACTTTGAAACAACAGTCTTGTAATAGTTTTGTTGTCTCTCAAAACTATTCTTCGAGTCTTCTTTGATGTTCCCTTGACCGTGACCTTGACTCCCTACCGTCATGCAGCGGGCATACAAGGGGAAGACATCGGAATCGTCGTTGATCTCTGAGTCACTGAGTAAGCTTGGCTGAAGTCTCTGCCATGCAGAGACTGTTGTAACTCCGTTGCATGTTCTGTCTGTAGATGAACAAACAGTACAAATGCCGTAATATGCGCAATAATGTAATAATCACAAAACCTTAATTTTAACTATAAAAACAAAGGCTTTCACAGTCAAAAGATTTCATATTGCGCTGTGCGCGCGTCGCTGATCTGGCATTCTGATCTCGCCTATGCTACGCATGCGCGACACACGCGATCGCACTAGCGATCTTTACTCTGTGTCCTATTACAGTGGGCAGGTAGGGTGATTGGTGCAGCAGCATACCATTTGTTTCATGCCCTGCTAAACAAGGGCGCAGATCACACAAACAAGTAACTCCCCTCTGCCTGTGGCAGAGCAGGGAGTCCGACTCCATCGACATCCGCGCCGTGCACGCAAGAGCACCTCTTCCCTCCAAGCCCTAGCAGGGGAAACGCGTTGTGGCGTCCCCTGTTAGGCCACAGTTGCTTAGCAGCGCTGTGTTCTCCTGTCTTCTTCACAGGAGGGTCGCTAGGACCCACGACACATTGTTCAACAACACCAAGTAGAGTGTGCGTGTAGGAGTGGTAGTCCTGAGTGGGGGCTTGAGCCAGTTGCAGCAGTGCTCGCCCACCAGGATGGTGCCACTGTAGGGTGTGTAGGACCTGTAGTGCGTGTGTCACTGTCCCACCCGTTTCCTGCAATTTTAGCAGGGTTGGTGGGCTGTGGCAGTGGTTAGGTCAGTGTTTTGGCCACATAGCAAAACGGCGTTTTCAAGCCTTCATAGCTTTTGGCCACCCCTCCCTGTAGTAGACATATAGGTAGGGAAAACAATACCTGGAGTAGCACGCTGGGTATTCCCCAAAGGTTTTGCGCCAGCACAGAAATTGGGCGCTTAGGGGAGGGGAGACCCGGGGCGTACCCCGTGGCATCAATAAGCCAACCCTCCAGGTTTAGCAAGCGTGCAGATTTGGGTATAATTAGGACACCACTTCTGCGGCTTGCTCTCAGGAACTTAGGAATAGCACACTCACACATACGCTTTGGCAGGTAAGGGTAAGGTTCAGTCCCTAGCTTTAGTCTTGGAGGCAAGCGTCTCAGCGAGCCTCAGCAACTCACCAAGGTTGTTCTGGGACAAGTAGTCAACCAGAACTGAGTTTAGGCGTCCCTCAGGTACAACAAATGCAGAGCAAGGCTCCCAGGTGGCCTCTTCGACCCCAAACCCTTTCCAGAGGGTGAGGAAGCGCCAACCCTGGCGATAGCGGTGGCGTAGGACAGACTTCACCAGGTAGAAGCCCTCCTTAGCCATCTCCTCGGCGTTCATGTCGGGGAGTTCACCTTCAACTTCCATAGGGCTGGTAGCCCCTTGTAGGTCCAGAGCGGCAATTTCCTCGTCGTTCAGCTCCCACTCCTCCCCACAGAGGTCTTCAGGATCATAGTAGCGCTTCAGGTGTTGAGCAGCGCACACCAGGGTCCCCCCTAGACGGGGAGAACACCGCACGGTGATACGGTGTCCATCCACTGATAGAATCTTGTACGGCCCGAAGTATGGGTCATCGCTGGTAGAGCGTGGCCAGGCGGGTAGTCGACTGTGGTGCACCAGCACCCAGTCCCCCTCTTGGTAGGTGGCCGGTACTCGGTGCTTGTTCTTCTTGTTCCACTGACGCTCCCTCACTCTCTGGAGCATAGCCTTGGCCTTGTCCACCTTCGCTTGTTGCTCTTGGACCCATTCACCCACAGAAGAATGGGTGTCCTCTGGATAGGGGGCATGTAGGAACCATGCCGGGCGCCCTAGGAATAGCTCATGGGGCGAGTAGCCAGTAGCTGAACTCTCTTGGGAGTTCATCATCAAGGATATGACGGGGAGTAGTCTCACCCAGTCTCTGGTGCGTTCAGTTTTGCACCATATCCGTACGTTCTCCTTCAGGACACGGATCTGTCGCTCACATAGGGGGTTGCTCGTGTGAGAGTAGGGAATCCCCGTAGACACCTGGACATTGAGGGATCTCAGGACCCTCTTGTACCAGCCAGTATCTGAGCGTACTCGTACGTCCTCATCGGAGTTGATCTCCTTGCGCGCCCCATAGACACAAAACCACTCCTCCAGGAGTGTCTTGATAGTCTCCTCTCCGGTAATGTGCTTGGTACATGGGAACACCCTGGTAAACCTGGTCAACCCACAGGTTACCACGAGGGCGAAGTCATAGCCCCCGAACTTCGGCATCTCCGTGTAGTCCACGTATAGAACACTGTTAGCACAGTGAGGGATGGGCAGGGTCGAGTAGAGACCTCTGTCCCTGATATCCCCTGGTTTACAGGACCTGCACGGGCACTTGTCCACGATAGGCTGGAGGGTTTTCCGCAGTTGGTCGTCAGTCCACGTAGTGTGGAACCACTGCTTGAACAGCCTCAGGGTACGGTCAGCACCCACATGACCACTGGACTCATGGGTCCACTTCAGCAGCGCTGGGACTCTTTCACTAGGCACCACGATGCGGTCCTCGTGCCAGAGGTAGCTCTTGTCCCGCTTCCACTGGTCTTGGTTGACCAGGAGGGGTTCAAGGCGTTTCTCCAGGCGCTTGTAGATATCCCCAAACTCCTTCAGGTGACGCGTTCCCGTGGGGGGCCGGCCACGGGACGCTGCGGTGGACACGCGCAAGTGAGCAGGCAGGCAAAGCACTACGCTCACAGGGGCATCAATGCGCTCATGTCATGTGACAAAGCGTTTCAGGATCCTTGCCACTCTGCAACAAGGGAACGAAAGTATGTACAACAACACATCAGGATATGTACACATGGGGTTAAGACTGGACTGGGGTAAGGGCATCACAGGACAATAGACACTCAGTCCCAACTCATATCCCAATCCCAGGTCCGACCCTCTCAGTGGCTGGTGGGGGCGGCGGCTCAAACACAACCCATGCCCTGCTCAGTCCGGACCTTGAAACCCTGCCAATAGGGGGGGTGTCCCGCCCAGCCACAGGCGAGTTCCTGGGAACCAAGAGGCTTCAAGGCCAACCGACAGTGGCTCCCTATGCTCCCTTAACGGCAGGTCCCAACTCCACTCTGAGCCAAAGATATGGCCCCGCCATTATCCCTCAGGAGTTGGTAGCTGAAAATGGGCCGTTTCAGCCCAAACTGATATTAGCTTGAAAAACTCCAAAATTGACCCCTCGTCCGGACCCGCCAGAGGTAGGGACGAGGCAACTGACCCTATGCCCTTCGAGTATGAACTTCCTTGAGCCCTCACCCAACCTGGTTCCCTCTGAGGTCCCGGCATCAGGGCAACACGGATTCGTCAAGTGGGGTCATGATGCCAAAATCACCAAAATTGGCGTCATTCCCACGCGTGGCTCGCCCGGCCAGGGCAAGGCCAATGGCTCACAGGTTAGGAGGCAGGACCTAGGACTTATATCTGAGTGTACAACTTGGAATTAGGTCCGGGCTCCCTGTGGGCATAGAGAAATGGGGCCGCCAATTGACCACACGGAAGGGGGAAATTGGGGTCCCAAAATGGGGTCATTTTGGCTGCTCGAAATGAGCCAAAATTCGGGGTGCTCCCAATAGTATATCTCCACGCCGGCTTGGAGATAGGATCCGCCATTCCATACGCGATCCACCGGGAGTCCAACGGAGACTCCCATGCTCTTGGCTCTCAAAGATCTCCATGCCACCTGGCGTGGTGACGATCCCAATCGGGTCCACAAATGCCAAAATGGTAAAATTGTCCACATTCATTTTGGGCTAGCGCCTTAACGAAGGTTGCTCCGCTTCGCCCACGTGGTGTGTGAACCATGGGGACCAATATCCATATCACCCATGTCATATATGGTCCATTGGTCCATGCGTCCGGCGTGCACGAGGGTTAGAACATAGTGCACGGCGGGCAGCAAAAGTGGATAATTGCTCAAAATGGCCAAAAATGCGCACACTCATGGTTGGGGCAAATGAGGTGCATGCCCAACTTGGACCGGAGTGTGCCATAGGATTGGTATCAAGTCATATTGGTCCAACATATCTTTTGGGCGTCGCTCAACTCCTCCGGTGTTGGGAATGGCAGGGTCGCCAAGTGAGCCCATGATTTGGGATAGTCCCAAATCGCCAACATGGCGGCCACGGTGTGCCAAGCCCAAGAGGAGTTATTCGCCGGGTCCAAGATATGTTGGGCACCGAAGTATGTACCCTCATAAGATACTTGGGTCATGATGTCAATTGAGCGCAACGTTGAGATACACGGTCGCCACTTGACATCATGACGGGCCAAAAACGGCAAAATTGGCGAAACAACACCCAAAAGTGCCTCGAAAGGCGCACAATTATATTATAATAACTTCGGCTTGGATCGTGCAATCAACTAATCCTTCTAAACACAATGACTTGACACCAATGACCTTCGATTCCACATATGTGCTCCACTTGGGGCGCCTTGAAAGGTCACGAGCGCTACTTCCCAAGTGGGCACATGAAATTATGGAAAATTGCAAAACACACACCTTGCTCCCAACGCATCGCTTCGGGTTCACCACACAAGCTTCCCTTCACGAAGGTTAGGCTTGCAATTGATCGTAGGGAGTATGGAGAAGGGGCTTGCACAACATGAGGTCCATTGGCGGGTTTGGCTTGGAGCGATGGACCCGCCAAATGGGCACGCAACACAACACAAGGCACATACTCCATATTGCCCAAAAAGGTAGCTCCCCCCACGATATGTCATGCCCCTCCAAGGGCATAACTTTGTGTCAATCGCTCATAGGAACTCAAGGAGAGTTCCTATGCAACACCAACACTCGCGCGCTACACTCGAAAGTTATCTTAACGCACGCAATATCATGGCCATAGAGTTACAACGCAAACTCTACCCTCTTGACCATGATCCATTACACTAGCGCGCACGTGTGGAGACGCAAGGCATATCATGCTTCCTAAATTACGTCGGGAGTATTGTGAATACATCCCACGTTTCCTTATTGTCATTCCTCGCAAGCAACACGAGATATGACCTTCACAAGTGGCCTCACGAATCAACTTTGTTTTGCCCATATCTTTAAGACAAATGGAGGGCAGGATAAAAGGAAAGTTGATTCGTGCATAGGGAAGCACGTAGGTCCCTGTCCGACCTCCATGATGTGTTTGACGAGATGTGGTCTAATGAAGTAGAAACACGCCGCACAGCAATGGCCCCCAGATGGGTACAACGCTCGCGTCGCATCGTGTGCAGAAAAAATTGGCGAGATGTACTGGAATCGTGGGACCGGGTAAATGCATGCCTACACACATCCAAACACAAACACATAAAAAAGATACACTCCATGCGCTTGTGCCACACCTCGGTTTTCGAGGAGGGATGCTTCATCTATGCCCTATGGTGTGTGGCGGATGGCCGCATATACATAGGGCAGACCGGTGGGCGGGGGAAGTATAGAGCCCCCAGGGAGAGAGGCAAGGAGCACCTGAGGGCGGGTGGTGATTTCTTGCGCTTTTGGGAATCCCACTCCCTGGGCCTGCCTACGGACGTGTATCGCTGGGTTGCTCAAAGGGGGCTGGAAAATTTCATTCTGACCCCCCTTGAGCATACCTGCCCACAGTGGGTGGACCAGCGTGAACAGTGGTGGATGCGGCGTTGGGGAGTGGGAGGTTTGATGAACAGGGGGTACCACCACTGTCCACCGAGAAGTGGTCCTTCCTCTTGAAGCGGAAAGTGTGGAAGCAAGAGTTGCGGAGTTTGGGTGGTAACTTAGTGACACGTGCAAACGCCATTGTTGCTCAGGGACGCCCACTGCACCCAAACCAGTTGGCCCCACCAGTGATGCTCAGCCTGTTGAGCTCCACGGATGGACTGATACCGCCCGGGGACCACAGGATCCTGTACGATAAGATCAACCAGTGTTTCTTGCGCCACTATAGAGTAGGTTTTCCCTATAGGCTCACGCTTAAGTTGCCGCTGCTCAGCAAGGGCCAGAAGTCCGATCTCAAACGCGAACTGTCCGGGATCATCAGTGCTTGCGATTTCTGGCCGACACACTTGCAATGCTATATAAAGGACCGTCTGAAAATTGTCGCCTGCCGTACGTGTAGGGTCAGTGATGTGTTGCGAACAGTGGCGTATACCAAATATCCCACAGGTTTCTTGACACTGCAGGAAGGCGATACCTGCCCTTGCCACCGTCTTCGGGGCGTCGACGGTGTCGCTTTTGTGCAGGGTCATGCGATTTTTCGTGACCCTGAAATCCTGAGTGCATGTGCCCCAGGGGTTGATACTAGTGTCTACAAGCAAAACATGAAAAACGTGTGCGTGCCCTCGTGGAGACGATATGAGCGCATCATCCAGGACAGCCTGAATTCTCTTTCTGCTGCCTGGCCAGACCACCGCCACGACTTAACACAGCGTGTCCTCTCCCCCATTGTAAACGCGTGTTCTGAGGCGTACCAAGCGTTAAAGCACTCGACCTCTAAGTCAGTGTTTGCCCCCCATCTGCGTGCGCAGCACAATAAACTGCCCCCTTGGCTTGTCATGGAAGTTTTTGATAAAGGGGTGGAGGTCCCCAGCTTTGCCTGCATCCACCTGTGGAAAGCCAAGCAATCCCAAACATTCTTGGAAAACCAGCGTTTCCAGGAAGTCCTGCGGCTGCAATCCCGCGAAGATGCGTGCTTTTGGCTCTATTGGCGATTGGTGGACAGCTTCTCCCTAACCACTAAGGGCCAATACTCGCGTTTTTCGGTACTGCGAGAGAGGTCACCGCTCCCACACTCAGAAGCACTGCGGGCATTTCGGGGATTCCACCAACACCCACCCTCCAACGCGGTTAGTCGGCTGACGTCCGAGCTCGTCTCTGTGGCGGAGCAGAAACTGCTGAAGGCTTCACCCACAATTATACCGGGCCCGGTACTGTCCACGCACGCACACTCACTCCTCACGAAACGGGAGATGAAAGAGGGTGCGCGTGACAGCGCTGAGGGCAGGGCACCAGAGGGTGGACGAGGCAGGGGCAGGGCCCGCGAAGCATCCCGCCCACGAGCCAGACAACTCACCCCGCGGGAACGCCGACGTTCAACGGCGCGGGAGCCCAGGGACCTATCCACCCCAGCCTCTAGGAAACCCCAGTCTGCCACCAGTGCGCTCAGGGTGTTGCAGCAGTGCTCTAACCTCAGGGTGCGGGAAGAGGAGCGGCCTGACGCCGCATGCCCTGCTATTGGCCTCCGCAATGATTCGGCATGCGCTGGCGTGCCGGATGCCCTGCTCCTGTTCAAGCATAAAATGCAAGAGCACGCCAGCCCCCCTGTTGTCAAAGCCAGAGAGGTGATGCGCCAGGCACGCCATCCGTTCCGCCGCTATGCTAAACTTTTCAGTCGCTGTTTGACTGTACTGTGGAAGCGAGCGGCGAAACTACCCGACTCAACAGAATTCGTTTCGATGCGTGAGTTGCGTAGCGTTATACTAAAATGGGAAGCTGAAGACAGTGGGCCTGGTGTGGCGTGGGGTGAACTGGATGTGGAGGAGATGTTTCCGAACATCCGACGCTCAGAGGTGGCGCAGGCAGTACAGGCAATTTTCACTGAGGTAACCCGCGGCGCCCGCATACCAACGCATGAGGCCTTTTTCAAGATCCATAAGGGTGGAGTCAAGAGGATGGACGGCATTGCGCGAAAGACTAGAGATAATGCATTCCAGTTTGTGCCCATGGGTGATCTGTTGAATTTCCTGTGGTTTGAACTGTGGTCAAACGACCAGTTTGTACATTTCTCTTTTGTGTTCCGCCAACGCACTGGCGTGGCGATAGGTGGCTGCACGTCAGCCCAAACAGCCTCACTGTCCGTCATGTATCGTGAAAAGGCCCTGGATCGCTCACAAATTCCCCCGACAGCACGGTACAGAGATAACATCCTCGTTCGTCTGCGGGCAGATGCGTCAGGTGTGACCCCACAGGACGCGCTGGAGCGGACCCAGAGAGCCTATGCAGCAGCCACAGGTCTGACCTTTACGGTCGAAAACTGCTCCAGCAGAATTCAGTTTCTGGATGTGGAACTGGGATGGGAACCATCAGGGACACCTACGTTAAATGTCAAGCGGCCGTGCTTCTCTGAAATTCCAGGACAGCCCAACCCACCAGCCAACAAACGCCTACTTGATGCACACAGCCCCACCGCCTCCACCATGCTGCAGTCGTACATCCCTGCCTGCATGAAACACTGCGCACACAATGCCATTCCGGTTTCACAATATCCAGAGAATGTATCACGTGTTGCCACCCTGTGTTTAGCAAAATTGTACCCCCCGTCTTGGTGGCGACCAATGGTGCTGCGACACGCGGACCGCATCGGGAAACTGAAAGAAGCAGTCCAAGGGTTGGCGGGCAGCTACAATTCTGGTGTTTAACCGAGGTGAATATGTGCCTGATATAACCTTTGAACATACGTATAAGCTGTTGCATGTCCCATTATACCCCACGGATGATGAGTAAACGTGTCAACCGAGAGGTAGGACGACCAATGGCAAGATCAGTGGTAAACAATTCCTTTACAGAGTGCCCAGACCCCGAACACTGATGGTCTGTGCAGAGTGCAGTTCTGTGCCCTGCGCGTTCATTGGAGCTTGCACGCTGGATGTCACTCCCGTTGTCTGCAGAAAGGCCTGTGCCTAGTGTCCTGATTTCTTTGCTTTGCATTTGCTTTGTTCGTGAGTTCGGAGTGAATTTGGAGTAAGGAAGCTGGGACCGACACCAGCCGAAGCAGACGACGGAAAAAGGAATAAAAACTTTTGAGATCAGAAGCACTTTTGTCAAAGAGGACAATCGTAAGTACTATGTCGAAGAAGATGTTTATGAAGCTAATCCAGAAGATGATGGAGGAAGACGATGATGAAATGCCGCCGCTCACAGCCATCCCTTCCGACGATGATGAGCCTGAGCGTGACAGTGCGAAGAGGGAGGAACATCGTACGAAGGGGAAAGAGCGCACGGAAACGACACCAACACCCAGTGCAAGTGGGTCGGCAGCGCGCAGCGAGCCCAGCGCCGGTGGAAATCGTGATCCAAGTACGCCCCCGCCTGTTGGAACGCAGAAGATATGGTGTGACCAGTGCGGCTTCACCGACCACGACACTGTGGAGCATGACCAAGCCATGCAAAAACGCAAGCTTGAGAGGCAAGGTCGAAACAGTGGGAGCCTCCCTTTTGATCCTGCATGGCTAACATGCGACTCGTGCGGAAAAACCGGGCACTCGTTCAAGGTGTGTGACCAGTTCGATGCCCAACGTGTTGCACAGTCCATTGAGTTGCGGGAAAAGCGCAAAGCAGCGCGAGAGGGCAACGTCGAAGAAGTGAACGCCATTCTGAGAGCGCGGGGACTGGACGTCGCGAATATGGGTCACAACAAATTCCGTGAACGGAAAGACTCGTCGTCCCTTTCACCCTCGTCGTCTCGGAGTTCACCAGCCCGGAGTGAACCAGCCAACGCGCGCAGCCCATCGCCCCAGAGGGATACTCAGCGCTCCCCACCAGCTGCAGTCTCACAGCGCCCACCTGCCCCTGAGCGAGAGGGGGGTAAAGATCCTGATACCCAGCTCCTGGTCACCCTCATGAAGGCACTGCAACAATGCCTTAGCGATGACAAGGACAAAAACCTCAAGGGAGACGAGAAGCAGAGCCCAGCCCAGAGCTCCAAGAAGAGCCCGACCCAGGAGGAAAAAGAAGCGGACCGACGAAGTATGCCCCCTCCTGCCCCCGTGCAAAAACCCAAAGCTGCCTCCCGCTCCACAGCGTCGGGCCATGCGGGTCCGGAGGACCTCACGAATGTGACCCCGTCGGACCCCAAGAAGCGTACCCGCGACAGTAGAACACCCACGGCTGCTCCTCCCCTAGCGACGCCCTCACCAGCCCCCAAACGCCAAAATGTTGATGAAGACTCTGACGATGAGATCCTTCGACAGCCGGTGTTCGACGTTGACGGTGACGATGTAGCGCGGAACAAGGCGGCCCAGCAGGACAAACGGAACTCCACGGGAAGTGGGTCCAGGTCAGACCCGCTGGACCTGTTCGAGTTCCTGGACCAAGCGGCGAAAAATTCGACGTCGACAGCTGATCCCCCGCGTACACCCCAGGCCAGCTCCTCTTCCTCGAAGCCCGCCCCGCCCAGTTCCCCAGGGAGCTCGAGGACGGAGGACAAAGGAAAAGGCCGCGCCTCTGACCCGCCCCCGCCCTCAAATACTGCGGAACTGGAATTGTTGAAGAAGCGCCTCGCTGAGGCAGAGTCGTCCATCGAATCCGTGAATAAGAACGTGCAGAATTTGCTCTCCATGTCAACGAAGCGAGGGAAATCGACTTGGCACGACCGCGGCACCCTGGACACCAGAGCGCGCCGAGCCCTGACAGGCTGCATCCGCTCTGCCAAAACTGGTGACAATCTCTATGTCATCTCCCTTGGCTCTGATGACCTGTACTGCTACCAAAAGTGCACGGTCTTGGAGTACTCCGCGGGTAAAGTCGACTGTGCAGCAGATGGAACAGACGATGAAGACGGTGATCCGATTCAGGCCGAGAAACCATGGTGCTTCCGCGAAGAGTCGAAGGCCCAGAGGGCGATCACTGAGCTGAACGACGTCCTGAAGACCCAGGATGAGGCTCTGGGGGAATAACGAGTTATTCTTCAGCGCGTGCCAGGACGGGGGCCCCTGACCCTGCGGGACCCATGGGACCGAGCGCACAGCGACCGCATGCCGGATCGTGTACCCTTCGTGAACCGGCCGTTTGAATCCGAGATTCACGGTACCGTGAATTTCACCCAATTTTGCTGTGTTTTGCTCGTAACTTGGTGCTATCGTGTGCTTTTGTCGTGCTACCTTCGCCCAAAGTAAGATGCAACAAATAGGTGCAATTTAGAGGTTTAAAGTCCCCGCATGGTTTAACAGATTTGGTGAGATTCACGTGAATGTGAGATTCACGCACCTAAATTCACGCAAAAATTCACGCTAGATTCACAGATTCACAAGTATGTGAAATTCGTACGAAATTCGTACGAATTTCGTACGAATTTACCCTCATTTCCACTGTTTCGCTTTCCCACAGCTCAAGCTTTCTTCGCATTCTCTTTGACAATGTCGCAGCAGACTATGTCTCAGCTCGCCAGCCTGGCCTCGCGCCCCGACCCCGCAGCCGACACCCTCGCCCACTACCAAGCCCTCCCCGTTGCCCACCATCAATTGGAGGAGGCAACGTACGAGTCGGAGGCACTGGGGGTGGATGCCATCGTGGGCTGGGCAGCCTCCCTCGACCCCTCCCCCGATGTCATCCACATCGACATGCGCAGCCCCACCCGCAACAGCTACCTCGGGGGGAGGGGATGGGCCACAACCCTGTGGAGGGAACTGCGCCACCAACTCCCCACCCTCAAATTTCTCCATCTGACCCCTCTCCCCTCCAGTGTTGACCAGCTCCTCAACTCGATGAGGAATAACCCTGTGGGGAAGCCTAAGGACGCCCACGTCCAGGTGTACCCCACCGCTAACCTCGTCCACACCCCCCCCCACTGCGATATGGTGTGCCTGCAGGATCTTGCTGCAGGTGCACCAGCAGGCCACTCTTTTTTCCCCTTTTCTTGGCATCTTGCCAACCCCCGGTGTTGGGATGATTTGGGCATCGCCCCTTTCCATCCCACCATCCCCCCCCAAGGGGCACGTCCCCGACGTCACCCACCCCACCTTCTACAGCACAACTTCTTTGCAATGGTACCGTGGTGCCTCATGCGCCCCCCCCTTCATTTCGAGTGAACCCCCCCTCCGCACCGAACCCCTTCCCGACCCCCCTCATGGGGTGACGGGCAGCCCTGACCCCGCCCCCGACAGGGTTGGCCCCTCTCAGCCGCCCCTCAACTTTGTTGATGGGAACGGCTACATTGTGCTTCGGGGGCTTGTGGAGGAACGGGATTGTGAGGTGGGGTGGAACAAGGTGATGAAGGCGTGGGGCAGCGGCGACGAAAAAGTCGTCGCAAAAAATTTTGAGCTCCTTTTCAACGCCGCGCGGAGTGAGGAGCAGGCCAAGGATCCCGAGCTCCCCCGCCGGTGGCAAAGCAAGAGCGCCTTGGGGTCGGGGGTGGGGGGGCCTCTCTTCAAGAAGTTCCACCCCCACCTCACCGAAAGTGTCCCTGGGGTTGAGGACCTCCACCCAATGACGCCGGGCAGCGTCATTGTGGCCAGTGTGGGGAGTGGGCCGCAGCTCCCCCACACCGACGTGACCACCCACCCCGAAGTCCTCCCCCCCAGCGACAAGGCGGTGGGGGACTGCCACCTGAGTAGCTTCCTCTGCTTGTCAGAGGACTACCAGGTGGCGGTGCAGGCGGGGACGGCCCTGGGGGAGGCGGCGGAGGCCCGCTGGGACACCGTTCAGCTGCATCGGGGGGACATGCTGCTGATGGTGGCCACCAGCCGCCATCATGGATTGCCTGCCCACCCTGACTCCAAGGATGGGCTGCCGGGGGCTCTTTTTAACTTGTGGACCCCCGACCCCCGACACAAACACCACCAGGCCAACACCACACACTTGGACGCCATCCCCCCCAAGGAGGCCCTGGACGTTGCTGGGGATTTGTCCAGCTGGGACCTCCCCAGCGTGGACTGGTGTTGTGGGTGGGGAAGGGGGCGGTTGCGAGGGTGGGGTTGTGGGAGGGGGAGGCTGCCCAGGCCCTGTTCGCCGACCCCCCGCAGACGCTCCCGGCAGGCCCCCCCACCTGCCCCTTCCACCCCACCTTCATCTCCCGGGCTGCCAAAACTGGAAGGCAGAATCCCCTGGTGCCACTGTGTGTTGGGTCTGCATGCGTAACCGTGCTCTGTGCCTTGCTACCTTTGGCACAGCAAGTGCGATAGACGGCAACTGGGAACCAGCCGTTGCCATAAGTGCTATATATAGGACCATTATGAGTGATAGGCGAGTGCCTGACTATGGCCTCCATGGGGTCCTTCGTGTCCTGTTGTGTGCAGTCAACGGGACACGGGACCTAGTTGTACAATTGACAGGGAAGGCACCGGCCACTGTGGCACGCACCATGCTGCAACCGGTTTTAGATGAGGCACGGCTTGCTGCACGAACTTGCACCCGTGCCTCATTAAATAATGACAAGGCAAACAGCAAGGGGAAGGTGAGGATGGAGTGTGCTGCTGCCATCCATTTCATGCGCAATAAGGGTTGGGAGAAGATAATAGATGCTTGCCTGGAGCAGCCTAGTGTCAGGCAGCATCAAGTAGGGGGAAAAAGTTGGGAGTCGGTGTGCAAAACGTGGTGGGAGAATTTTGCAAGCATGTGTGTATACGCGTGGCGTTCCGCATGGTTCTCCGGGGCCGACTTGGGGCGGCTCCGGAACCATAGCATAGCCATGGGCGCTGCCCACAATGAGCTCCAGTGGGGCAAACTTCTGTGGACGCATCTTTGGATCGACCACATGTATTATTTTGCAAAGAAGTGGAGAATCTTGTCAAAGTTCTCCTGCTTTGCCATGGAGGGAAGTCACCGGAGGCTGAAGCGCATGTTGCGCAACAGCGGGGGCCTAAGCCTCCTCCGGGGGAGACTGGGGGTGCAAGTGGTTGTGGACAACCACACCATTGACGATAGCCTTTGGTTGCATGGGTGGGATGCGACCAAAAGGGCTCAACATGGGCAAGGGCCCATAAGTGTACAAACGTATGCAAGCCGCACAAGAAGGCGGCTTCTAACCGACATGCAGCACCTTCAGACTCTACAGCGGCGGTTCCGGTGCCGCAAGAGACGGACATGAGATGACCTTACGAACCCAGACCATTGTTGCCTGTGACCGGGGTGCATGCTGGGGGGCTTACTAGGGGTGTGAGGACAAATCAGGGGGTGCACACGGGTAACATTTGTGTAAATTCACGTGAATTCACGTGAATTCACGTGAAATTCGTACGAAGTTCGTACGAATTTCACGTGAATTCACGTGGATTCACGGCTGTGAATCGGCTACAGGCTTGCCGGGTTCCGGCACCCCTCGTTTTGGGCACGGTGCGGTCATGATGCATGCTTTTGGGGCGGGACTTTCATTGGATGATGCGTAACAAAGCTAGGGGAGGAATTTTGGCCCCTCAAAGCCCTTGAAATGAACCAAGAATATGGCATTTTCCCCCAAAAACCTCAAATTTTGGGTAAATTCACGTGAAATTCACGCAATTATTCAAACGGCCACTTAACGGCCGTTCACGAAGGGTACACGGACGGGCACCCAGACCAACCAGCCCTAATGGATTGGGCTCTGAGTCTGGGATCAGCCTGCACCTGCCTCCTCGAGGCTCTCCCTGGTGGCCCCACCTCGGCAAAACCACGGAAACTCCTGACCCAGCTACGCGAGATGCTGCTCCGCGTGCCCCTCCAGGAAACCCCAGAGCCAGCCCCGGTGCCCCATGGCTTGCATGGGCTACGCGAGGCCTGGCGCCAGCTGAAGATGACCCGGGACACCCTGCGCCATCACATGGAAGCCCTCCTGGCCCATGAGGAGGCTACGAAATTGAATGGACCCTACTACCTCCTACACCCCGTCTCCCCTGCCTTCAACATACATGCCCCTCTCCCACCACCACCACCGGCCCCGTCCCATACCCAGCACCTCCCTTTTGTTGCATTCTGCTCTGATTTCCTGCGGACCGCCCCAGACTTGGGACCAGCCTTTGCCAGGTGGATGACTCGGGGATCCCGCGCCACCTGGGCCACGGTTGATTGGACACTTCTGATGACGTTCGCCACGGATACACTGCAGGACCTTCGCTCCTGGCAATCGGATATTGACCAGGGGAAGGGGAGCGTGCGCGTAACCAATGCATGGGCAAACGCCTTACACACACACTTAAGTGTAATCTGGGATTGGTGCCCCAGCCTGTGTCCGACACTGTCCCCCTTTGTCCCCTTTACCCAGTCTTACGCCACGCCCGAGTTCGAAAATGCCGCAGGCATATGTCTGCCCGAGCTCACTTGGGTGGACAGTGCATGTACCTGGGATCTCTCCACTGCCCCCATAGAACACCGTCTGCGCGAGATGTGGGACTCTGACCGCGACTTTACGGCTGTGGCCGTACTGCCTGCGAATGTGTCCCCTGCAGAGTTCGCCCCACATGCGAGTGACACTCGGCAGTTTTACACACACCCCATGACCATGCCTTTCCCCATGTCCCGGATTGGTGAAACATCTGTGAACCCCCACGACCTGCCACTGGTCAGGGTCTGGGCCTGTGGCAGAGGTACCTTCACGCCTCAGTGGATGCCTCTGCTCAATGCGCTCACGCCCCTTACAGGGCTGAGCAAGGCCTGGCAAGTACCACAGTCTTCCCCAGAGCACAGACCACCTCTCCAACACTCCATGACTAATGGTCTGCAGTCCCTGTCCGACCTCCATGATGTGTTTGACGAGATGTGGTCTAATGAAGTAGAAACACGCCGCACAGCAATGGCCCCCAGATGGGTACAACGCTCGCGTCGCATCGTGTGCAGAAAAAATTGGCGAGATGTACTGGAATCGTGGGACCGGGTAAATGCATGCCTACACACATCCAAACACAAACACATAAAAAAGATACACTCCATGCGCTTGTGCCACACCTCGGTTTTCGAGGAGGGATGCTTCATCTATGCCCTATGGTGTGTGGCGGATGGCCGCATATACATAGGGCAGACCGGTGGGCGGGGGAAGTATAGAGCCCCCGGGGAGAAGGGCAAGGAGCACCTGAGGGCGGGTGGTGATTTCTTGCGCTTTTGGGAATCCCACTCCCTGGGCCTGCCTACGGACGTGTATCGCTGGGTTGCTCAAAGGGGGCTGGAAAATTTCATTCTGACCCCCCTTGAGCATACCTGCCCACAGTGGGTGGACCAGCGTGAACAGTGGTGGATGCGGCGTTGGGGAGTGGGAGGTTTGATGAACAGGGCGGTACCACCACTGTCCACCGAGAAGTGGTCCTTCCTCTTGAAGCGGAAAGTGTGGAAGCAAGAGTTGCGGAGTTTGGGTGGTAACTTAGTGACACGTGCAAACGCCATTGTTGCTCAGGGACGCCCACTGCACCCAAACCAGTTGGCCCCACCAGTGATGCTCAGCCTGTTGAGCTCCACGGATGGACTGATACCGCCCGGGGACCACAGGATCCTGTACGATAAGATCAACCAGTGTTTCTTGCGCCACTATAGAGTAGGTTTTCCCTATAGGCTCACGCTTAAGTTGCCGCTGCTCAGCAAGGGCCAGAAGTCCGATCTCAAACGCGAACTGTCCGGGATCATCAGTGCTTGCGATTTCTGGCCGACACACTTGCAATGCTATATAAAGGACCGTCTGAAAATTGTCGCCTGCCGTACGTGTAGGGTCAGTGATGTGTTGCGAACAGTGGCGTATACCAAATATCCCACAGGTTTCTTGACACTGCAGGAAGGCGATACCTGCCCTTGCCACCGTCTTCGGGGCGTCGACGGTGTCGCTTTTGTGCAGGGTCATGCGATTTTTCGTGACCCTGAAATCCTGAGTGCATGTGCCCCAGGGGTTGATACTAGTGTCTACAAGCAAAACATGAAAAACGTGTGCGTGCCCTCGTGGAGACGATATGAGCGCATCATCCAGGACAGCCTGAATTCTCTTTCTGCTGCCTGGCCAGACCACCGCCACGACTTAACACAGCGTGTCCTCTCCCCCATTGTAAACGCGTGTTCTGAGGCGTACCAAGCGTTAAAGCACTCGACCTCTAAGTCAGTGTTTGCCCCCCATCTGCGTGCGCAGCACAATAAACTGCCCCCTTGGCTTGTCATGGAAGTTTTTGATAAAGGGGTGGAGGTCCCCAGCTTTGCCTGCATCCACCTGTGGAAAGCCAAGCAATCCCAAACATTCTTGGAAAACCAGCGTTTCCAGGAAGTCCTGCGGCTGCAATCCCGCGAAGATGCGTGCTTTTGGCTCTATTGGCGATTGGTGGACAGCTTCTCCCTAACCACTAAGGGCCAATACTCGCGTTTTTCGGTACTGCGAGAGAGGTCACCGCTCCCACACTCAGAAGCACTGCGGGCATTTCGGGGATTCCACCAACACCCACCCTCCAACGCGGTTAGTCGGCTGACGTCCGAGCTCGTCTCTGTGGCGGAGCAGAAACTGCTGAAGGCTTCACCCACAATTATACCGGGCCCGGTACTGTCCACGCACGCACACTCACTCCTCACGAAACGGGAGATGAAAGAGGGTGCGCGTGACAGCGCTGAGGGCAGGGCACCAGAGGGTGGACGAGGCAGGGGCAGGGCCCGCGAAGCATCCCGCCCACGAGCCAGACAACTCACCCCGCGGGAACGCCGACGTTCAACGGCGCGGGAGCCCAGGGACCTATCCACCCCAGCCTCTAGGAAACCCCAGTCTGCCACCAGTGCGCTCAGGGTGTTGCAGCAGTGCTCTAACCTCAGGGTGCGGGAAGAGGAGCGGCCTGACGCCGCATGCCCTGCTATTGGCCTCCGCAATGATTCGGCATGCGCTGGCGTGCCGGATGCCCTGCTCCTGTTCAAGCATAAAATGCAAGAGCACGCCAGCCCCCCTGTTGTCAAAGCCAGAGAGGTGATGCGCCAGGCACGCCATCCGTTCCGCCGCTATGCTAAACTTTTCAGTCGCTGTTTGACTGTACTGTGGAAGCGAGCGGCGAAACTACCCGACTCAACAGAATTCGTTTCGATGCGTGAGTTGCGTAGCGTTATACTAAAATGGGAAGCTGAAGACAGTGGGCCTGGTGTGGCGTGGGGTGAACTGGATGTGGAGGAGATGTTTCCGAACATCCGACGCTCAGAGGTGGCGCAGGCAGTACAGGCAATTTTCACTGAGGTAACCCGCGGCGCCCGCATACCAACGCATGAGGCCTTTTTCAAGATCCATAAGGGTGGAGTCAAGAGGATGGACGGCATTGCGCGAAAGACTAGAGATAATGCATTCCAGTTTGTGCCCATGGGTGATCTGTTGAATTTCCTGTGGTTTGAACTGTGGTCAAACGACCAGTTTGTACATTTCTCTTTTGTGTTCCGCCAACGCACTGGCGTGGCGATAGGTGGCTGCACGTCAGCCCAAACAGCCTCACTGTCCGTCATGTATCGTGAAAAGGCCCTGGATCGCTCACAAATTCCCCCGACAGCACGGTACAGAGATAACATCCTCGTTCGTCTGCGGGCAGATGCGTCAGGTGTGACCCCACAGGACGCGCTGGAGCGGACCCAGAGAGCCTATGCAGCAGCCACAGGTCTGACCTTTACGGTCGAAAACTGCTCCAGCAGAATTCAGTTTCTGGATGTGGAACTGGGATGGGAACCATCAGGGACACCTACGTTAAATGTCAAGCGGCCGTGCTTCTCTGAAATTCCAGGACAGCCCAACCCACCAGCCAACAAACGCCTACTTGATGCACACAGCCCCACCGCCTCCACCATGCTGCAGTCGTACATCCCTGCCTGCATGAAACACTGCGCACACAATGCCATTCCGGTTTCACAATATCCAGAGAATGTATCACGTGTTGCCACCCTGTGTTTAGCAAAATTGTACCCCCCGTCTTGGTGGCGACCAATGGTGCTGCGACACGCGGACCGCATCGGGAAACTGAAAGAAGCAGTCCAAGGGTTGGCGGGCAGCTACAATTCTGGTGTTTAACCGAGGTGAATATGTGCCTGATATAACCTTTGAACATACGTATAAGCTGTTGCATGTCCCATTATACCCCACGGATGATGAGTAAACGTGTCAACCGAGAGGTAGGACGACCAATGGCAAGATCAGTGGTAAACAATTCCTTTACAGAGTGCCCAGACCCCGAACACTGATGGTCTGTGCAGAGTGCAGTTCTGTGCCCTGCGCGTTCATTGGAGCTTGCACGCTGGATGTCACTCCCGTTGTCTGCAGAAAGGCCTGTGCCTAGTGTCCTGATTTCTTTGCTTTGCATTTGCTTTGTTCGTGAGTTCGGAGTGAATTTGGAGTAAGGAAGCTGGGACCGACACCAGCCGAAGCAGACGACGGAAAAAGGAATAAAAACTTTTGAGATCAGAAGCACTTTTGTCAAAGAGGACAATCGTAAGTACTATGTCGAAGAAGATGTTTATGAAGCTAATCCAGAAGATGATGGAGGAAGACGATGATGAAATGCCGCCGCTCACAGCCATCCCTTCCGACGATGATGAGCCTGAGCGTGACAGTGCGAAGAGGGAGGAACATCGTACGAAGGGGAAAGAGCGCACGGAAACGACACCAACACCCAGTGCAAGTGGGTCGGCAGCGCGCAGCGAGCCCAGCGCCGGTGGAAATCGTGATCCAAGTACGCCCCCGCCTGTTGGAACGCAGAAGATATGGTGTGACCAGTGCGGCTTCACCGACCACGACACTGTGGAGCATGACCAAGCCATGCAAAAACGCAAGCTTGAGAGGCAAGGTCGAAACAGTGGGAGCCTCCCTTTTGATCCTGCATGGCTAACATGCGACTCGTGCGGAAAAACCGGGCACTCGTTCAAGGTGTGTGACCAGTTCGATGCCCAACGTGTTGCACAGTCCATTGAGTTGCGGGAAAAGCGCAAAGCAGCGCGAGAGGGCAACGTCGAAGAAGTGAACGCCATTCTGAGAGCGCGGGGACTGGACGTCGCGAATATGGGTCACAACAAATTCCGTGAACGGAAAGACTCGTCGTCCCTTTCACCCTCGTCGTCTCGGAGTTCACCAGCCCGGAGTGAACCAGCCAACGCGCGCAGCCCATCGCCCCAGAGGGATACTCAGCGCTCCCCACCAGCTGCAGTCTCACAGCGCCCACCTGCCCCTGAGCGAGAGGGGGGTAAAGATCCTGATACCCAGCTCCTGGTCACCCTCATGAAGGCACTGCAACAATGCCTTAGCGATGACAAGGACAAAAACCTCAAGGGAGACGAGAAGCAGAGCCCAGCCCAGAGCTCCAAGAAGAGCCCGACCCAGGAGGAAAAAGAAGCGGACCGACGAAGTATGCCCCCTCCTGCCCCCGTGCAAAAACCCAAAGCTGCCTCCCGCTCCACAGCGTCGGGCCATGCGGGTCCGGAGGACCTCACGAATGTGACCCCGTCGGACCCCAAGAAGCGTACCCGCGACAGTAGAACACCCACGGCTGCTCCTCCCCTAGCGACGCCCTCACCAGCCCCCAAACGCCAAAATGTTGATGAAGACTCTGACGATGAGATCCTTCGACAGCCGGTGTTCGACGTTGACGGTGACGATGTAGCGCGGAACAAGGCGGCCCAGCAGGACAAACGGAACTCCACGGGAAGTGGGTCCAGGTCAGACCCGCTGGACCTGTTCGAGTTCCTGGACCAAGCGGCGAAAAATTCGACGTCGACAGCTGATCCCCCGCGTACACCCCAGGCCAGCTCCTCTTCCTCGAAGCCCGCCCCGCCCAGTTCCCCAGGGAGCTCGAGGACGGAGGACAAAGGAAAAGGCCGCGCCTCTGACCCGCCCCCGCCCTCAAATACTGCGGAACTGGAATTGTTGAAGAAGCGCCTCGCTGAGGCAGAGTCGTCCATCGAATCCGTGAATAAGAACGTGCAGAATTTGCTCTCCATGTCAACGAAGCGAGGGAAATCGACTTGGCACGACCGCGGCACCCTGGACACCAGAGCGCGCCGAGCCCTGACAGGCTGCATCCGCTCTGCCAAAACTGGTGACAATCTCTATGTCATCTCCCTTGGCTCTGATGACCTGTACTGCTACCAAAAGTGCACGGTCTTGGAGTACTCCGCGGGTAAAGTCGACTGTGCAGCAGATGGAACAGACGATGAAGACGGTGATCCGATTCAGGCCGAGAAACCATGGTGCTTCCGCGAAGAGTCGAAGGCCCAGAGGGCGATCACTGAGCTGAACGACGTCCTGAAGACCCAGGATGAGGCTCTGGGGGAATAACGAGTTATTCTTCAGCGCGTGCCAGGACGGGGGCCCCTGACCCTGCGGGACCCATGGGACCGAGCGCACAGCGACCGCATGCCGGATCGTGTACCCTTCGTGAACCGGCCGTTTGAATCCGAGATTCACGGTACCGTGAATTTCACCCAATTTTGCTGTGTTTTGCTCGTAACTTGGTGCTATCGTGTGCTTTTGTCGTGCTACCTTCGCCCAAAGTAAGATGCAACAAATAGGTGCAATTTAGAGGTTTAAAGTCCCCGCATGGTTTAACAGATTTGGTGAGATTCACGTGAATGTGAGATTCACGCACCTAAATTCACGCAAAAATTCACGCTAGATTCACAGATTCACAAGTATGTGAAATTCGTACGAAATTCGTACGAATTTCGTACGAATTTACCCTCATTTCCACTGTTTCGCTTTCCCACAGCTCAAGCTTTCTTCGCATTCTCTTTGACAATGTCGCAGCAGACTATGTCTCAGCTCGCCAGCCTGGCCTCGCGCCCCGACCCCGCAGCCGACACCCTCGCCCACTACCAAGCCCTCCCCGTTGCCCACCATCAATTGGAGGAGGCAACGTACGAGTCGGAGGCACTGGGGGTGGATGCCATCGTGGGCTGGGCAGCCTCCCTCGACCCCTCCCCCGATGTCATCCACATCGACATGCGCAGCCCCACCCGCAACAGCTACCTCGGGGGGAGGGGATGGGCCACAACCCTGTGGAGGGAACTGCGCCACCAACTCCCCACCCTCAAATTTCTCCATCTGACCCCTCTCCCCTCCAGTGTTGACCAGCTCCTCAACTCGATGAGGAATAACCCTGTGGGGAAGCCTAAGGACGCCCACGTCCAGGTGTACCCCACCGCTAACCTCGTCCACACCCCCCCCCACTGCGATATGGTGTGCCTGCAGGATCTTGCTGCAGGTGCACCAGCAGGCCACTCTTTTTTCCCCTTTTCTTGGCATCTTGCCAACCCCCGGTGTTGGGATGATTTGGGCATCGCCCCTTTCCATCCCACCATCCCCCCCCAAGGGGCACGTCCCCGACGTCACCCACCCCACCTTCTACAGCACAACTTCTTTGCAATGGTACCGTGGTGCCTCATGCGCCCCCCCCTTCATTTCGAGTGAACCCCCCCTCCGCACCGAACCCCTTCCCGACCCCCCTCATGGGGTGACGGGCAGCCCTGACCCCGCCCCCGACAGGGTTGGCCCCTCTCAGCCGCCCCTCAACTTTGTTGATGGGAACGGCTACATTGTGCTTCGGGGGCTTGTGGAGGAACGGGATTGTGAGGTGGGGTGGAACAAGGTGATGAAGGCGTGGGGCAGCGGCGACGAAAAAGTCGTCGCAAAAAATTTTGAGCTCCTTTTCAACGCCGCGCGGAGTGAGGAGCAGGCCAAGGATCCCGAGCTCCCCCGCCGGTGGCAAAGCAAGAGCGCCTTGGGGTCGGGGGTGGGGGGGCCTCTCTTCAAGAAGTTCCACCCCCACCTCACCGAAAGTGTCCCTGGGGTTGAGGACCTCCACCCAATGACGCCGGGCAGCGTCATTGTGGCCAGTGTGGGGAGTGGGCCGCAGCTCCCCCACACCGACGTGACCACCCACCCCGAAGTCCTCCCCCCCAGCGACAAGGCGGTGGGGGACTGCCACCTGAGTAGCTTCCTCTGCTTGTCAGAGGACTACCAGGTGGCGGTGCAGGCGGGGACGGCCCTGGGGGAGGCGGCGGAGGCCCGCTGGGACACCGTTCAGCTGCATCGGGGGGACATGCTGCTGATGGTGGCCACCAGCCGCCATCATGGATTGCCTGCCCACCCTGACTCCAAGGATGGGCTGCCGGGGGCTCTTTTTAACTTGTGGACCCCCGACCCCCGACACAAACACCACCAGGCCAACACCACACACTTGGACGCCATCCCCCCCAAGGAGGCCCTGGACGTTGCTGGGGATTTGTCCAGCTGGGACCTCCCCAGCGTGGACTGGTGTTGTGGGTGGGGAAGGGGGCGGTTGCGAGGGTGGGGTTGTGGGAGGGGGAGGCTGCCCAGGCCCTGTTCGCCGACCCCCCGCAGACGCTCCCGGCAGGCCCCCCCACCTGCCCCTTCCACCCCACCTTCATCTCCCGGGCTGCCAAAACTGGAAGGCAGAATCCCCTGGTGCCACTGTGTGTTGGGTCTGCATGCGTAACCGTGCTCTGTGCCTTGCTACCTTTGGCACAGCAAGTGCGATAGACGGCAACTGGGAACCAGCCGTTGCCATAAGTGCTATATATAGGACCATTATGAGTGATAGGCGAGTGCCTGACTATGGCCTCCATGGGGTCCTTCGTGTCCTGTTGTGTGCAGTCAACGGGACACGGGACCTAGTTGTACAATTGACAGGGAAGGCACCGGCCACTGTGGCACGCACCATGCTGCAACCGGTTTTAGATGAGGCACGGCTTGCTGCACGAACTTGCACCCGTGCCTCATTAAATAATGACAAGGCAAACAGCAAGGGGAAGGTGAGGATGGAGTGTGCTGCTGCCATCCATTTCATGCGCAATAAGGGTTGGGAGAAGATAATAGATGCTTGCCTGGAGCAGCCTAGTGTCAGGCAGCATCAAGTAGGGGGAAAAAGTTGGGAGTCGGTGTGCAAAACGTGGTGGGAGAATTTTGCAAGCATGTGTGTATACGCGTGGCGTTCCGCATGGTTCTCCGGGGCCGACTTGGGGCGGCTCCGGAACCATAGCATAGCCATGGGCGCTGCCCACAATGAGCTCCAGTGGGGCAAACTTCTGTGGACGCATCTTTGGATCGACCACATGTATTATTTTGCAAAGAAGTGGAGAATCTTGTCAAAGTTCTCCTGCTTTGCCATGGAGGGAAGTCACCGGAGGCTGAAGCGCATGTTGCGCAACAGCGGGGGCCTAAGCCTCCTCCGGGGGAGACTGGGGGTGCAAGTGGTTGTGGACAACCACACCATTGACGATAGCCTTTGGTTGCATGGGTGGGATGCGACCAAAAGGGCTCAACATGGGCAAGGGCCCATAAGTGTACAAACGTATGCAAGCCGCACAAGAAGGCGGCTTCTAACCGACATGCAGCACCTTCAGACTCTACAGCGGCGGTTCCGGTGCCGCAAGAGACGGACATGAGATGACCTTACGAACCCAGACCATTGTTGCCTGTGACCGGGGTGCATGCTGGGGGGCTTACTAGGGGTGTGAGGACAAATCAGGGGGTGCACACGGGTAACATTTGTGTAAATTCACGTGAATTCACGTGAATTCACGTGAAATTCGTACGAAGTTCGTACGAATTTCACGTGAATTCACGTGGATTCACGGCTGTGAATCGGCTACAGGCTTGCCGGGTTCCGGCACCCCTCGTTTTGGGCACGGTGCGGTCATGATGCATGCTTTTGGGGCGGGACTTTCATTGGATGATGCGTAACAAAGCTAGGGGAGGAATTTTGGCCCCTCAAAGCCCTTGAAATGAACCAAGAATATGGCATTTTCCCCCAAAAACCTCAAATTTTGGGTAAATTCACGTGAAATTCACGCAATTATTCAAACGGCCACTTAACGGCCGTTCACGAAGGGTACACGGACGGGCACCCAGACCAACCAGCCCTAATGGATTGGGCTCTGAGTCTGGGATCAGCCTGCACCTGCCTCCTCGAGGCTCTCCCTGGTGGCCCCACCTCGGCAAAACCACGGAAACTCCTGACCCAGCTACGCGAGATGCTGCTCCGCGTGCCCCTCCAGGAAACCCCAGAGCCAGCCCCGGTGCCCCATGGCTTGCATGGGCTACGCGAGGCCTGGCGCCAGCTGAAGATGACCCGGGACACCCTGCGCCATCACATGGAAGCCCTCCTGGCCCATGAGGAGGCTACGAAATTGAATGGACCCTACTACCTCCTACACCCCGTCTCCCCTGCCTTCAACATACATGCCCCTCTCCCACCACCACCACCGGCCCCGTCCCATACCCAGCACCTCCCTTTTGTTGCATTCTGCTCTGATTTCCTGCGGACCGCCCCAGACTTGGGACCAGCCTTTGCCAGGTGGATGACTCGGGGATCCCGCGCCACCTGGGCCACGGTTGATTGGACACTTCTGATGACGTTCGCCACGGATACACTGCAGGACCTTCGCTCCTGGCAATCGGATATTGACCAGGGGAAGGGGAGCGTGCGCGTAACCAATGCATGGGCAAACGCCTTACACACACACTTAAGTGTAATCTGGGATTGGTGCCCCAGCCTGTGTCCGACACTGTCCCCCTTTGTCCCCTTTACCCAGTCTTACGCCACGCCCGAGTTCGAAAATGCCGCAGGCATATGTCTGCCCGAGCTCACTTGGGTGGACAGTGCATGTACCTGGGATCTCTCCACTGCCCCCATAGAACACCGTCTGCGCGAGATGTGGGACTCTGACCGCGACTTTACGGCTGTGGCCGTACTGCCTGCGAATGTGTCCCCTGCAGAGTTCGCCCCACATGCGAGTGACACTCGGCAGTTTTACACACACCCCATGACCATGCCTTTCCCCATGTCCCGGATTGGTGAAACATCTGTGAACCCCCACGACCTGCCACTGGTCAGGGTCTGGGCCTGTGGCAGAGGTACCTTCACGCCTCAGTGGATGCCTCTGCTCAATGCGCTCACGCCCCTTACAGGGCTGAGCAAGGCCTGGCAAGTACCACAGTCTTCCCCAGAGCACAGACCACCTCTCCAACACTCCATGACTAATGGTCTGCAGTCCCTGTCCGACCTCCATGATGTGTTTGACGAGATGTGGTCTAATGAAGTAGAAACACGCCGCACAGCAATGGCCCCCAGATGGGTACAACGCTCGCGTCGCATCGTGTGCAGAAAAAATTGGCGAGATGTACTGGAATCGTGGGACCGGGTAAATGCATGCCTACACACATCCAAACACAAACACATAAAAAAGATACACTCCATGCGCTTGTGCCACACCTCGGTTTTCGAGGAGGGATGCTTCATCTATGCCCTATGGTGTGTGGCGGATGGCCGCATATACATAGGGCAGACCGGTGGGCGGGGGAAGTATAGAGCCCCCGGGGAGAAGGGCAAGGAGCACCTGAGGGCGGGTGGTGATTTCTTGCGCTTTTGGGAATCCCACTCCCTGGGCCTGCCTACGGACGTGTATCGCTGGGTTGCTCAAAGGGGGCTGGAAAATTTCATTCTGACCCCCCTTGAGCATACCTGCCCACAGTGGGTGGACCAGCGTGAACAGTGGTGGATGCGGCGTTGGGGAGTGGGAGGTTTGATGAACAGGGCGGTACCACCACTGTCCACCGAGAAGTGGTCCTTCCTCTTGAAGCGGAAAGTGTGGAAGCAAGAGTTGCGGAGTTTGGGTGGTAACTTAGTGACACGTGCAAACGCCATTGTTGCTCAGGGACGCCCACTGCACCCAAACCAGTTGGCCCCACCACTGATGCTCAGCCTGTTGAGCTCCACGGATGGACTGATACCGCCCGGGGACCACAGGATCCTGTACGATAAGATCAACCAGTGTTTCTTGCGCCACTATAGAGTAGGTTTTCCCTATAGGCTCACGCTTAAGTTGCCGCTGCTCAGCAAGGGCCAGAAGTCCGATCTCAAACGCGAACTGTCCGGGATCATCAGTGCTTGCGATTTCTGGCCGACACACTTGCAATGCTATATAAAGGACCGTCTGAAAATTGTCGCCTGCCGTACGTGTAGGGTCAGTGATGTGTTGCGAACAGTGGCGTATACCAAATATCCCACAGGTTTCTTGACACTGCAGGAAGGCGATACCTGCCCTTGCCACCGTCTTCGGGGCGTCGACGGTGTCGCTTTTGTGCAGGGTCATGCGATTTTTCGTGACCCTGAAATCCTGAGTGCATGTGCCCCAGGGGTTGATACTAGTGTCTACAAGCAAAACATGAAAAACGTGTGCGTGCCCTCGTGGAGACGATATGAGCGCATCATCCAGGACAGCCTGAATTCTCTTTCTGTTGCCTGGCCAGACCACCGCCACGACTTAACACAGCGTGTCCTCTCCCCCATTGTAAACGCGTGTTCTGAGCCGTACCAAGCGTTAAAGCACTCGACCTCTAAGTCAGTGTTTGCCCCCCATCTGCGTGCGCAGCACAATAAAATGCCCCCTTGGCTTGTCATGGAAGTTTTTGATAAAGGGGTGGAGGTCCCCAGCTTTGCCTGCATCCACCTGTGGAAAGCCAAGCAATCCCAAACATTCTTGGAAAACCAGCGTTTCCAGGAAGTCCTGCGGCTGCAATCCCGCGAAGATGCGTGCTTTTGGCTCTATTGGCGATTGGTGGACAGCTTCTCCCTAACCACTAAGGGCCAATACTCGCGTTTTTCGGTACTGCGAGAGAGGTCACCGCTCCCACACTCAGAAGCACTGCAGGCATTTCGGGGATTCCACCAACACCCACCCTCCAACGCGGTTAGTCGGCTGACGTCCGAGCTCGTCTCTGTGGCGGAGCAGAAACTGCTGAAGGCTTCACCCACAATTATACCGGGCCCGGTACTGTCCACGCACGCACACTCACTCCTCACGAAACGGGAGATGAAAGAGGGTGCGCGTGACAGCGCTGAGGGCAGGGCACCAGAGGGTGGACGAGGCAGGGGCAGGGCCCGCGAAGCATCCCGCCCACGAGCCAGACAACTCACCCCGCGGGAACGCCGACGTTCAACGGCGCGGGAGCCCAGGGACCTATCCACCCCAGCCTCTAGGAAACCCCAGTCTGCCACCAGTGCGCTCAGGGTGTTGCAGCAGTGCTCTAACCTCAGGGTGCGGGAAGAGGAGCGGCCTGACGCCGCATGCCCTGCTATTGGCCTCCGCAATGATTCGGCATGCGCTGGCGTGCCGGATGCCCTGCTCCTGTTCAAGCATAAAATGCAAGAGCACGCCAGCCCCCCTGTTGTCAAAGCCAGAGAGGTGATGCGCCAGGCACGCCATCCGTTCCGCCGCTATGCTAAACTTTTCAGTCGCTGTTTGACTGTACTGTGGAAGCGAGCGGCGAAACTACCCGACTCAACAGAATTCGTTTCGATGCGTGAGTTGCGTAGCGTTATACTAAAATGGGAAGCTAAAGACAGTGGGCCTGGTGTGGCGTGGGGTGAACTGGATGTGGAGGAGATGTTTCCGAACATCCGACGCTCAGAGGTGGCGCAGGCAGTACAGGCAATTTTCAGTGAGGTAACCCGCGGCGCCCGCATACCAACGCATGAGGCCTTTTTCAAGATCCACAAGGGTGGAGTCAAGAGGATGGACGGCATTGCGCGAAAGACTAGAGATAATGCATTCCAGTTTGTGCCCATGGGTGATCTGTTGAATTTCCTGTGGTTTGAACTGTGGTCAAACGGCCAGTTTGTACATTTCTCTTTTGTGTTCCGCCAACGCACTGGCGTGGCGATAGGTGGCTGCACGTCAGCCCAAACAGCCTCACTGTCCGTCATGTATCGTGAAAAGGCCCTGGATCGCTCACAAATTCCCCCGACAGCACGGTACAGAGATAACATCCTCGTTCGTCTGCGGGCAGATGCGTCAGGTGTGACCCCACAGGACGCGCTGGAGCGGACCCAGAGAGCCTATGCAGCAGCCACAGGTCTGACCTTTACGGTCGAAAACTGCTCCAGCAGAATTCAGTTTCTGGATGTGGAACTGGGATGGGAACCATCAGGGACACCTACGTTAAATGTCAAGCGGCCGTGCTTCTCTGAAATTCCAGGACAGCCCAACCCACCAGCCAACAAACGCCTACTTGATGCACACAGCCCCACCGCCTCCACCATGCTGCAGTCGTACATCCCTGCCTGCATGAAACACTGCGCACACAATGCCATTCCGGTTTCACAATATCCAGAGAATGTATCACGTGTTGCCACCCTGTGTTTAGCAAAATTGTACCCCCCGTCTTGGTGGCGACCAATGGTGCTGCGACACGCGGACCGCATCGGGAAACTGAAAGAACCAGTCCAAGGGTTGGCGGGCAGCTACAATTCTGGTGTTTAACCGAGGTGAATATGTGCCTGATATAACCTTTGAACATACGTATAAGCTGTTGCATGTCCCATTATACCCCACGGATGATGAGTAAACGTGTCAACCGAGAGGTAGGGCGACCAATGGCAAGACCAGTGGTAAACAATTCCTTTACAGAGTGCCCAGACCCCGAACACTGATGGTCTGTGCAGAGTGCAGTTCTGTGCCCTGCGCGTTCATTGGAGCTTGCACGCTGGATGTCACTCCCGTTGTCTGCAGAAAGGCCTGTGCCTAGTGTCCTGATTTCTTTGCTTTGCATTTGCTTTGTTCGTGAGTTCGGAGTGAATTTGGAGTAAGGAAGCTGGGACCGACACCAGCCGAAGCAGACGACGGAAAAAGGAATAAAAACTTTTGAGAGGTCCACTCGAAAGAGGTCAAATCAAGTGCGGGGATGTCGAAGTCGAAAATCCGATTTCGACATCCTGAAAAATTCGGATTAAGGTTGCGAGTGTAGAATGTGAAAATTGCGGATGCATCAACGCAATTCCTGAAGACTTTAGAGCCTTCGTCACGGATAGCGTTAAAATTTCCATTATAAACAGTTAAACTGGCGGTTACGGTAAAGTCGCGATCCAACCGCCAGCAGTCAAAACAGTGAATATCAGAACGGAAGCGTAAAAATTGACAGAAACAATATGAAAATAAAACCCTGTTGATTCCTGGTATTCTGATATATAAATCTCCGCTGGCGGTGCATCGGTTGCCGATGCGGGGCTTTACGGCACGGAACACGCTCCCGCCGGGCTCGCACCGGGCGTCAACGGGCGCCTTCCGTACATGGGGTTAGTGGACCGGAGACCGGTCTTCCCTTCCGTACTTGGGGTTAGTGGACCGGAGACCGGTTGTATGCCGTAACCTAGCCATGGGGTTCTGGGTACCGCTTCACCCCCCTCCTTAGAGCAAACCCTGGGGGGGGCTCGATAACACCCAAGCATGGCAGCGGGTACCCAGGACCATATCCTGAAGGGGGGGTGTTACATCCTCACTTCAGGCTGATTCGCAGGTTGGGCTCCAAACTCCACAGTAAGACAGTTATAGTGCTGTAGGGTCTTGTAACTTCAAGTATAGTATCAAGTATCAAGTCCCGGGTCCTGGCGGCGATTGTTCGGCATCCAAAGGACCCGTTAACCCATACCAGGCGCACCGGGTGCCGGCTGCTACGGTCACCACCACAGTGGCAGTGGCATACACAGCCAACATAGGCGACACACGACGACCGAGGTGGTCCCACAGGTCGAGAGCGACCACAAAGATCCATCTGGCTACCCCAAGCTTCCCAAGGCCCGCCGACTGGGGAGAGTCCCCACGGGTCCTTCCTCGGGCGCACCATGTCCATATCCATACGACGCGAGTCCAGAGTGCCACAGCCGAACGAGCTCCTCCTTAAGGGATTGGGCATCAAGGCCGTCTTTTCCCTCGCCCTATTACCACGAAGGCCATACATGAGGGGGTCCTCATGCAGTGTGGGCGGAGGCGTCGACTCCTCAAACCACCAGTTTCCCAGGCAGACTGACCGAGGTCAGGAGCACCGGAGGCCGCCATCCGACTGCAAGTGCGTCTGCGAGTCGGTAGGCTCACACTGGGACTGACAGTGGCGGACCGCTGGGAGTGTAGTCAGGCAACTGGGCTTCCCGCCTGGCGCCATCAGGATCTCCACATCACAGCGAATAGGGCAACACGGTATCACGAGCACTCAAACAGTAGAATCTGTACTCAGGTAGTGGTCCAGGCTGGACCAGGCTGTTAGAACATGTACACGGCGACTCAAGGCGCCTTTGTATACGATTCGCATCCCCTCGGGGGAAAAACAGTCCACATCTCAGCGATGGGCTGACAAAACTGAACATACAGAAGCACATATCCTGGAGGGGCGGAAAGGCAAAACAAGCGGGGTAAAGAGGCGTGTAAACACACTCTGGATAGAGCGGCAAACCACGCCACGGTCAGGATAAGGCAAATGCAGGAGGGTGGACAGGAAAACGCCTGAGTTCAGGCCATATATAGTCTCGAGACACACGTCGACTGGGTTGGATTCCGCAAGTGCCATGGAACCAGACCACTCACCAAAAATCGCAATGCCGATGACAGCGGCATCCGTTGCGCAACGTCGTATGGGCTTCAAGGCCCCAAGAGCTCAGAAAAATGAAGGTCAGTCGCCCTACCTGGTTTCCCAAGGATTCAGCAGGGGGGTGAGTGACGAATAGAAGAAGAGAGGGGCCATCCTCCTCTGGATTCAGCAGGGGGGGGTATATGGCCACTCTGTCACCGAAAGATGGAAGAGAGCAAGCAAGTAAGGGACGATTCGTCGGCCTCACAAGCGCTCAAAACGCATCAGGGGAGAGCTCAGGGCGCAGATGAGGCACCTCTGGCTGCAATCGCCCGGGTGAGTGCTGCCAAGTCCGAAACGTGGATCTTGGTCTTGTGCTTGCGGATGTACTCCATGAAGGGAGTATTGACCCGCGGCACGAACGAGGAGACGGGTTCCCAGGTGTCGTGGGACGGCCCATAGCCTCGCCAACGAACCTTGAACTCCAGACCTCCAGGTGCCGAGGCCTTCGGACGCTGAGCCAGGATCTTCTCGACTGTATAGTCGTCCTGCTCAGCATAGTCGTCGTCCGAATCGGCCTCATGTGCGGCATAGCTCAGGGACACATGCTGGCCACGGAGGTCGGGTTCCCGCACACGGAGTTGACTCTCGTGGCGCTCCCGGAACTGTCCGTGACCCACCTTGATGCGGTAGGTGTCCTCACCAATCCTGCGGACCAACTCGCCGGGTGTGAACCAGGTTTTTGTGCGGTGGGTGCCCATAGGGCGGGGTCTGATCACCCACACCGGGTCTCCCACCCTGAACTTCTGCGCTGTCGAGCTCGGGGCGGACTTCTGACGCTCAGCATGCTCCTTCTCGAGCTGCTGGCGGATGTCCCGCGCCGTTTGCTCTTGCCGCGCGAAGAACTCCTTGGCGTCCATAGCCATGCCATCACCAGACAAGGGAAGTCCCCTACCCAGGGGGTCCCTGCCGAACAGAATCTGATGAGGGGACAAACCGCCCGGAGTGGGGGTGTCATGATGGGCCTTCAGAGCAGGCCACATCTCCTCAAACCAGTTCCGACGTGGATTGGTGATGTGGATCTTGCGCAGCTTCTCGAACAGCTGCCGTCCAGCCACTTCAGCACGGCCGTTAGACCGACTGAGATAGGCGACGCTCTTGGCGTGACGTATTCCCATGAGGGAACACATAGCCTTGAATCAGCCACCAGTAAACTGGGGCCCTCGGTCACTGCAAATGGTGCGGGGGATGTCAAAGACGGTCAGCCAATGATGAATCATCATGACTGCCACTTCCTTGGCAAGCAACCCCTTTTTTCGTGCCGGAACGGCTACAACGTAGCCGCTGTGGCGGTCCACACAGAGAACCACACAGTCAAAGGTCTCCTTGCCAATGTGCACTTCGGGCATGGAGAAGACGTCCATGGCCACGCTCTCCATGGGCTGGTCAGGAACCGGGGTCCATTGGGCTTCCCCTTTGACGTTCCGGTTATCGGGATTGCAGGCCTGGCAGACCGAGCAACCCTTCCTGACCTTCTTCATGGCGGTGTAGAGAACGATATGGTCGATCTCGAACCGACGCTGCATGTCAAGAGCTTGCTTCTTGACCCCTGGGTGCAGCATGTGGTGGTGCCAAGCTTCACAAAGCTCGAGCACCCGGGACTCCGGTACTAGCAGCTTACCATTCCGGTAGAGCTTGCCATCTTCCTCTGTCAGCCCCTTTGGCCACTTCTGCCCGTCGTCAGGGTCGGTCACAGCCCTATAATCGGCCGCAAAGGCCTCAGACTTGGCGTAATCGTCGGTCCAGTCGTCCTGGAGGCAAGACTCCGGGAAGAGGTGCTTGTCGGACTCAGCTCCCTCGGGGGCGAGTACACTGACTGCTCTGCTCACCCTCGACGCGAGGGGGGCATCCGCAGCCATGACGACGAAGCATTTAGCACCCTCCTCCTCCATCAGGCGCTCCATTTCGATGATGCTCTTGGCTTCAGCGGTCTCAGCCTCATCGCCATGGGCAGAGATATCCGTCATGCCCTTGCTGGCGGGATAGGCCCACCTACTGAGACAGTCAGCCACGGTGTTATCCTTTCCAGAAATATACACAACCGTGAGGTCGAACTTGGCCAAGGTCTCATGCCATCTTGCCCGTCGGGAGGCGGGACCTGAGGGGGTGTCCACGTGCTCCTTGTGCCACGACTGCAGACTCTGATGGTCGGTGCAGACGGTGACGGGATGGAGGGCTATGTACCCAGCCCATTTCCTGAGAGCCATGACGATGGCATACGCCTCCTTTTCACGGGGCGTCCACGTCCGTCTCTGGCCTTCCGCCAGGACTCGGCTCCAGAAGGCCACGGGCACGTGCCTCCCGTCGTCAAGCACTTGCTCCAACACGGCGCCAATGGCGTAGTCGGAAGCGTCGGTGCGCAGGACGAACCCTCGGTCGGGATCCACGAGGTGCAGACCCACTGCGGATAGCAGCGCCTGCTTCATCCCCTCAAAGGCACGGTCGGACTCAGCTGTCCAGACCAGAGCCTTCTTGGACCCCTTCTTGGTCTCCTCTCGGTTGCCCTTGAGCATGGTCGTCATGGGAGCTGCATACTCGGCATACATTTTGATATACCCCGAGTAGTAGTTGCAGAACCCCAGATACGCCCGTAGCTCAGAGACCGTCTTGGGCTTTTCCCAGTGCTCAATCGCAGCCACCTTGCCAGGTATGGGCTTTCGCTGCCCGTTCCCGACTACGTGGCCAGCGAAGACCACCTCGCTTACCGCAATGGTGGCCTTGTCACTGCTGCCCGTGAGTTTGTGCCGAACCAGAAGGTCGAGCACTCGAGTGACGTCCCTCTCATGTGCCTCCAGGAGCTCCTCGTAGCTCATGCTGGGGTCCCCGGACGCGATGATCACGTCGTCCACGAAGGGGTCCGCACAGTCACGCACCGGCTCAAGCAGGTTCTCCAGCATCCGCTGAAAGGCCGCATTGCCGTTGGTAACGCCCATGGGCATCACCTTCCACTGGAGAGGTCCAAGTGGGGTGCTCATGGCTGTGCAGGCACGGGACTCCTCGGCGAGAGGCATCTGATGATAACCATGTTTCAGGTCAATCACCGTGAAGATCCTCCGCCGGTGTTGTTTTTGCAGCATGTCCTCAATGAGGGGCAGCGTATAGCTGTCGTGCTGCGTTTGGGCGTTTAGGCCGCGGTAGTCGACCACGAGCCGCCATTCACCGGCCACCTTCTTGGGGACGACGAAGCACGGAGAGGCCCATTCGGAGTGGCACGGCTCGAGCCAGCCTCTCTGGATGGAGTCACGGAGGATCTTCTCCATGGCCTCCTTCCACTCGCCCCTCAGGGCAAATTCCCGGTGCCGATACACACGGGGGTCCTGCTTCAGTCGTATGTTGGCCTCGCCATACGGTCCACGCACCGGTGGGGGGAACACAGGTTTTCCGCTGAAGAAGGTATCACCATACTTCTGCTTCAGCCTGGCCCTCAACGCCTGGATCTTGGGGCAGTCATCGGACTCCGCCTTGGCTTTTCCGGGCACCTGGACCACGGAGCTTACTTGAGGGGTAGCTACTCCGCTCGCTTTCGGCTCAGGTGGTCTTCCCAGGTAGCCCAAAGGGCCATCTCTGGTCTTGCCTCGGAATAGATCGCCGTAGGTGGGTGGGTTACCCCCGATTGGTTCGTCCTGGCTGGACAGGTGGTCCAGCACCCTCTGCACGAAGGTGTTCCCGTCATAGGAACCAGAGACGATCGAGTCCACTTCCCACCAGGCTTTGTCCTGGCCTTTGCCCTCACGCTGGTTTCCCCAGTCGTGAAAGGGCTGATCCATATACCCCTGAACCAGATCCCACTCCTCTTCAGTGAGGGGGTCTTCCGATTCTGATTCTTCGATGTCAACAGGGGGAACCGCAAAGCATTGCCTCCATGGCTCTGCTATGATGCGGTTGACACAGACGAAGTCCGTGGTGTCGGCCTGATCAAGGCCCCCATCCACATAGTGGAATTCTGTTGGCCATCTCTGGGGTGGCATGGGCTGTCCCTTAGCGTCCTGATAGACACTCTCTCCAGCCGGTAGGACGACCTTGTTTAAGGTCATGTTGGTCAATGAGGCTACCCAATGTCGGGTACTTTCCTCCTCGGTGCATCCCATAGGAACAACCAGCACTGCCTTGGAGCGGTCCTTGCGAATCTTCGCTATCGCTCTTGGAATGTCCCATCGAGGGCAATGGATCCACATCCAGCCCTGATGCGGACCCCAGTGCTTCTTCCACGCGGAGTCCTGTGCGCTCCAGTACTTCTCACATACCCGAAGATGGGCGGAGGTTCCTGAAGAGAACGCATCCAGGGCCAGATCCGACGCTCCCAGGTCCGCGACCACTCGGTTCGCCACTTCCGGCATTACGCCGTACTCCTGGTTTGCTGGCCCAGTGGGCTCAGTGTCCAGCGCGGCCACTTCGAGCTGATTTCGTTCCGGGTGGATCCATTGGCATTCCACATGGTGCTCAGGTGACGAAAGCCACGAGAGTTGGTCGTCCTGGTACAGGGTCATGGAGGCCTGGGCCGGGAGAACGCCGGAGTCCGTCTCCATCATGAAGTCGTATCCAACGATCATGTCCCAGTCCATCTCGGCCTCGTAGAAGCGACCGTGCAGGAGGATTTCCTTGCCGAGGTCTGGGCGGCTCAGCTCACGATGGTTCACGAACTGCAGCCCGATGGCCGCTTCCTTCGTGCCTCCCACCATGTACTGGCCGTTCGCCACCTTCAGCCTGACAGGTTTCCGACTGTCGGTCAGACACTCTGGTGGAAGTAGGCCAGCCTTGACCAAGCTGACTTGAGCTCCCGTGTCGACCAACACGTCGA
Source organism: Eutreptiella sp. 'Long Island Sound 2002' (assembly GCA_964036045.1). Taxonomy (NCBI): domain Eukaryota; phylum Euglenozoa; class Euglenophyceae; order Eutreptiales; family Eutreptiaceae; genus Eutreptiella; species Eutreptiella sp. 'Long Island Sound 2002'. Next base: position 21,158,494 of record OZ038382.1, read on the forward strand.
AAACCTTTTCCACTTCCCCGCATAAGGCACGGACCTTAAGATGCAACTGCCGCTCGCCACCGACACGGCGCACGGCGTGCAAACTCAGGATCTCCGGCCGTTCCAGAAGCTCAACAAGCGACTGGTGCAGGTCGTGGACAATGGGCTCAGGCTGCCCATCTGCAGCATCCAGGTGCGGTCCGGGTGATCCTCCGATACTCTCGGATAGATCCTGTAGTACATCAAACACATTCTTGGTCGCGAAGGACGGACGGGTGCAAGGGTTCGTGCCTTCACTTGCCCTCACCCCGCCTCCGCGACTGGGTGCCGGACCGGGCCTTCCGCCCGCGGCAGTCCCTTTGTGCTTATCGACTCCCGACTGGAATGGTTCGGCGCTTCCCACGTCACCATCCTGCGACCGCCCTAGCTGGGGCCCTTGGCTGCAGGGGCTCCGCTAGGGGGCGTCGGTTGTGGAGGAAGGGGTGTTCTCCTCCGCATCAACCTCGTTGACGCCCTTCTTCCTTCCCCCTTTCTTACCCTTGTTCTTGTCCTTGTCCTTGTTCTGGTCATTCTGGTTGTTCTCCTTGTTCTTGTTGTCCGACCTGGGGACCCAGTTCCTCTTGATCTCCTGGATCTCCTTGGCCAACTCGGTCCCCTGCGACACCAGCTTGGAGAGCTCGTCCCTGTCCACCTCCACCTTGGCTTCCCGGATACCCGCGGGCGCACGCTTCTTCGACCCGTGCGCCTTCTTGTAAGCCTCCGTGTCGGCCTTGTGGACGGGGCATGTTCGGTGGTCATGGTTGAAGCCTCGCTTCCTCCCATAACACACGAAACAGCCCCGAGGGTGAGCTCGTATGAACTCCCCAAAGGACAGCGGAGGGTCGCCAATGCGGCGAGGGTCCCTCTTCTCCTGCTTCCTCCAACCTTGCTGCAGGGGCTTCCAGTTTCCCGGCTTGCTCCCCGCGCTCAGGTTCTTGGCCACGAAGGCACAAACGGCCACTTCGGCGGGCTCATCGTCGTCGTCATCGTCGACGAGAGCTTCATCGCCATCGGCTCCCGCTGGGTCCATGGCAGCTTCCCCGCCAGGTCCCTCGCCAACGTAGTTGACGTCGCGGTCGCCGGGCCTCAACCCGCGGGTGTGGTGGAGGTTTCGGTACTCCTTGAGTACTTCCTCGCCAACCCACTCCAGGATCTCGTCGCAGCTCATCCGCGCCGGGATGGGCTGCAGACGGATGGTCTGGCCGCTCAACTCACACTCGTCAAGGCGCCACATCGCGGTCTTCTCGCGATCGCCCAAGACGGTGATGAGGAGAGCGTTCCGCAGGGAGTGCCGTTTGACATCCCGGGCCACGTTCTTCCTCGTCCAAGGTAGGTAGGTAGGTAGGTAGGTAGGTGCACTCGGTCGTGGAGAGGCGCCCCATGGTTCTCCCTGGCGTCGCCCCTGTGACGAACAGGAAGAGGCTTCGCGCGTGAAGAGGGGAGGCGGCTTACTTCCCGCTAGACCTGACTGTTGGCCCCCAACAAAGCGGCCCCGGGCTTCGCCGGGAGGGCTGATCGCCGCCAGCGTGACATGCTTGTCTCGCCGGGAGGGTGTGCCCCCGTGCTTGCGCACGTCCCCTCCTTTGGGCGGAACCCTAGGGGTTCACCGGACTTCCTGGCGTATCCCGTTCCCAAGGCGTGCATGCACGTTCTTGGTACTAGGGTTCCGAGGCGCTTGGGTGTCGCACGCTCCGCCTCGAGTCCCAAAGCAGCGCAGGCCTTAGGATGCAGCCTTACCCCCGGGCTCCGGATCTCGTTTGGCCGGGTCACCTGCAGGGCACGGGCTGCCTCAGTGCCCGGGCTGTGGGCACTGGGTTTCCTACTGTTGTGTGGCGTTTGTGTTTGGGTCCGGTTGGCGGTTGGGTGCGGGTTTTGTTAACCCCGCCAGTCCTGGCTGGGGTCTTGGGTGGGTGTGTTTGGGCACGGTTTGTGGTGTTGTCCCTCTAGTGTCCGCTGTTTGTGGTGTTCGTGGTTGGGCTTCGGTTTCGGCCTGCTTTTGGGACGTGTGTGGTTTCGTGGGCGCCCCGCTTGCCCCCCGCCGTTTCCGGTTCCGGCGTGCGGTGTGGGCGTGTGTGCTGGGCCCGGGTCTCGCCTGTGCCCAGCCCTTCTTGGCTGGGTTGTCGGGGTGTGTTTTTTGCGCTTTGGTTTTTTCTTTTCTTTTTTTTTTTTTTTCCGGGCTTTGTGGTCGCTGTCCCTCCATCCCCTTTCTTTCGGGCTGGGCTGGTGGCTCTCTTTTTTTTTTTTTTTTTCTTTTTTTTTTTTTTTCCGTGTCCCTACTCCCCGTGGTCCGCTGTTACTGGCTTGGTGTTGCCGGTTTGCCGGTGGTCCCCCTGTGCCTCTGTGGGGGTCCTTTTTTCGGTGCCTTCTGGGGGGGGGGCTTGGCCGCCTGTGGTGGTGTTGGCGGGCGGTTTGGCGGCTGTGGGCTGTTTTCGTGCCTTTTCCCCCTCCCCCCTCCTTTTTTTTGGGGGGGGGGGGGGGGGGCTTGCCTGTTCCTCCCTCTGCCTTCCCTGGGCTGGCGCACGCACTGGCCTGCATTCAGTGTTGTCTTCCGGGCTGCTGTCTTCAGTTGCGTTCTGTGTGGCCTCGTTCCGGCCCCATGGGTCGGGTGGGCTTTGTACACAGTGGGCTCGGCGCCCCTTCTTGCCGGGTTAGGTCCTGGCTCTGCCGGCTGGGCGGCTGCGCCAGGCGGCTGCTTGTGGTTTTGGGTTAGGGGGCTGGGGTTGTTCGTGTCCTTTCCCCTCTGCGGTGCCGGCTGGAATCTTCTGGGTGGTCCGCCACCGTTGTCGCCTGGTGCGTTGTGGCCCCGTGTGTGGCCTGCGGTGCTGGTGTGTGGCGTGGTGGCGCGGCGCCTTCCAGGGTGTGCGGTGGCTGGCTTCGGTTAGTCCCTCAGGTTAGGGTCAGTTGTGTCGTGCTGTGCCGCTCTGTGCCGCGTCGCGTCGCGTCGTGCTGTGGTGCGTTGCACTGTGGCGCGCTGTGGTGCGGTGTGCCGTGGTCTCGCGTGGTGCCGCGGTGGGTCAGTGGAGGTCAGCCTGGCCTGTGTCGTGGTGCGGAGTGCGGGCCGGAGTGTGGCCGGCTGGTGGTTGGGGGGTGCGGTTAGGTGTGGGTGGCTCGCTGGGTCCGTGCTGTGGGGGCTTGGGCGTGCCGCTCGGGATGGTGGGTCGGGTAGGTCTTCGGGAAATTCTGCTGAATGATCACGGTGTCCTTGGGGCGTGCACGCAGACTCTCACCCATGGACTCAATCTTCACCGGGCTTCGCAGACAGGCAGGCGTACTCGGGGTGTAGGAAAGGCGTTCCTTCTCCAAGGCAGACAAACAGAAATCAGGAGTCGGACGGTGGAGGTGGCTTCCGAACGCCGTTTGAGTGGCGAAAGGCTTGCACTGCAGCTCGGCTGCGCTGGCAGGGACATGAGGGTCCGGGTCGGTGCCGCCGGCAGGGATGAGCTCATACTTCAGGGTCAGGGGGGTGTCCATATCTCCGGTGCTGAACTGCAGGGGTCCGGGGCACCGGTAGTAATCTTGGCACTTCCAGTCTTCACGGCGCTCGGAGAAGGCCTTGAAGGGGGCACCGTCCAGCAGCACCTTCGCGATCGATCACAGCCTTTCACTTCCCCTTGCGGCGCTCGAAATTCATCATGGACGGGTAACCTGTAACTGGACTGGACGCAACAGGTTGGTGACGGACGCCCTCACGGACGTGAGACCAGCTGAGATCAAGCCCCCGGCCGTCAATCCAAGTGCATAGCAATACTCTGCGTCAAACCGCGACGGTAACGCAGCCCGGCCCTTATAGCCAAAGGCGTGGTCGCGTGACGGTCCGTGGGGTTGCCCTCCCTGGGGGCCTGTGCCTTGGTCCCGTGTCCTCTGGGGGTTTCGGTCCCTAGTCGTGGGTGCCGCGGCCGTGCCTTCGTCCTCTTCTGGTGCCTGTGAGGTGGCCTTTGTGGTGGCCGGGGTCGTCGCCTGGCGGTGAGGGCGTGGTGGTGCGCCGTGCGGCGGCGTTCCCTGCGGCTTCCTCTGTGGGTGTGGCCCGTTCTCCCCGTGTAGGTGTGCCCTCCGTTCTCCGTGTGGTTTCCGGTGGCCGGTGGGCGTGCGCTGGTGTGATCCGCATGGCGTCCGATGTTTGCTTCGGTGGTGTGTTTTGGGGTGTTTGGTGGGGCTGGGGCGGCGCTGGTCTCCCCGTCGTGGTGTGCCCTTCCTGGGTGTGGGTCGTGGTGCCTGCCGTGGTGCCCTTTTCCTCCGTGTCTTGGTCCCCGTTCCCGCCCCTTCCTGGTTCTTGGGTGGTTTCCTGCCGGGGACATCCAGCCAACACGGAGCGAATTCGCAATGCTCCGTGAAGGCCCGGGCGGTGCGGTGGTGTGCGTAGTGCCCCCGGTGGCTCGTGCCACGTCGCATGGGTGTGGCCTGAGTGAGGGCGTCCGTGGCCCTCAAAGACGGGGGAAGGGGCACTGCGCTCCATCCGCAGGTCAGCCCCCCCCCTCCCCCCCCCACGACGCCCGTGCGGGCTTCACGGTCACTTTTACGGGCACCCCCCCCCCCCGGGGGGGGCACCCACTCCCGCACTCGGGCAGGCACCCTGCCCAACACCTTTTTGCCCACAATGCGGCAGCCACTCTCGCCCACACACCCTACCCAGGGCTTCGTAAACGCATTTGCGGGCACAGGGGGGCGGATTTTCGCCCACCTCACCTTCACTCCTGCAATTCAGGCCATGGTGATGTTGGTGGTGATTATTCTTGCGGTCCTTTTTTTCTTATTTTTATGCACATATACGCTTGTGTACGTAACCAAGCAGCAAGCTCTTCACCCACAGCCTCTGAGAAAGGAGACCACGGCATCTGGTTTTGTCACTCAGGGTGTCTACAACCTGACCTGCAAAAACAGGGTTGCCAGCAAGGCTGTATACGTCGGCCTGTCTGGGGGACATGACCCCAGTGCCGCAATGTCCGTTTGTGGGGAGGTCTTGCATTTTGCGACTCTGTCCGAAAGTATCATGGGACTGGAGGCTTTTGGGTGGCAGTCCCAGATGGACGCCATGAGGGCCATGGTGCAGAGGTACACAACAGATGTCCTGGCGAAGGATTTGTTGTATGTTGCTGCCGCTGTAATTACCAACAACTCCAACTTCTTCCATCCCGCGATGGCTCAAGCCATTAAGCCCTCGATGTGGTTGCACCACGATCATCACGAGGCACATGCTCTGCATGGCCTCTACACCTCACCATTTCAGCGAGCCCTGATTTTCGTCACTGATCATGGGGGCAGTTCTCCCGGTGTCGACAAAATTTACATGGGTATTGCTGGCTCGGGCATCACTTTGCTGCGGACCGGGAACCTGTACCTGGCCAAAACCTACATGTTGCTCTGCACTTGTGGCCCCTTCCTCAATGGCCGCTCCTTGAAGGGGCGAAATCAGTTCAATGGTTTTGATTTGACGTGCCCTCGCAGAATGATGGCCTTGGCTGACAGCCGTGCCGTGAATCCCACCCTGATACCATTCATGGAATCTGTCTTTGCCCATGCCGCTTCTAATAATTATGCAACTCAGTGCAAGAAAATCCACAAATATTTTCGCAAGTTCCAAGCCGTTGACTTGCCTGTCTCGTGGGCAAGCACAGCTCAACACATGCTGCACACTAAGGCCATCAGGTGGCTGGAGAAATTCCGTCCAGAGCTGATGGCTGCGGATGGCTTGGTCTTGGTCGGTGGCGTGGCCATGAATGCGAAGATGAACTATGCAGTGGCCCAGCACTTCCGCTGCCCCTTCCACGTCCCACCAGCTCCTCACGATCTTGGTGTAGCCTTCGGATTGCTCTGGTCTGTGGCCCCTCCTTCCGCACCCCCTGGGGCATACCTTGGGGCATGCCCTGATACCCATGAGCTGCAGCTTGCAGCTGAGATAGGTGCGCGCATCAACCATACGCAAGTGGCCCTTCTGCTGGCCGAAGGCTTGCTCGTGGGGACCATCATTGGCCGCAAGGCAGTGAGCCCCAACTCCCTCGGTGTCCGCTCTGTTTTTGCGGTTCCAGACATGAGGTCTTTGGTCCGGCTGGATCGATGGATGCACTCCAACGCCAACCCCACGTTTATGGTCCCCCCTGACTGGGTGCCGCACATTCTTAACACCACCATAGAACAGTTTACATCCCCATATGCTCTGATGCAAGTGCCACTGTTGGACAAATTTTCCCGGGAGCTTGGGCCGGGGCTCCAGAGCGCTGACGGTGTCCCTGTGCAGACCATGCTGCCTGAGCATCAGGCCTTGCTGTCCCACCTGCTGGCGTCCGTCAAGGCGGTGACCGGCAGACCTGTCCTGATGCACGCCGCCCTGGGCTGTGGCTCGCTGTGTGAGGCCCTGGAGCACCTGCGAAAGGGCCACCTGGATGCGCTGGTGGTGGATGAGTGGCTGATCACTGAAGTCCCATCGGGAATGGCCTGCAGCAGACACAACGTCACATCAAAACCATGATAAGAATCGGGGCCCACAGCCCAAACAACAAGCACAAACAAGCACAGCCTCAATCAACTGAACCAGAACCACAACCTGACTCTAGCTTCTTGCCAATTCGTCAGGATCTTTGTACTTTTGATCCTTTCTGTCTGGCATACCATTGTGCAAATGTGCATTTATTGGGCCTGTTTGGTTTTTTTTGCATACCGCGCACGTCGGAACATTGCCACTCATACTGTTAATCACATGCACAACCGCATACCAATTGCTAAGATTCGTTTTCCAGGACATTATCTTCGGAACTAAATTATACAGACCACTGCCTGGCACCCTGCTCTGGACTTAGGACTTTTACCTCAAGCTCCAAACGACCATGTGCACCTATTGTACAGCGAACAGCCAAGTACTTCAAAACTCAGTCTTTTTTCTTGCACAACCTTCCTGCAGGGCTCCTGTATGTGAGCCAGTATGCCAAGTGGCTGCTTAGATGTTTGTGCACAATGGCCCGGTGCCCTCACTGTCCGCTTGGCGCTTGTGCCTGCATTCCACTGAGGAGGTGCCCCTGTTTGAAAGCGCACAGTTCTGGCATCCAGCTTCAATTCCATTAGTTGCTGTCTGAACGTGGCGCCAGACAGAGGATATTTGCCCCAGTCCTTGATATCATGAGCGGCATAAGCTGCTGGCTCAGCAATCCGACTCTGTGCAGCGCCCCAGCCTGTTTTTGCACCCTTCTGACCGTAGACCTGCCCGGTCTTCCGTTGGGATGCACTGTACTGAAAGTGCTCTGAACTAAGAAGGGTATCCGATTCTTTCAATCAAAGGAAGATGATCATCCCTCAAACTCATTGCATTGTTCGGCTTATGCATCTGATTTTGGGGGTTTTTCACAGGCACTAATATAGGGAGGCTGGCTCCTGGCTGGACTCCATAGAAGGTCAATTGAAAGCAAAACCAAAAACATGACACCAGAGAGAGGAGATTCACCGCAGTTCTTCACATGACAGGTGTGAGCCCAGGGAAATGTACAGGGGTGTCTTGGCACCTGGAATTTGGCTGTCCTCATAGCCCGACCTGTGCACAGATACCTTTTGACATTGATATGCCCAATGCCCCTGCAACATGCTTCACACCCATGTGACACCTGATGGTAGTGCATTGCCTGATGGTAATGTTAGTGGTCCGATATAAGGGGTCATCCCTCGGGTGGTACCCTAGCCCTGTGCTGTGCGCCCTGTGCGAGCTGCCTACGACCAGGGATTGTCGCCCATTCGTACATGAACAGGTACGAAAAAGTACGAAAAAGTACGAATCAGAGGAGAACCGGCAATTACGAATAGGTACGAAAATGTACAAAAATGTACGAATAGTGGGAATGATGGATATGACGTTTTTGCCCATTTGAACTGCCCACTCACTGAGGTTTTGCAGGGTGTTCATTTGTGTTTTCAGTGCCCTCTGGTTTCTTGGTTTTTGGGATTCTGGGACACCTGATGAGAAGGGGCTGGGGGTGCGTTTGACTATACCCTGTTGTATGTTTCAACCAACACCATGACCTTAGCCATGAAGAGTCAGTGAGCACGGTGTCAATTGACACTGTGTTCTTTGTAGGTCTCCGGCGTGCGAAGCAGGCTGATGTAGAGAACCTCTTCAGCCCCCTGTGTATTGTGCAGTCGTTGTGTAACACTCATGACTAGTACCAGTAATGAGTTCCCTTCCGAGGATTTGGAGCAAGGAACGGAACCAACAAAAGCATCGCGGAGACCACAGCAATGCGGCAAGCACATGACATCCCAGTACATCATCCACAGCCACGGAACAATTTTGGGCTCGGCAGGTCACCTGGACTTGGCTTTTTTTTCAGTACGAAAATGAACGAAAATGTACGAAAATGTACGAATATGTACAAATGACATTTTTTTTCAAAAGTACGAAACAGCGACAATCCCTGCTACGACTGTTGTTCTTGATTTTCATCGTTGCACATTGTCATCTTGTTTGCATGACATCCGCGCGTCAAGTGGCCTGAGGATCACTGCCACATGCACAACATGCAAGATGGACAACCAAAAGGCATTTTGTGAAATTGTTCTTCCAAAGTGTACAAGTCCTTGGTTTGGCCAGACAACCAAATATTTGCACTGTGCTCATAGTGCCCCCTCACTGCCCCCACACCAGGGTGCAAGAGATAAAAGCACTCAGGAATGGGAACTTAGCTTACCCTAACTACGTGTCATGTCTGCTACCACACTGAGCTGTGGGACAATCGTAGCATTGGACTGCTCTGATTCCTGATTCCGAGAGCTCTCTCGAGTACCATCTGGTGAGAGGGCTTTGCCAGCTTACCCAGGTCTGAATTACAAAAAAAAAGAAAGCACTCAGGAACAGGAACAATGGCGGAATCATGTGCAAAATTAGTATGATATAGCGCGCACGTCGGAACATTGCCACTCATACTGTTGATCACATGCACAACCGCATATCAATTGCTAAGAATGGTTTTCCAGCCCCATGTGGTGTCGCTTCCGGCGCCCTGTCCCTGCGTGTGCCTTCCCTCACTTGGGGCCCTTCCGTGCCCTCTTGTCTGAGTGCTCCTTGGTGCCCCTTGCCCTTCCCTTGCCCTTGTCCTGCCCCTTCCTGGTGTGGTGGTGGCGGGAGGGGCGGGGTGGGGAGGGGGCGCCGGCGGCCCAGGCCTGGGGGTGGGTGGCCTGGAGCCACTGGCGGAGGGCTTGGGGGGTGTAGGGGGGGCGGAGGCCCTGGACCGCATCGCGGAGGAGGGCCTCCCATGCCGCTTGCGGCATGATGGCCTCCGGGGCGGCCTCGTTGGGGTTTGCGGGGGTGCGGGTGCGCACCTCCTCGAAGGTATGCACCATGTGCACCCCTTCGTGCCTTCCCGCTCCTCCGGCCCACTTCACCCAGCGGCGGAGCTCCTGCAGAGCGGGGGGAGACCACCAGGCGAGGTAGGCGGGGGCCCGGGGGGGGGAGGGGTCCGTGCCTGTGGTCGTGGTGCGGCGGGGGGAGGACGTGGACCCGCGGTGGTGGCGGGGGTGGCGGTGCCTGGGGGAGCGGGAGCGGCGGCGGCGGGGGCTGGGGGTGGAGGACGGGTACAGGCGGAGGGGGGAGCGGGAGGGGGAGGTGGACATGGAGCGGCGGTGGCGCGCTCGGTGGCGTCCGGGGGAGCGGGAGTGGTGGTGGCGGGGGCTGGGGGTGGTGGATGGGTACGGGTGGCGGGGGGAACGGGGAGCCCGGCGGGGCGTGTGGGGGGAGGGGGAGGTGGACGTGGGGCGGCAGTGGCGTGCCTGGCTGCGTCGGGGGGAGCGGGAGTGGTGGTGGCGGGGGCTGGGGGTGGGGGTCTTGTTTGGCCGGTGGGGGGAGGGGGAGGGGGACATGGGGCGGCGGTGGCGCTCGTGGTGGTGCCCGGGGGAGCGGGAGCGACGGGAGCGGGGTCCCGGGGGGTCGTGGTGGTACTTGGGGGAGCGGGAGCGGCGCGAGTGGGTGGTTGAGGCGCGGTGGGAGTGTGGGCGCCGTGGGCGAGTGTGCCGTGCGGGGGGGGAGCGGGAGCGCCGCCGTTTGCGGGACCGGCCCTCATCGCCTGAGTGGGGCCAGTCCGGAAGCGTCGGCGGCCCCTGGGGGGCCTCGCGCGGTGCCGCCTGGGGGGGGAGGTCCCCCGTCGTCCATGGGGCCCCTTCGGCCATCGGATGGTGGCCGGGGGGGTACGGACACGGTTGCTGGTACGGGGGTGGTGGCTGGTACGGGGGGGGTGGCTCCTGGTGGTAGGTGGGGTAGGCGGGTGGGGCGCTCGGTGGCTGCCATCCCGTCCGCTGGTGCTGTTCGTGCACGGGGGGTTGTGGCCCGGTGGGGTAGGGCGGTGGGCAGTGGTAGTGGTGGGGGTGGTGTTGGTAGTGGTGGTGGTCGGGCCGCTGGTGGTGGTGGTGTGGGTAGTGGTGGGTTGGTGTTGCGGGTATGGCCCATGGACTCCTTGTGGGTTTTCCGGTCCCCCTTGTGGGGGTGGGGGGTTGGGCATCGTGGGCAGTCCCCGGGGCTGCACTATGTGGTGGGCATGGGAAAAAGGTTGGGGGCCGGGCTTGACGGTGACGGTGGTTGAGGAATCCCACGTCACTGGGTCTGTTTGGCCGGCGGTGGTGGTGGTTTGTGGGGGATGGATGACGGGGCGCTTGGTGACGGGGATGCGGACGAGGGCTTGGACGGGGTCGTGCTGGGTGGCCGTCTCTGCGGTGGTGGTGGGTGCCGGCGGGAGGGGGGCGCGGGTTGCGGTGGGTGGGGGGTCCTGGCTTGGGCGAGGGCCCGGGCGGGGGTGGTGTCGGGTGGGTTTGTGTCGTTGCGTATGCGGTGTTGTGTGTGCTCGCGTGGGCGCCGGCTTGGGTTTGGGGTCGGGTTTGGGGTTGGGGTCCGGTTTGGGTTTGGGGTCGGGTTTGGGGTTGGGGTCCGGTTCCAGGTTGAGGAGTACCTCTGTCCGGAGGTGTGAGGGCGCCGATGTCGGGTCGGGGGTCGTCCCGGTGGGTTGCCGGGGTGCCTGAGTCGCCTGTGTGGGGGTTGGGGGGTCGGTGCGTGCGGCCGCGGCTTTGGCTTTCGCCGTGGCCTTGAGGATGAGTTTGGCGGGGAGGGGGGGGTCGGAGGATGAGGTGGAGGAGGTGGACGAGGCTGAGGATGAGGAGGAGGTGGTGGACGCGGGTTGGGCTGTGATGCGGGCGGGCTTGTGGGCGGCGGCTTCTGCTGCGGCCACGGCGGGGAGGATGGAGGGCATGTCCTCGGGTTGTAGGTTGGGGGCGGGCAGCTGGGGGGGCCCGGTCGTGACCTGGCGGCCCGGCGGGCCGATCTGGTCGGCAGCGGCGGGGGAGGGAGGCGCGGGGCTGCGGCCTTCTCTTTCTGGGCTCGGCTGGGCCCGGGTCCTGCAATGTGCGAGGTCGTGTGGGTTGGTGTCCGCGGGGGGGAACAGTGCGCGTGGGCTGCATTCATCGCCATCGGCTCCCGCTGGGTCCATGGCAGCTTCCCCGCCAGGTCCCTCGCCAACGTAGTTGACGTCGCGGTCGCCGGGCCTCAACCCGCGGGTGTGGTGGAGGTTTCGGTACTCCTTGAGTACTTCCTCGCCAACCCACTCCAGGATCTCGTCGCAGCTCATCCGCGCCGGGATGGGCTGCAGACGGATGGTCTGGCCGCTCAACTCACACTCCTCAAGGCGCCACATCGCGGTCTTCTCGCGATCGCCCGAGACGGTGATGAGGAGAGCGTTCCGCAGGGAGTGCCGTTTGACATCCCGGGCCACGTTCTTCCTCGTCCAAGCCACCACGTTCGTGTGATACTCTTTGGGGAGCATCATCTTGACCGTGTTGTTGGACTTGGCCCTCTTGGCTTCCTCCTTGGTGACCCTCTTGATCCATGCTTCCGGCAGCATGGAGAGCAGGCGAGCCTGCTCGTCACCCTCGTTCCAATCCTCCACGTTGCGGCGGTAGAGGGTGTATTTCCCTCGGAAGTCACGCCAGTCCCGTAGGCGGATCTCCCGTCCATCATGCTGAAGCTTGATGGACTTCCACCGTTTGGCAGCCACCTGCGGAGCGTCCACCCGCTCCTGCTCGTTGAGCCACTTCTTGGCTTCCTTGAGGGTCTTGATTCTCCCCTCCTTGGTCGCCACGAAGTATAGCTCTCCGAGCACTTCGGGCAGGCGGTACCTGAACCGTCTGAAGACATATCTCTCCGCATCCGCGGGAGGCAGGTCTTCAATGACGGTCAGCCCCCAATCGTCCAGCTTCTCCAAGAAGCGGTCGAGGTTGAGGGGGTTGCCATCGTACATGGGGGGCTTGATGTCCTTCAAGTCTTCCCACACGGCGGCATCCGCGGCCTTAGAGACCATGAACGCCGGCCGCGAGGTCGACCGAGGTTCCCATCGGCCTCGCCCACGGACTCCCACGGCCGCCACATCCATCTCCTCCATGGAATCCCTGTGGCTACGCCGCGGTTCCTCCAGGTACGCTGAACCCAGATGTTCACGCCGTACTCCTTCCATGTACGCATCCTCATCACGGCGCCGGCGGCTGCGTTCAGCGGCCTCCCGTCGTACACCACGCGGTGGGCTGATGTCGAACTCCTCCAGGTCCAGATCCAGATCCTCACCTTCGCCGACATCCCACTCCACGTCTCCTCTGGGGACCTCATCCCTGAGTCCACCATAACGTCCACCAGCCATTGGGATTGGCTCCGGGGCTGGTGCGGGGCGCCGGGGGCGTACCGGTGTCCGCGGTGGGGCACGGCGGCGGCGGTACTCCGCGCTGAGCCACTCATCACGCCAATCCTCACTGCCACTGCCGGGCGGCACGCGCTCGTTGCGGCGGCCCGCGCTGTGGTGAGAGGGGGCGGTGAGAGAGGGGGCACTGGCGCTGGGGCGACTCCTGGGGGCTCCGCCGGGGGCGTGGGGTCTGCCTGGACCTGGTCCGGGTCCCCAGCCGTCGTCCGACGAGCCAGACTCCAGGGGTGGGTGGTCGCTGCCGACGCTCCCACGGGCTTCCAGCGCGTCCAGCCTCTGCTGCAGGCCGCTGATGACCGTGTTCAGCTGCCTGGTCTCGGCCCTGGCGATGTCCAGCTCTTTTTGCGCGCGCGCGGCGACCTTGGAGATGCGAGCCATCTCGCCCTTGCCCGTGTCTACCTCGCACTCGAGGGAAAAGACCCTCCTGCGGAGGTAGACAATCCACCGCGAGGTGGTATCCGGGTCTCCGTTCCCTGGTGGGTCGTCGGGGTCCCCAGGGGGTCCTCCAGGAGGGCCTCCGCCGGGTCCGCCCGGTCCAGGGGGTCCTCCCCCGCCCGGTGGTCCGCCTCCAGGGGGTCCACTTGGTGGGCGTCCTCCAAGGGGTCCTGATGGTCCTCCGCCAGGGGGTCCCGGTGGGTCTCCGCCGGGTCGCCTCGGTGGGTCCGAGGATGGGCGCTTCTTCGTGATGCCGAAGTCCATGTTGTCATCCTCGTCCATGTCGCCCCACCTGGGCGTCTCGGTCTCGGAAGACTCCGAGCTCCGGTAGGGAGGAGGGAGATCCTCATCCTCACCTTCCGGTTCCATGGGGACGTCTCCGCCTCCTCCGCCCGTCCAAGCCACCACTTGGCGATGTCGGCGGCCTCGTTCATCCCCGTCACTGGCGGTGAAGAAGGGGTCACTGTCGTGGGGGTGTCCACCCGCTGGCCTCCGCGGCCTCTCGGGGGTCTTCCCCTTGCCCTTCCTCCGTCGACGGGCGGTGGGGCCACTGCTCCCACTGCTGCCCGTGTCGGCCTCGTCCAGCGTCATCTTGGAGGAGGCGTCCCCTTCGAAAAGTTTTCGAAGGGTCTCCACTCGTGATCCTCCCGGGGGAGTCTCGCGGCGGAGTTTGGCCTCTGCCTCCTCCATTGCGGCGGCGGTGGCTGCGGCAGCCCGCACTTCGGCTTCCTCCCGAGCACGAGCCGCCTCGGCTTCCCGGGCCTGCTGCAGCCGCGCCTTCTGCGCTTCCAACGCCGCCAGCTCCGCCTCCGTCTTGGCCTTCTCCTGAGCGACATTCCGTCGCGCGGCCTCGATGGCGTCCTTCTTGGCGGCGTCCGCCTGGGCCTTGGCCGTCGCTTCGGCGTGGGCCCTTTCCTCCGCCTCCTTCTTTGCCCTCTCTTGGGCAAGCGCCTCTTCCAGCGCCCTCACCTCGGCCTCCCTGCAGGCAATGGCCTCCTGCGTCAGGCGGGCTTCCTCGTCGGCTGCCGCCAACTCACCGTTGACCTGGGCAGTCGCTGCCCCATGGGCGGCTACGGCCGTGAGTCCGGCCGCAATGGCCGCCACGGTCTGGGCGTGGATGGCCATGCCATGCGCCCACTCTGCAGCCTCCTCCTGGGCAATGCCGACGGCGCCCTCCACAGCAGCGCTGTGCTGCCTGGCCCGTTGCCGGGCAACCCGAAGGTTGCAGGGCACCCCACAGGCGCGCTCACAGGCGCGCGCCACGTCCCTGTCGGGAGCGACGCTGCTGCTGGAGCTGGCCTGGTCGGCCGGCATCCTCCCGCGGTGGGCCGACTCCACGTCGCTGCTGGGGCCTGCTGGGGCCTGCTGGGGCCTCAGGAGCAGCGGACGGGGCTTGGCCTTGGTCTGCCTGGCGACTTGGATGAAGTCGCCGAGGGTGGCGGGGCCGGGGTGATGACCACCATTGGCCCGTTGGGGACTGGGGGCTGGGGTTCCGCCCTTGGCGCCTTGGGCGGCTTCGGCGGCCAGGGACTCCTGGTACTCCCGCCACTTCCGGTCCCGCTTCCTGTCCCCGGCGGACCGCTTCTCCTTCCCCGGAGAGGCGCTGCTGCTGCCCTGCAGCCTGCGCTCGCTCCCCGGTTCCGGGAAGTTCTTTTCGATCATGTCCCACATGGAGACATTGATCGAGGCGCCCGACGGGTACTCGTTGGAGTCCTCGTCCTCCTCAATCCCGTCGGGGCGCAGCCCTTCGCCGGGCCTGTCCGGCCGGGTCCAGTTCCTCCAGCGCTTGCGGCGGAAGCGGTACTCGTACCCTTCCACCCGCAGCCACTCCTCCACTGCCCGCAGGCGGTCCTCCCCCATGTCCTCGCGGAGCTCGAAGCTCCCGGGCATGCCGCCTTCGCACTGGGGGTGGCTGTGGCGGTAGTGCTGGTCCCAAACCAACCCACGCAGCAGGCGTGCCGCATGGGGGTGGGGCCGCGGCCACGTCCTACCCGCTTCTTGCCAATTCACCATGGCAGCGGGGGCGTAGTTGGTCTTGAGGTCCTTGGTGTGCACTCGTTCCACTCAACGAACTGGTGGTGGTTGTTGAGGCGGGTGCTGCAGCACTGGGCTGGGAGTGCGGCTGGTGCTGGTCAGCCGGTGGTTGTGGAGGTGGTTGACGCGGCCTTGCTGGTCGGCCGATGGGACTCGCTGTTGCAGGAGTCCTCGTGAGTCCACTTCCTTCACGGTCGCGGCGCGGTCAGGGCGATGCTCTGGACGGCGCTGCTGGCTCCGTGACGAACTCGGCGCTGTCGCTGAGTGGCGCTGCGAGCCGCTGCGCTGCGCTGCGAGCCGCTGCGCTGCGCTGCGAGCTGCGAGCTGCGCCGCGCTGCTCGGGGTTGGTGGCCCCGAGTGGCACGCGAGGGCTGGGTAACCCCGCGGCGGTGAAACGCTTTTGACGCGTTCCCGTGGGGGGCCGGCCACGGGACGCTGCGGTGGACACGCGCAAGTGAGCAGGCAGGCAAAGCACTACGCTCACAGGGGCATCAATGCGCTCATGTCATGTGACAAAGCGTTTCAGGATCCTTGCCACTCTGCAACAAGGGAAGGAAAGTATGTACAGCAACACATCAGGATATGTACACATGGGGTTAAGACTGGACTGGGGTAAGGGCATCACAGGACAATAGACACTCAGTCCCAACTCATATCCCAATCCCAGGTCCGACCCTCTCAGTGGCTGGTGGGGGCGGCGGCTCAAACACAACCCATGCCCTGCTCAGTCCGGACCCTGAAACCCTGCCAATAGGGGGGGTGTCCCGCCCAGCCACAGGCGAGTTCCAGGGAACCAAGAGGCTTCGAGGCCAACCGACAGTGGCTCCCTATGCTCCCTTAACGGCAGGTCCCAACTCCACTCTGAGCCAAAGATATGGCCCCGCCATTATCCCTCAGGAGTTGGTAGCTGAAAATGGGCTGTTTCAGCCCAAACTGATATTAGCTTGAAAAACTCCAAAATTGACCCCTCGTCCGGACCCGCCAGAGGTAGGGACGAGGCAACTGACCCTATGCCCTTCGAGTATGAACTTCCTGGAGCCCTCACCCAACCTGGTTCCTTCTGAGGTCCCGGCATCAGGGCAACACGGATTCGTCAAGTGGGGTCATGATGCCAAAATCACCAAAATTGGCGTCATTCCCACGCGTGGCTCGCCCGGCCAGGGCAAGGCCAATAGCTCACAGGTTAGGAGGCAGGACCTAGGACGTATATCTGAGTGTACAACTTGGAATTAGGTCCCGGCTCCCTGTGGGCATAGAGAAATGGGGCCGCCAATTGACCACACGGAAGGGGGAAATTGGGGTCCCAAAATGGGGTCATTTTGGCTGCTCCAAATGAGCCAAAATTCGGGGTGCTCCCAATAGTATACCTCCACGCCGGCTTGGAGATAGGATCCGCCATTCCATACGCGATCCACCGGGAGTCCGACAGAGACTCCCATGCCCTTGGCTCTCAAAGATCTCCATGCCACTTGGCTCGGTGACGATCCCAATTGGGTCCACAAATGCCAAAATGGTAAAATTGTCCACATTCATTTTGGGCTAGTGCCTTAACGAAGGTTGCTCCGCTTCGCCCACGTGGTGTGTGAACCATGGGGACCAATATCCATATCACCCATGTCATATATGGTCCATTGGTCCATGCGTCCGGCGTGCACGAGGGTTAGAACATAGTGCACGGCGGGCAGCAAAAGTGGATAATTGCTCAAAATGGCCAAAAATGCGCACACTCATGGTTGGGGCAAATGAGGTACATGCCCGACTTGGACCGGAGTGTGCCATAGGATTGGTATCAAGTCATATTGGTCCAACATATCTTTTGGGCGTCGCCCAACTCCTCTGGTGTTGGGAATGGCAGGGTCGCCAAGTGAGCCCATGATTTGGGATAGTCCCAAATCGCCAACATGGCGGCCACGGTGTGCCAAGCCCAAGAGGAGTTATTCGCCGGGTCCAAGATATGTTGGGCACCGAAGTATGTGCCCTCATAAGATACTTGGGTCATGATGTCAATTGAGCGCAACGTTGAGATACACGGTCGCCACTTGACATCATGACGGGCCAAAAACGGCAAAATTGGCGAAACAACACCCAAAAGTGCCTCGAAAGGCGCACAATTATATTATAATAACTTCGGCTTGGATCGTGCAATCAACTAATCCTTCTAAACACAATGACTTGACACCAATGACCTTCGATTTCACATATGTGCTCCACTTGGGGCGCCTTGAAAGGTCACGAGCGCTACTTCCCAAGTGGGCACATGAAATTATGGAAAATTGCAAAACACACACCTTGCTCCCAACGCATCGCTTCGGGTTCACCACACAAGCTTCCCTTCACGAAGGTTAGGCTTGCAATTGATCGTAGGGAGTATGGGGAAGGGGCTGCACAACATGAGGTCCATTGGCGGGTTTGGCTTGGAGCGATGGACCCGCCAAATGGGCACGCAACACAACACAAGGCACATACTCCATATTGCCCAAAAAGATAGCTCCCCCCACGATATGTCATGCCCCTCCAAGGGCATAACTTTGTGTCAATCGCTCATAGGAACTCAAGGAGAGTTCCTATGCAACACCAACACTCGCGCGCTACACTCGAAAGTTATCTTAACGCACGCAATATCATGGCCATAGAGTTACAACGCAAACTCTACCCTCTTGACCGTGATCCATTACACTAGCGCGCACGTGTGGAGACGCAAGGCATATGATGCTTCCTAAATTACGTCGGGAGTATTGTGAATACATCCCACGTTTCCTTATTGTCATTCCTCGCAAGCAACACGAGATATGACCTTCACAAGTGGCCTCACGAATCAACTTTGTTTTGCCCATATCTTTAAGACAAATGGAGGGCAGGATAAAAGGAAATTTGATTCGTGCATAGGGAAGCACGTAGGTCCACTCGAAAGAGGTCAAATCAAGTGCGGGGATGTTGAAGTCGAAAATCCGATTTCGACATCCTAAAAAATTCGGATTAAGGTTGCGAGTGTAGAATGTGAAAATTGCGGATGCATCAACGCAATTCCTGAAGACTTTAGAGCCTTCGTCACGGATAGCGTTAAAATTTCCATTATAAACAGTTAAACTGGCGGTTACGGTAAAGTCGCGATCCAACCGCCAGCAGTCAAAACAGTGAATATCAGAACGGAAGCGTAAAAATTGACAGAAACAATATGAAAATAAAACCCTGTTGATTCCTGGTATTCTGATATATAAATCTCCGCTGGCGGTGCATCGGTTGCCGATGCGGGGCTTTACGGCACGGAACACGCTCCCGCCGGGCTCGCACCGGGCGTCAACGGGCGCCTTCCGTACATGGGGTTAGTGGACCGGAGACCGGTCTTCCCTTCCGTACTTGGGGTTAGTGGACCGGAGACCGGTTGTATGCCGTAACCTAGCCATGGGGTTCTGGGTACCGCTTCACAGGTACTCCGATTGTTGGAGTCCATCCAGGGGGCGTATCATCGTCATGTTGAGGTCCAAGTGGACGTCCATACGGCTGAACGCCTCCTTAGCCAGCGCTTCAGACCGGGCACCAATCAGGGCGTCGAAGTTGTTGCGGCTGATGTAGTCGGCACACTCGTTCTTCACTCCCTGGATATGGTGTACCGTCAGCCGTAGTTGACTGAGGTAGGTCCACCAGCGCCTTAGCTTGGCCTTCTCAGGTGGGGGACCCTTCTGGAAACTGCGGACCGGTTCTTGGTCGCACAGCCAGACCACAGGGTTACTCACCAACAGTCGTGCTTGTGAGGATAGCACCAGCATACCCGCGAGCAATTCCTGCTCATAGGTGGAGTAGTTCCCCCTGGCCTGGTTCCACTTCCAGTTCCAGTGGCCCAGAGGTACTAGGACCCACTTGTCGTCAGGGTAGCTGTGCTTGAGGGTTCCATCTCGGTTGAGACCTTCCGTCCCCCATAGGGAAATGGCCGAGTCGAACTCCTCCTTCTCTAGTGCTTGCCATTGAAACGTCGTTCCACCACCGCCCACATTGCTGGCGTCGGTCACCAGGATAATCTCCCCTTGTGCCCTAGGCACGCCCAAGCACTTAGTGTTGGCTACCTTGTCTTTGAGCTCGTCAAACGCTTGTTGCTCTTGTGGGCCCCAGCGCCAAGTAGTACTCTTCTTGATCAAGTCCGTCAGAACGGCGCTGGTGTAGGTGAAGTTTTTGATGTGGCGGCGATAGAAGTTGCACGCCCCAATGAAACTGCGTACATCATGAAGTCCTTTCTTGGGGTCTTCGTGTCGTACCTTGGCAGCCATCAGGGGTTTGGCCTTAGAGGCCGCTGGGGTCCACCACCCATAGCCAACGTCAAACCCCAGGTACTGCATGGTCTCCTGCATGAACTCACACTTCTCCAGCTTGAGTCGTGTGTGGTTCTCCTGGCAGACCGCAAAGAACTCACCCAAGAGGATTAGGTGATCCTCCTAGGTATTGGTCCCGAGGCATACATCGTCGATGTGAGCCTCCATCTGGGCACCACGGGATATGAGCTCCTGCACCTTAGGTCTCCTTCGTAGGATGGACAAGATCTTGTTCATCAGGTCTTGGAATAGAGCGGGTGCGTTAGCCACGCCAAACGGCATAACCTTCCACTTGAACACCCTCCCCTGAGGGGTGATGAAGGCCAGTAGTTCCTGTGCGTTGGGCGTCAGGTCCACTTGCCAGAATCCGCTCCTCTTGTCCATCTTGGTCTTGTAGCGACAGGAGGCTATCTTCTCCAGGGTAGACTCCATATTGGGAATGGACCCTGAGTGGTTCAGCGTTTTCTTGTTCAGCTCTCCGTAGTCCACTACCAGCCGTTTGGCTGTAGACCCAGGTTTAGCCACCAGGAAACAGGGGCTGCAGTGTAGGGGGTAGTCCCCGTCCTTGTACTCCAGGACTAGGCCAGCGTCGATACATTCTTGTATCTGTCGCTCGATCTCGTCGGCCTGCTCTTTAGGAGCTGGATAGGGTCTCCTCCGGATCTTGTGACCCACGAACTCGGGTTTCAGCTTGAGGTCCATCTGTACCAGCTTGTCACATGAGGCTGGACGGGGTAGTTCTCCGAACACCTCCAGATAGGTCCTTATAAGCTTCTGTACCCGCGGGTCCAATACCTTGATCTTGTCCTCCATGTCCTCGTCAGAGTGTAAGTTGCATGCCCCCTGAATAGACGTCGGGAGGTGGTCCTCCACCGACTCTTCGCCCGTGGTAGTGTCCTTCAGCCCTTGGTAGGCATATAGAAGGTCTTGTCCAACCATCTCCGGTGGACGATGGCAACATAGGCACGCTCGAGGGGGTTCACATACACATTCCTCCGAGAGGTCGTCCTCCTCTGGGGTCCTCACATGGGCGCCCCACACGCTCTTCATGAGCTTAAGATCTACCTCCCTTTGCCAGGTGGTGATCTTCTGTTCGAGGTCCTCCTTCAATAGGGATAGGTCTCCCATACATCCTTGCTTCAGTGGCCATTAGCTGCGGGTAGGCTTCGCGTAGCATAGCTTTTTCGCCACCAACTTCCTCTTGGAATCCACATACTCCCTGAGCCTGGATCGAGGGTCCAGCTCCTCGTCCACGGGGTCTTCCACCCTCATGGAGAGTAGGGGTTTCAGTGGGGCGACGTACTCGGCGTTCTCCACTTCCTCCACACAGGTCTGCACGAAGAAGGCGTCGTGCTCAGTTTCGTCATCTGAGTGGATAGAGCTAGGTAGCTCAGATAGTCCACACTCAGAGACTCCATCAGGAACAGGTACATGACAGGGAGAGTTGGGGGCGTTGGTGTCAGTCACGACGTACTCATCTCCTCCGGGTGTAGTCTCCACAGCATCTTGAGGTCGTAGGCGATCCTTCAAGTCACCCAAGGCGAGTCCGTCGCTTTCTCGTTGTATAGCCTGGACCAGAGTCGGGTCCAGATCCTCCCAGGGGATGGAGGTAAGACCTCTGTCCACCACGCTCAGCATACTCCCCCATCCGGGTTTCCCAATAGGCGTCTTACGCCCCAGAGGCACGTAGATGGCCTCATCAGGTAACCGAACAGAGCTGATAGTCAGCCTGTCCAGGAGGTTTCGCCAGGATTCGTTGCCCCCATGGGCTCCCCAATCGGGGGAACACAGGACCATACGGGAACGTTCCAAGGCCACCTTGGTCAGCACCTTCCCCAGTTCACTGAACCTGGGGTTCCCGTAGGCCATCCCGAAAGAGGGCCAGTAAAATTTGTAGCTGCACTTCTTTCCCTTGCTGCAGTAAAGGTCCAGTACATGCTGCTTGTCGCTGGCGAACAACTCCACACTCAGGTCTTCTCGAGAGTAACCCAACTCCTTCAGACCTTGGTCTAGGACTTCCCCCAATAGTTGATAGTCCTCAGTTTTGGAGGCCGCCATCATGTTCGAGGGCTCCTCCTTCGATAGCCTCAGGTAACTCGAGGTATGTTCCGACTGCTCTAGTGGCACAGACTCTCTGCCACTGCCGTGGTCCACGTAGAGGAGGTAGGGCGCTTGCAGCGTCAGGGATTGTATCTGGGAGTGCTGTACGAAGAAGTCAGTCCCCAGTACAAAGTCGAAGGCCTCAGTGTCCATCACATAGAACCGATGGGCGATAGTCCGGGAGCCCATAGGTACCTCCACTTCACAGTCCCCGCAGCTGTGCACCACATGTCCATCCCCCATGCGTATAGCAGCGGTGGTCATGGTGTTCTTCAGGCTCCCTCAAGGTAAAATTTTCTTGGCCACTATAGATATGGTGGCACCAGTGTCCAATACCCCCAGGTATTCGCGTCCCCCTAGTCGGATACGTACCCAAAACACCAGGTCTTGGGTGCCACCAGAGCGTCCCCGTCAGGACTTTGCGGGACAGGTCACCTCGAACCCCTTGTTCCGCAGTTTGCGGGCCATCCTCATGAAACGGCTCCTCTTCTTAGCGTTGCCGTCATCACCACCTTCATGCTCACGCTTGGCTCCTTGTTCTTGCTGGGCCTGCGTTTGTGAGCGTGTGGTAGGACCAGACTGCCCTCCAGAGGGCTCGGAGTTCCCCCCTGGATTAGGGTTGGGGTTGCCTCTGTTCTTGTCCTTGTTCTTGTTTTCGGGCTGGCCGTTAGCGCCTCCTCCTCGTCCACCTTGACCCTTGTCTTGCCCTTGACCACGTCCTTTCGACTTGCCCTTGCCGGAGTCGTTGCCTTTGCCTTTCCCTCCACCTTTGTGTAAGTGCGGCTAGCCCCATCTGCTCAGATTTTCAGACATTCTGCCCAGATTGGCTACATTTTGGTCATTTTCTTTGCTTCGGCGGATTCGCCGCCTCGCAGCTCAGTCACAGGATATTTCCTATATATTTCTGATATGCCGGATTTGATTCCGCGGTCCATTCCCCGTAAATCCGCCGCGTTCCGCTATTTTAGCTGGAATCGCCATTTGCCGCTGACGCGCGCTCGCGGGCCAGATCGGCCATACAATTTTACATAAATGGATTATTTAAATTCTTTCAGACAGATTTGGACACTCAGATGTATTTAGAATAATTCCCCTCAATTTTCTTCATAGACTGGGATTTTCTGCCGGACCACAATCAGCATGGATCTTGCTTCTGTTGTCGCTGCTCTCGCCTCCGTTGGTGTCCGAGTGTCCGGTTCTACCCCCAATAACAACATCCAGGGAGACTCCTCGCGTGCCTGTCCCACTGGTCCTGCCGGCCCCGAGCCCTCCGGCACCCACAACGACCCAGGGCAGCACTTTCATGGTAGCAGAGGCTACCTGAATGTTGTTCCTTTGGTGTCCCAACCACAGCTAGCCCCTCAGTACGGCCCCGTAGACTCCGCCACCTCCGGAGATGTAACGATCACGCTCCCGTGGTGCTGTGCGAACGAGGCCTTGAGAGGAATGCCTTGCGCAAGCCCAAATTGCCCAAGAAGGACACAAATCAGCAGCTGTGGAGGCCCAGATTACAATCAAGATCCCAGTCGAAATTGGCCATCAAGCAGCTGGAATCTCCCAGCTTACGCTAATGGCAACGCTCCGGTGGAGCTTACGGACCTGGCAGGTACTAATACTCCGTACCAATGTTCACATTTTGTGACCATCGATGCCGACATTGACGACATTGAGATGGGTGGTCCAGGTGAGGTACCTACCTATAATCGACCAGCCTCATGGGCACAATGGGACAACCATTTGTCTTCGGAAGTGGCCCGTAACCTTGAGGCGCTTGAGGCCCTGTGTCTATTAGCCACGTCTAAGCTGATAGGACAAGAAAGAATCGCCTCTGATTTTTTATTTGAATATTTTTTCCTTCTTCAAGAAGAAATTAATACCAGGATGTGGTGGTGTTCTCAAGAAGATGAATCTTTTGCCATTTTTGTGCAGATTTGGGAGGCAAGTCCCTTCCCGAAGGAGAAGACCAAGGCACCTGTTGCCGGGCCCTCCGCCCCTCATCCCTCTGTTTCCATCCGCGACGATCTAGCCGCCGCGGTTGAGGAAGGAATTTTAGAGGCAGCTAGGCAGGCAAGCCTGGAGATTAGGACTGAAGGAGCTCCCCAAGTGGACTCCTGGCTGCGAACCACTGAGATTAGCGGTCCGACAGCCTGCTCAGGCCCTTGAGGGCACGGTATGTACTGTCCTGCCGACTGCTCTTGCAGATTACAGCGAGATACTGAGCTCCAATTGCTCAAGGATCAAATGCAACTCATCATTCAGACGCTGGGAATTAAAGATCTTTTCAAGACACACATGAGGTCTGAGGGCGCATCATCGGTGGATCAGACAACAGAACCGTCGGAGGAGGCGACAGAAATTTTTTCGATTGCTCCTTCGGTGGACTCTAAGACCACCGATGCACGGATCAGCAGGACTAAGCTAAAGGAAAGGGTTACAATCTCTCGATCACAGAGTAGATCGGCGAAGGCTAGGACTGAGGTTCAGAATGCCAAAAGAACTGCCTCCCGTACTACCCTTCCTGCTGTTGATTCCAATGCAATTGCCCAGATGTTGCTCGCCCAGACCCTCGCCGGAGCTGGTGTGGCTAATGATGCCGCCAAGGTGTCTACCATTACGGCCGGTGTTGGGCTGGATTCACTCCTAAATCCCACTTCATTGCGACTTCGTCAGGTTGCCAAGCAACCGAAGTATAATGGAAACCCCAGACGTTGGCCTCAGTTCCAACGGGAATTTAAACTGTGGGTTAAGACTCAAAAGCTCCAGGATGATCAGTTCCTGATGGCCCTCCTGGACTGCCTTGAGGGAGCGCCAGCCAACACTTGGCTCAGAACCTGGAGTGATCGTGAAGATTCAAGTTCCCCCCTTACCTTTGATGAGGTGTGGGAACAGTTGGAGGTACGTGGATCTCGACTGCCAGAGGACCATTACCACCAGATGTTGAAGAATTTTCCTTCGTTCTCTCGATTAATCTTGCATGAGGTGCAGGACAAGAGACAGCGCTTCTGGAATCTCGTAGAAGAATCTGAACATTCAGGCGAAAAATTTTCTAGTGCAGAGCTGAAAAATCTGATTTTTGACAAGATCCCCTCAGAAACCGCCGCCACCCTTCGGAATCGACAGTCCGAAGAAAAGGTCAAGACCTGGTGGGCGGAGATCGATGGCTTTGACGCCTCGGCCAACCGGTTTACAGTCAGGGAGGCACTTCAAAAGTGCTCCCCCACGTCGTTTACCAAGGTGAAATTCACTGAAAACACGTGGAAAATCAAGTTCAATGAACACGAGGATCGGGACTTGTTTGTCCAAGTCCTCAATAGGGGAGTAAGTTTCCACGGCCATCGCCTGAAGGCCAGGAACTGGGTGTTTTCGTTCACTCCGCAAGAACTGTGGGAAGAGGTTGAGAGGCTCGCTGACGCCGCCAATCAAAATTTCCATGAGGGTCTTGGGGGAAACAGGAATACCCAGCAAAACACCCAAAATGGGGCCCAAAAGGGCAACAAAAAGGTGAATGACACCCGGAATGTTCAGGATCATTGTAGCATCTGCCTTCTTCTAGGTTCTACGAACCGAGCTAAGACGCATTCCACTGCTAATCACCGATGGTCTGCTTACGATCACAAGGTGATTGGTGAAAATGTCAGTAATTCGCAGAATTCAGACAGGAATGACAGACAGGTGCATGGTGCCAAGGGGGGAAAGGGTAATTCGACCCCCTCCGGCGGGAACAAAAATACTGGAGGCCCTGGCGGGTCCCAAGGCAAAGGGAATCGGACTCCATCCGGCTCCGGTGGACAGCCAAACGGCCAGACAAGTCCCAATGTCAACGCCGGAGGCGGAAATCGAAATCCAGGCCAAACCCCTCAATCCGGTACAAACAAAGGAAATGCTCCAGGATCACAGGGTAAGGGTAAGGGAAATCCTTCAGGAACCCCCTTCTCTGGTAAGGGCAGAGGGCGTGGCGACGGTGGTGGCCCATCATCCGGCGGCCGTGGCCGTGGACGTGGAAAGGGAAATCATCGTGTGGATCAGGTCTCAGGTGCAGACCAGGTGTCTGATGCGGATCGGGATTACGTCGAAAATGCTCTGAATCCAGCGGATGATCCGTTCCAAGATGAATGGATCGACGAAACAGGCTGTGTTCACAATGTTAACGCAGCCGCTGGAGGTCAGAACGCCTAGGGGAGCCACGAAAATCGCCCCTCCCCAGGCGATTTCAGGCATGATCCCCAAATTCCTGATCGACCATTACTTGATGTAGGGTCGCTTGTCTCCTCTCCCCTGGATCCGGCAGCGGATCCTTCTGTTGTAGTGGACGAGGTTGGTGTACAGTCCAAGCACAGGGCTCGTCAGTTTGTCACAAAGCTGTGGGTCTCTGATTGCAAAGGAAAGTTCCACCTCGCCACTTGTTTGTGTGATAATGGATCAGAGGTAAATCTCCAATCCAATGCATTCTTACCCGACGACTGCGTGTTTGAATCGCCTCATCCTGATACCCTCGAGGGAGTTTCTGGACATTCTCTCGCAGGTGGGCAACGCGGTTGTTATATATCAACCCATTTGGTCGCTCAAGACCTTTGGGAAGAGCAAAATGTGGAAGAAGTTGTCCTTAAGGATGACTACTTCTACCGTGCTGACATAAAGTATGACCTTTATTTGGGCCATCCTTGGCTTCGCAAGAACAGGGTAGCGCCCGTAGGTCATCGTCGTTGTTTTTTGCTGGAGTCAGGTCCTTTGGAGCGTCCTGAATTTCGTTTTTTGCACGCAGGGTTTAAAAGTGCAGAAGAATTTTTGAAGCAAAAAGTGACACCAAAATTTGGTGAAGATGTCACCATTGCTGAGGTGAATGGGAGTGCCGATTACTCCCAAGAGTTAGAATGTCTTCGTAGGGACTCCCAGCCACGACGCCCTTCGCGCTGGCACTCTTCATCCTACAGAGTTGTCGACAAATGGCGCGATGCAATTTGTGAATACTTTCATGAGCATCATTCCTTTTGGCCCCAGTATGACGCCTTTGCTAACCGTATGAACAAGCGCTTTGACAAGCACTTCAGCGACGCTTGGACCCACAAATGGGACAAGAAGTTGTGGATTAATCCTCCGTTTCACTTAATCCAGCAGGTCATCCACAAAATCAAGCAAGATAAAACCCAGGCAGTTTTGGTTGTGCCCTTGTGGGACGACAAGCCTTGGTTTCAGGAATTACAGGACATTTGTGTAGATTACATCGAACTTCCCAGGAAGATTAAGCTGTATGCCAGGGACGACACAGGTCCCCTGCCACAGCGGTCCTGGAGTTCGCTTGCATTCCTGGTGGATGGAAGGCTTTCTGACTCTAATTCTGCTGATTCTAGTACAGATTCCTGTGTTGGGTCTGAATCTGAGGTTGAGCGTGGTACTGATGATGAATCTATTTTTTCTGATTTTTGTCCGTCAGATACCCAAGGTGATTCAACGTCCAATGGATCCGCCTCGTCTCCCTCTTCCCCAATACGGTCGACATCGAAAAGAATCTTCAGTGCACGGGCGAGGAAAAATCTCCAATCGCGCCGCAAATTCAGAGTTTTTTATGAAAAACCCCCTGTGCAAGCTTTCATGGATCCTTTCGAGGAGCTGGATCACGAAGAGAATCTCTGGGATTTCGACACACGACCCACCTATCTTCAAGAGGCAGTGGATACGGACCTGTTTAGGGACATCCGTAAGAAGATTCTTCCTGCCAAAGCCGAAGAAGTCGCCAAAGTTTTTTCGACAGTAATTCCTGGCGATCAGGTGGACACTGAATTGTGTTCCAAGTCAAGAGAAAAGATTTTTGAGGAACGGAAGGACACAACCCTTTCAGGGAAGTTGATCAAAGATCCCCCTGTCCGTGGACAGTTCGGTGAAGCCTTCATCGAGCTTCGTGAAGGGTACAAGGCAAAAAAACAGCGCCCTTATGAAAATCATGGACACAAACATGAGATTCTCAGAAAAATCATCGAGAGAAATCTCAGGGAATTTGGTTGGCTTGAGGGTTGTATGACCAGCGAATGGTGTTGTTCACCCTTCACAGTCCCGAAGCCACCGCCTGCAGACCAGAACACCATTGATGGTTGGCGAATGGTGGTTGATTTTCGCAATCTCAACGCCGAAACAAAGGCGGATTCACACCCCCTGCCCCTCATTGAGGAGGAAATCGCCAAGAGGGCGAGAGGTCGTTTGTTCTCTGTGCTGGATCTCCGTCACGGCTTTCACCAAATGCCGTTGAGGAAGGACAGCAGACCTCTTACCTGTATGTGCACGCCATGTGGCCCAGTCCAATGGACCGTCATGCCCATGGGGCTGAAGAACGCCCCCTCATTTTTTCAAAGAATGATGGAGGATGTGCTGTTCACAACCCATCCTGAGCTTCGTGCCTTCGTGAGTGTGTACATAGATGACATAATCATCGCGACGGAAGGGGAGGGACTGACCGAAGCCGAGCTGGTGGCCCTACATGAGAAGCAGCTGAACCAAGTTTTGGATATTCTTGACGCCAATCAGCTGATTTGTGGGCCAAAGAAGGGAAAATTATTTTTAAAATCAGTCGAATTTTGTGGTTCTCTCCTAGAGAATGGCACTCGACGACCCAGTCCAGGGAAGCTCGTCGCTATTCAGAAGTGGAAGCGCCCTGAGACGATCACGGAGTTGAGAGGATTCCTAGGTTGTTGCAATTTTTACCACACTTTTGTGCCGAATTATGCCAAATTTGCTGCCCCCCTCACTGAATTATTGAAGGTAGGGAGAGATGCGGGCAAGGCAGGTTCAAAGGTTCGTGTCAAGTGGACTGACGAGTGCGAGGAGGCCTTCCATCACTTGAAGGCAGCCCTCTGCGAAGTCGCCACGTTGCATGTGCCCCAATTTGACCGACCCTTCTACATTAGAACCGACGCATCTAGGTACGCGATCGGAGCTGTCCTTGAACAGGTTGATGAAGCCACCGGCGATCATTACCCTCTTGCATTTTGGTCACGGAAGCTAGCCCCACGCCAAATGCAATGGTCGCCGCGTGAGCAAGAGACTTACGCCATCATCTGTGCTTTAAAAAAGTACCAATCGTGGGTTGGCACCAATCGAGTCGAGGTCCTGACGGATCATCGATCTCTGGAGTATTGGGCCACTGAACACATTGATACTGTCGCGAGCCCAGCTGGTCGACGGGCCAGATGGCACGAATTTCTCTCTCTGTTTGACCTCCATGTGTCGTATCTGCCTGGAAAACACAACACGGTAGCGGATGCTCTGAGCCGATGGGCTTACCCCGCCTCAGAGGGGCTGCAAAGTACCAACATCCATGGTACGGAGCAGGACCGCCATGTCATCATCGAATGGGATCAGGAAGAAAAGAAACTCATTCGACGGGCATGCATGCAGTGCGCTGTTAAACAGCACGCATTGCCGTGTCACGACATCACGGCCATCACAGATCCGGCGCATGCTCACGAGATCTGCACCAAAACGCTGAAAGTCGTGGAAAAGGTCACCGATCCCTCCTCAGGGAGTGTGAAACGGTTTGACTATACCCGACGAGTAAGTCGATTTCGGTTGATCGAGGGCATTAAGCGTCGAGATCCGGCCAAAACTCCACCCCTGCCTAAGGATTCCCTGATCATCCGTGACTGGACGTCCGATTACCTGCAGGATCCCATGTTTAAAGAGGTCTTTGGAAATCTCAAATCCAAAGATGCTCACAGGGATGGGATTTTTGCAGAGTACTCGTTGGATGGGGGGAAGCTGTGGATGGAGGGTAAATTGTGTGTGCCAGACGCCCTAGCCCCCCGAGTGTTAAACTGGTGGCACAAATGGGAGTCCCCCCACGCACATGGCCGTCGACTGTGGTCGATGATTAAGCATAGGTTGTTTGGATCGAGGCTCTACACTCACTGCATGAAAGTAGCTGCCGGATGTGCCCAATGTGCTGTCTCGACGCCTCCCAGCGCGAAGAAGCACGGCCATCTGAGGCCTCATCCTATTCCGGAGCGTCTCTTTAACAGAGTCACGAGTGATTTTTTCTATCTCGGTGAGCTCGATGACGAAGAGTGCCATTGGACTAATAAAAAAGTCAATGGTGTGCTCCTTATTCAGTGCCGTCATTCCGGCTACATTCAAGTGTTGCCTTGCAACATTGAGTCGATGACTGGCAAGGCTGCCGCCAAATGGTGCGCGCAGACCTGGATGGGAGGCTGGGACGTCCCATCCGAGGTGGTCACGGACTCAGGCAAAGAGTACACCTCCGAATGGTGGAGAGAGTTGTGTGCT
This sequence comes from Eutreptiella sp. 'Long Island Sound 2002', assembly GCA_964036045.1. Lineage (NCBI taxonomy): Eukaryota > Euglenozoa > Euglenophyceae > Eutreptiales > Eutreptiaceae > Eutreptiella > Eutreptiella sp. 'Long Island Sound 2002'. The sequence goes on from OZ038382.1 coordinate 21,188,357, forward strand.
CGCCTTGGAATCCACCACCTCAGGTGTGAAATCCACTCGCATCGAGCGCTGCCTGGCGAAAGAGCCGGCCGCTCTGTTATAAATATGCTTCGTAAGGAGCTCGCGAGTGAGAAGGATTTCCACTGGCTTGAAGTTCTCTTCGCATTGCTTCGCCGTTACCACAACACGCCTTTGTATCATGGCCTTTCTCCAAATGAAATTGTCTTTGGACGAAAGAAGTGTTGGTGGAACATGCCGTTGAATAATCCTCGCCCCTGTAAAGATGCTTCGCTGTTTTTGGACGAAGTCCAACGAGCAGATAAATCTGTGTCGAAATTAATCGAGAAGCATCAAGCTGACTGGCTTTGGGTTCAAAATCAAGGTCGAAAAAACCCCCACAATTTTGAAGTCGATGATCGAGTTTGGCTTCGAAAATCCGAAACCACCCTGGACGGAGATGACAAGCTTCTTCCCTTGTGGGAGGGGCCATTCGCTGTTACAGCGCGTCTTGGGGAGAACAGGTGGAGGATTCGTGTGGATGTCAGCAGGGAAATTGACGTTTCGGGCGATCGCCTCAAGAAAGAGATCCCCTCCCCCAAGGATCGAGTTAAACCCCTTTTTTGGACTGCAAAACACTTGTCCGATCGGGTAATCGAAGGGGGAAAGTACGAACTCAAGAGGATTGTTGAAGCAAGACGTGACGCCAAGGGCGAATGGGAATTTCTGTGTGAGTGGAGGGGCTTTGATTCCAGTCACAACAACTGGGAACCAGCCCAATCTTTTGTCCATGGATACACCAAGGGGTTCATCGACTTCTTGAAGAAGCACCCCGAAATTGGTGTACTCCTGACAGATTGTTTGTCGAAACCAGACAGACAAGTGGAGAGCGACGGAAAACGACCTGTGGTGAATCGAGATCCAGCCTTTTACGGCCCTCAGCAGCCACATTCCAGGGCTGATCCGTCGATCCCCCCTCCTGCGGTCAGGCCAGCCCAGGAACCACATGAGGACCAAGCTTCAAGTTCGGCCGCTGATCTGCAGCGCCCAAGCCGTACGAGGGCCAGGCCAGACAGGTTGGTGGTCACATGCATTCGTGCTTGGCCGAATTAAGGAAGCCATCCTACCACATTCTGCTCAATCCACTGTTCATTCTTTCTGTTTATGTCATGATGTGGAGAACTGCGAATGTTTGATAATTTGACGTCAATCAACTTTTCTTTGGTCTCCGTTCGGCAGACAAGGCGTAGATACGCTGACGGAGTGTGCTGCCGTGTTCAGAAAAAACCAAACTCAGGCTTAATTCAGGCAGATTCGGGGTAATCTTGTCTCTGTTGGTCTGTGCATCTTTGGAATTTGGCTACTCGTGCAGATGGAAGCAAATGTACATAATCAAAACGCTGGCCAGCGACATTCACCCCTACAGGTATCCCCTGTAGTACTGGCTGCACCAGATGCGACGCCAGGAACTCACATCATACCTTCATTTGCTGTGATGCTGACGCCAAAGTCCAGATTCAGATCCAGGATCCTCAAATTTACCTTGAATTTCTCAGGTTTGTCCATCAATCTGCCACTGTTGTACGAAACCCAGATGTCAATTGTTCAGACAATCTTCATCTAGGAGCTCTAGGGACTTCTAACAGCAACCTCTGAAGTCCGTAAGCTTCGTTGTATTTTTGGCACATGCCAATGTGAGCTTAATCCGACCAGAAACTGTCGAGAATGGTGAATCCAAGTGTCTTGTGGGACTTCATCGAAAGATTGGCCTTGTCCAAGTCGATTGACACCACCGCCACTGTAAATTTGGTGTCTCTCAGTTATATACTGTCAGTAAAGTGCCTTCAGCGAACCTTCGGCGCGTTACATGCCAAGGATCCAGGGCCAGCATGTCCCATCATGATGCATCATCACATGATCCACATTTTGATAGAATCTGTTAGATGTCGCGAACCAACGTGCCGGAAAGCACAATTGAGCTGAATAAACGACAATATATATTAACTTTAGTCTAAACGAAGGTGTTGGTAGTTTCAGTTGTACACATTCCGCTTCATTTCACCTTCATCTCAGGGAATTTACTCATGTTAGGACAATTTAGATTGATTTCCTTGTCATCTCCCATCATTCCTCGAAGATCTGTTTAGATCTAAGTGAACAGAAGAACATCTCTATCTTCGGTGGTTCACTTAGGGTCTGTAGACTACATGTGTATTGGTTTAACCCCTCTGTGATTGCTTAATCCCCTCAATCTCTGCTCAAATTCATTCTCATTTTTGCTGAATCTTGTGATCATCCACCAGATGCGCCAAATCTGAGCCACATGCTGTACTTTTCAGAACGAGAAAAGCGGGATAACACGATGTAGAGTTCGGCGAGGACACCGTAGCGTGCCCGCGACAGCGAAACTGTGCCAGAGCGCTGAGATGTCACTCCAATTCTTGATCCCCCCACTCAATCCATCAATAATCTACCTCATTCTCAACCAATGCATGGTTTGGTATCGATTCTCGATACGTTTACATGCTTTTTAGCCCTTGACCTAATGTTTTACTGCACGGAGGACTGTTCGTCACTTCGCATTCTGTCTCATTTCAGGTTCATCCAGCCTGATTCAGTGCCAATTCAGCCCAAATCAGGTCAGATCAAGCAGATTTCGCCCCATCGAGGCTACATTTCTATGTTTTTCTGGGACTTACCCGCACTACGTTCTTCGTTGACGTAGCGACACACCCCAGTGTGTTTTTGGAGGGGGAGTGTAAGTGCGGCTAGCCCCATCTGCTCAGATTTTCAGACATTCTGCCCAGATTGGCTACATTTTGGTCATTTTCTTTGCTTCGGCGGATTCGCCGCCTCGCAGCTCAGTCACAGGATATTTCCTATATATTTCTGATATGCCGGATTTGATTCCGCGGTCCATTCCCCGTAAATCCGCCGCGTTCCGCTATTTTAGCTGGAATCGCCATTTGCCGCTGACGCGCGCTCGCGGGCCAGATCGGCCATACAATTTTACATAAATGGATTATTTAAATTCTTTCAGACAGATTTGGACACTCAGATGTATTTAGAATAATTCCCCTCAATTTTCTTCATAGACTGGGATTTTCTGCCGGACCACAATCAGCATGGATCTTGCTTCTGTTGTCGCTGCTCTCGCCTCCGTTGGTGTCCGAGTGTCCGGTTCTACCCCCAATAACAACATCCAGGGAGACTCCTCGCGTGCCTGTCCCACTGGTCCTGCCGGCCCCGAGCCCTCCGGCACCCACAACGACCCAGGGCAGCACTTTCACTTTGCCTGAGTCTTTGCCAGGATCTTCACCCTTAAGCTTCGCCGATAGGCGTTGCTTATGGTAGCACTCATCCTCGTAGTGCTTCCGCTTCCCGCAGAATGCACACGTGATGGTGCACCTGTAATGATCCGGCAGCTTCGCTTTGGCGCCGGTGTTCTTCTCCTGCTGCTTCCCCTGGACTACGAAGCAGTCTCGCTGCTCGCAGTCAGGGGCGTGCTGCAGGTGGCCCTGCTCGTCTCTGGTATCACACCAGAATAGCTCCTTCACGTTCTCCATGATACGGGCGTGGGCGTGTTTGGGGGTAGTCCCCTGCCCAGGTCGGGACCCTTGGTACCCTTTGCCATGACCTCCAGAACCTCCTCCTCCAGGACGGTAATTGTTCAAGTGCTGGTCGCTCTCCTTCTCCAGCGCCAGCTCCAGGAGTAGCACGCATAGATCCTCGTAGCAGAGGGATCTAGCCTTGCGCTCCGCCAACGAACGGCACTCGTCCCATAGCTCTCGAGGGAGCTTGGCCACCAACCAGAACAGCAGGTCGTCGCTGCTGTAGGAACCGGGCGTCAGTCGTCCAGCCCAGTGATCCAGGTCAGCCAACAGCTCAGAGACCCTGCCAGGTTTGGGGTTGTTGGGCAGCACGGGCAGGTTCTGGATCTCGGCCCTGATGGAGAGGTCGGTTTCGTAGGTCGGGTACTGCCTCTCCACGGCAACCAACACATCGGCAAAGGTGGCGGAGTTAGTCACGATGTGCCTGACCTGCTTCTCCAGGTACTTGGTCTTGCAGCACTGCAGGAGCAGATCGCACTTGACTCGCCCACTAGCGTGGGTTTGGCCGGTCAATCGGAGAAACCGGCCAAAATTCTCAGCGAACTCGCTGAGGTCCTTGCCTGTGAACTCAGGCAGGTTCACCACGATCTTGGAGGTGGCAATAGCCTTCGCCTCCTGAGACCTGCGTCCCTCAGGGCGTCGGGTCTTCTTCTTCTTCTTCTTCTTCTTCTTACTCCTTGGGTCCTCGGGGTCCTCGGGGTCATCGTCCTCTGAGGGCGAAGTAGAAGTCATCGACGGCGGCTCATCATCGGAGGGGTCTCCGCCTAGATCACTAGAGCCATAAGGCTCCACGTCAACTATTGCCCTCAAGGCTGTCAGCCCCAGCCGGTCCAGCTCGGCCCTCGTAGAGTTCGTCACGTGGCTGTAGGGCGGCTGGGCCGTTCTCGGTACGAAGGGACTTCTCGGTATAGCTGCAGGAGTCCGCATCGGTCGGCTCCTCAGGCTCCCCAGGGTGTTTGTCAACCCTGCCGCCAGGTGGTTGGCCTGTACTCGGTGGGGTGACATTCCCACCGTGGTAGGTGACGCTTGGGGCGGGATCATCAGGGGCTCCAGTTTCTCTCGGATCTCTTGAGTGAGGTCGCCCACGATTTTTGAAGTGGCTCCTCGGAGCACCTCGTTGATCTCCGACCGCGTCAGGGACCTGTTGGAGGATCTTCCCGATCCTCTACTCCTGCCACCAAGAGATTCGGGTCCTCTCCTCAACCCACTCAAGGTTGCATAGCCGGGTGCATACCCAGGAACATCCACATAGGTTCCAGTAGCGGGTAGTGGATGGGGATATTCAGCCGCATACCATCGCGGCGCAGAGCTGGAAGCCACCGGCTCACTGGCAGTAGTTGCCTCAGGGAGCGCAGTGGTAGGTGGGCCCATACCATAGGCGGGGTAGAGAGGCATGCCAGTAAAGCCTGTGCCCTCTGCCATAGGCGGGTTGGTTATGGGAGTGGATGTTGCGGCGGCTGGGTCTGGAATTGGGAGTGTGGTGGTTAAAGGAGAGGGTGATGCGTGGAGGCCAGAAGCGCTTGGTGCGCCTTCGAAGGTAGGGACATTCGTCAGGTCTTGCCCTTGCTCCGCTCCTCCGTCTGCTTCGTCTCCAGCGTCCTTCTCGCTCTCTCTCTTCCTCTTCACAGGCTGAGAGACCACCTCTTCGACTGACAGGGCCCCGAAGGCCGTCTGGAGTCCATCCAGCGAGTCCTCAGCCGCTTCCACTGGCCCATGTAAGGGCTCCGCCGAAGGTACAGCGCCAGGTGCTGGCCTTGCCGGTGCCTCAGGCGCTGGCGCTGTCTTCACGTCGGCGTCCTCCTTCCTTGTGTCCATCTTCAGTCACCCTTCTGCTTATATGTGCCTGTACTCGGCGCACTGGATGTACGGCGCGGGGTTGCTGCCGGTGCGCAGAGACAGACTGCCTCTTGCTACCAGAAAAGTTTATAGTGGTTTCAACACTGTGTTTTTGTCTCTCCTGCTGCTTGCTGCTGGTGTAGGGTTTCCTGCTGCTTGTTTTTGGAGATGAAAACCTTTTGTTTGCTGAAATATAGTCAATCCAGGATAACTGAAGCCAGAGGTGTGCAAGGAGAAGAGAATCAGGATCAAAGCATGAAGGGCTGCAGTGTAAACAGTGAAAGATGATAGGATATTCACAGAAACTGCAACTCAGGTCAAATCGGAATGCATATTCACAAAGATAGCTGAAATGTTTTGGAAAAGAGTTGGAAAACTGCCCCATGGTCACTCTCTCTCCATAGTGCCATCTCAGAAGATGTGCACTCTTTGTTTTGGGTCCCATATGTGCTGAGGTGGCAGGGCATGTGGCGATGAGGTCACTGCCATGTCACATGGGATCTTCCTACTTAGCTAGGCTGACCAGGAATTGAACCCAGGACCTCTCAAAAAGAGGTGCCCAGCCCCCTAGGGTGCATACCACTAGGATAGCTAGGAATTCATGGAAAAACATAGATAAATTCATAGGCTCTGCCCTGGGTATGTCAGTACTCAGTCAACTCAGGAAAAGATGATTTGCCTCACATTGAAAGGGGATTAAGGGGTCCACTCCATATCCTGATTGGGTGTTTGGTTCCATAGGTCAAAATGTGTTATCACCACTTTTGGTGGGGCCAATACTAAGATAGAAATGCATGGATGCTCAGTGCATCTCTAATACAACTAGAGTATGCCTCAAAGCATTGGAAAAGCACTTTTTCTTACTTGCATGAGGGAACACATGGCCTTGAACCAGCCACCAGTAAACTGGGGCCCTCGGTCACTGCAAATGGTGCTGGGGATGTCAAAGACGGTCAGCCAATGATGAATCATCATGACTGCCACTTCCTTGGCAAGCAACCCCTTTTTGCGTGCCGGAACGGCTACTACGTAGCCGCTGTGGCGATCCACACAAAGGACCACACAGTCAAAGGTCTCCTTGCCAATGTGCACTTCGGGCATGGAGAAGACGTCCATGGCCACGCTCTCCATGGGCTGGTCAGGCACTGGTGTCCATTGGGCTTCCCCCTTGACGTTCCGGTTGTCGGGATTGCAGGCCTGACAGACCGAGCAACCCTTCCTGACCTTCTTCATGGCGGTGTAGAGACCGATCTGGTCGATCTCGAACCGACGCTGCATGTCCAGGGCTTGCTTCTTGACCCCTGGGTGCATCATGTGGTGGTGCCAAGCCTCGCACAGCTCGAGCACCCGGGACTCTGGGACCAGCAGCTTACCATTCCGGTAGAGCTTGCCATCTTCCTCAGTGCTCCATCGCAGCCACCTTGCAAGGTATGGGCTTTCGCTGCCCGTTCCCGACTACGTGGCCAGCGAAGACCACCTCGCTTACTGCAATGGTGGCCTTGTCACTGCTGCCCGTGAGTTTGTGCCGAACCAGAAGGTCCAGCACTCGAGTGACGTCCCTCTCATGTGCCTCCAGGAGCTCCTCGTAGCTCATACTGGGGTCCCCAGACGCGATGATCACGTCGTCCACGAAGGGGTCCGCACAGTCACGCACCGGCTCAAGCAGGTTCTCCAGCATCCGCTGAAAAGCCGCATTGCCGTTGGTGACGCCCATGGGCATCACCTTCCACTGGAGAGGTCCAAGTGGGGTGCTCATGGCTGTGCAGGCACGGGACTCCTCGGCGAGAGGCATCTGATGATAACCATGTTTCAGGTCAATCACCGTGAAGATCCTCCGCCGGTGTTGTTTTTGCAGCATGTCCTCAATGAGGGGCAGCGTATAGCTGTCGTGCTGCGTTTGGGCGTTTAGGCCGCGGTAGTCGACCACGAGCCGCCATTCACCGGCCACCTTCTTGGGGACGACGAAGCATGGAGAGGCCCACTTCGAGTGGCACGGCTCCAGCCAGCCTCTCTCGATGAAGTCACGGAGGATCTTCTCCATGGCCTCCTTCCTCTCGCCCCTCAGGGCAAACTTCCGGTGCCGATACGCACGGGGGTCCTGCTTCAGTCGTATCTTGGCCTCGCCATACGGTCCACGCACTGGTGGGGGAAACACAGGCTTTCCGCTGAAGAAGGTATCACCATACTTCTGCTTCAGCCTGGCCCTCAATGCCTGGATCTTGGGGCAATCATCGGATTCCGCCTTGGCTTTTCCGGGCACCTGGACCACTGAGCTTACTTGAGGGGTAGCGACCCCGCTCGGTTTCGGGTCAGGTGGTCTTCCCAGGGGCCCAAAGGGCCATCTCTGGTCTTGCCTCGGAATAGATCGCCGTAGGTGGGTGGGTTACCGCCGATTGGCTTGTCCTGGCTGGACATGTGGTCCAGCACCCTCTGCACGAAGGGGCCCCAGCCCATGGGTCGCATGTACATACATTGTAATTGTATTATTTGATATTGCGTGATCTGCAGTGATTTGTCGCATTTGTGGTACACATTTATTACTGTTTGCAGTGATACTATGTTTTAAGTTTCGTCTCCGTGCTCATCACTTGGTTTTATGGTGCAGAGGGTACAGCAAATTTTTTTTTGCTGACCGATCCTGCTGCGCTGCTCTGCTTTGCCGAGTGTCGAGTTCATGATGTACGAAGAGTACAAATTCAATGGGCAGGTGAACTACGGAATGCCCTGCTATCCAACGGTCGTGGGTCTGATTCAGGGGTCATCAAGTTCAAGTTTCGGTGGTCCTTCAGACCCTGGGTTGGACCAGCACGAGTACGGTGCCTTCTTTCACTGCGAGGTCAACGAGCGACGTCGCATCTATGAGCGGTGGGTTCAAGATCGAAAATTTCGAATTATCAAGCCTCATCAGCAGGCTAGGGCTTGTATATCGCGTTCTGCATTGGCGCCGCCAGCCTGCCCAGGACGTGGAGTGTCACTGGCAGCGACATCTGTGCCTCCAACGCCGACGGCAGCGCCTTCCGTGCCTCCAACGCCGCCGGCAGCAATATCAGGGCCTCCAACGCCGACGGCAGCGCCATCAGTGCCTCCAACGACGCTGGCAGCGACGTCCGTGCCTCAGGCGTCGCCGGCAGCACCATCAGTGCTTCCAACAACACTGGCAGCAACATCCGTGCCTCAGGCGTCGCCGGTAGCGCCATCAGTGCCTTCAACGACCCTGGCAGCGACATCCGTGCCTCAGGCGTCGCCGGCAACAACATCCGTGCCTCCAGCGTCGCCAGCAACGACAACTGTGCCTCCGGCGCCGCCAGCAGCAACATTCGTGCCTCCAGCTTCGCCGGCGACACCATCTGCGTCTCCATCGTCAGCGGCGCCTCTGGGGTCTGCCCAGAAGAAGACCCACAGGGGCAATCGGAGAGGGCGCAAGCCCTTGGTAACATAAAGTTATGTTTTAAGCTTTTGCTTGCCTGCTAGGTCACACGGGCTGCACTTCTTGCTGCCCTGTTTCGTTGGGACCAGTCTCTGGGTGTTTTTGCATATATGTTTTTGTCAGGGTTGGGGCTGAGGGGCCATCTGCCTGCCCTGCCTTTGTTTGTTGCACTGTCGCTGTCCATCAGTCGTGTTGTCAGCACAGCACTGCGCATCTTTGATCCACACCACTGTCTGTCCAGTCAGCACAGTCTTTCTGGCACAGAGAGACAGAGAGAGAGAGAGAGAGAGAGAGAGAGAGAGAGAGAGAGAGAGAGAGGCAGAGAGAAAGAGTTCTGATTTTCAGCCAACCCCCTGGGTTTCAGCTTAGTGGGGGGGTTGCTGAGTGTTGTGCCTTTGCGTGGGTAGTAGAACCACTACTAGCTCTAGGCTTCTCTTCCCATGTTCTTGTGTTTTGGTGGGGAGAGAGGCCATGTGAAGCTCCTAGGCGGCCTTCACCCCTTGGTACCTCTCGCCTTGGGGAAGTAGTTAAGTCTACACGGCCTAGGTTGCTGGAGTCCCCCTATCTCCCTCGTAGGTTGGGCCAGAATATGCCGTAGTGGCGTAACCCCATTCTCTTCCCCCTTGGGGTTGCTCTTAACCCACATCTATTTTTTTTTGGCACTTTCAGGCAGTTTTGTGCAGTTTTTTCTGTTTTTGGCCAGTGCTGTGCATCCACTGTCCAGCATCCCAGAGACAACAGATCAGTTTTTTTTTTGCTTGCCTGGATTGTTACAAGCAGCAGTGTTGCTGCTGGAGGGTGGTGCAGCTGATGGAGCCCCACCATCTTGGGCGGCCATCTTCCCATGTGCGTGTCACGAAAGAATTTAGATCAGGGGTCTTCAGTTGGTGTCCGCGCTCTGTGCCGCGCGTGAGTGGAGCTGGTGTGTGCGCGCCTTGCTGTGCGTGTCTGTGCGCGCCGCGTGTTGCCGGCCATCGTGCTGTTGTGCGCGCCGTCTGGTGCCGGCCTAGGGGAGCAGGTTGTGCGCGGGTGAGTGGTGCCGGGGCAGGGTGTGTGCTGCGAGCGTGTGTGGTGCCGGGGCGCACAGTGTTATGGGGTGGTGCCTGCGGGTGGCCACAGGTATGGTGGTAGCAGATCAGTTTGTACATGGGCTGCCCAGACATCTCTGCTGGAGCACTCTACCAAAGCCTGGTGTTGCACACCCCGGCTTTTATTTAAGCGGGGGGGTGTAACCGGGGCCCCAGCCCATGGGTCGCATGTACATACATTGTAATTGTATTATTTGATATTGCTTGATCTGCAGTGATTTGTCGCATTTGTGGTACAGATTTATTACTGTTTGCAGTGATACTATGTTTTAAGTTTCGTCTCCGTGCTCATCACTTGGTTTTACCATCATAGGAACCACAGACGATCGAGTCCACTTCCCACCAGGCTTTGTCCTGGCCCTTGCCCTCACGCTGGCTTCCCCAGTCGTGAAAGGGCTGATCCATATACCCCTGAACCAGATCCAACTCCTCTTCTGTGAGGGGGTCTTCCGATTCTCCGATGTCAACAGGGGGAACCGCAGAGCATTGCCGCCATGGCTCCGCTATGATGCGGTTGACACACACGAAGACCGTGGTGTCGGCCTGATCAAGGCCCCCATCCACATAGTGGAATTCCGTTGGCCATCTCTAGGGTGGCATGGGCTGTCCCTTAGCGTCCTGATAGACACTCTCTCCAGCCGGTAGGATGACCTTGTTTAAGGTCATGTTGGTCAATGAGACCACCCAATGTCGGGTACTTTCTTCCTCGGTGCATCCCATAGGAACAACCAGCACTGCCTTGGAGCGGTCCTTAAAAGTTAAAAGAATGGGGGGGCCGTCGCGGTCGCGGTCGCGCGATCGCAGCAGAAGAAAAATAAAATACCACGAAAATGACGCACCGCCAGCAGAAATAAAGCGAAAAATCATCTTTTCCGACCTCAGAAACCCCCCCAACAATTTTACGCCGCTGTTTGGCGAGGTCGCAAAATTTAGGACACTCACCAAAAAAGACGAACAATGGAGTCGCGACGGCGAAGAAGCTGAGCGTTGCTTGCCCCAAACCACCTAGCAAAGTGCGTGCCCTAGGCGCTAGGGACTTGTGCGCGCCCCAAAACAAACCACACATAGACAACAACAACGCCACCGGCCGCCGACAAGCAAGTATGTTAGGTGCCGCGCACCGCTAGAAACCAACGAAACAAGCACAACGCGGAAAGAGGTAGACAAGGAGAATAAATAGGTAACGTACCGCACCACGGTTGAGATATACCACAAGTACACGACCAAGCAATGCAAGCCCGCTCATGTAGGAAATACGACGACGCCGTAACACGCGAAGGGGATCACAACAAAAAGAAAAAGAGGCCGCACATGTACCCAAGTATGTTGCATGTCGTGCATGAAAAATACACACAAGCAACAACAACGCCACCGGCCGCCGGAAAGCAAGTATGTTATGTGCCATATGTTGTGTGCATAACGCCGTAACAAGCGCAAAACAAGTAACGTGTCAAGCAACGCCAAAGTGCGCCGCCACGAAAAGCGCAACGAAAACCGCACCGGCAAGGAAAACCAACAAGAGGTGGCACCGAAAGAATGCCTATGCTCTCCCCCGCTCACATAGGGAAAGAAAGGTATGCCCGCACGCGCATGCCCGGAACGCCGCAAGGCCATCACCGCCACGGACGAGCAACATGGTATGAAGGGACAAGCGAGGGGGAACAAAAAGACCACCGAGGTAAAGCACAACACAAAAAAAAAAAAAAAAAAAAAAAACTAAACATACACACGTGACTAGTCGGGTCCAAGTATGTTGCATGCCACGCTACGCTACGCAACGGACACGAGACGAGAACGGCAACCACGCCAACAAAAGTAAACGGTGACCACGAAGCGTAACCGAGACGTGCCCACCGCCCACCCGCACGCCCGCTTATGTAGGAGGCGAAAGGGAGCGAAAGGGGACAAAAGGTATGCCGCCGCATGCAAACGAATAGTAGGCAAGCCACACACCGCCACCAAGAACGCAAGTATGTTACCATGTCGTGCCACGTCGCCAACCGCGGAGTTGCGTTGGTTAGAACACACAAATAGCCAGGGAGGGGGACACGGGGAGCATACACACAAATAGCATAGCGCCGACATGTGCCGGGTCCCAACAAACACACGTGCATGCACCCATGTTCTCTTCCCCTCACAGGTCCCGAGGAGAAGCGTATGCTCGTGTCTGCGTCGTCCGGGCGTTAAAGTAGGGTTGTCTTAGACGCTTAGGCAAGTATTGCGTCGTGCCGTCGTCACACATAAGCGAACGCCCGGCAAGGCGGGAGGACTAGGACACGTTAAGGTAGTGGGGAAAGAAGCAGGTATGTTGCATGTCACGCCGCGCGCGCGGAACGGGCAACGAGAAAAGGTAGCGACCAAAGGGGGGTGGAGACAAGACGGGGGCAAGTGGGGCGAGAAACCTACGCGCAAGCCGGTCGCACACGCATGTCGCATGACGTACCAGCCAGCTCGAGGTGCCGTGTCGCGACAAAACCGCCGCCGCCGCACGCTCGTTTACGCTCCCTCCTCTCCCTACGCAGGTTCAAAGGAGGAAGCCCGGGCCGACAAGGAAAAAGACAGAGACACACAACAAAGCGGGGGCAGGGAAAAAGTGCATGCCAGGGAGAGGGGTAGAGGAAAGGGTAAAGAGCAACGAAGCCGCGAAAGGAACAAGGGGTAGCCAGCGAACGAGCAAGGGGCGCACACAGAGGAGGGGACACGGCGGGCACACGGCGAGCACAACACCGCACCGAGACACCGGAGATGGGAGCACCGGAGGACCAAGGGAAGAGCAGCACCACGCACCACGACACGCACGGCACAGACACCACACACACCGCACACACCCAACGAACCCCGGCAACCCACCCGGCAGTGGGCGGGCAGACGGGAGAGGGACAGCGCCTGACTCCAAGCGCCCCTCACCATGGTGGAAGGCACCCCCCCCGGGGACGCCCTTCCGCCACCCCCACAGTGAGCAACGCCGACCCGCAAGGGCGCACGCTGTGGGGCCGGTGCTGGGTCCACACGCCCACACCGACTGCGCCCGGGACACGCGGGTTGCGGAACCCTGGCTGCACGCTCCGGAGGACGGGCGGCCGGGGGAGGGACGGCGCCTGGCACCAAGCGCCTCTCACAACGGTGGAAGGCAGCCCCCCCCGGGGACGCCCTTCCGCCACCCCCACAGCGAGCAACGCCGGCCCGCAAGGGCGCACGCTGTGGGGCCGGTGCTGGGTCCACACGCCCGCATCGACCGCACCCGGGACACACGGGTCGCGGAACCCTGGCTGCACGCTCCGGAGGACGAGCGGCCGGGGGAGGGACAGCGCCTGACACCAGGCGCCCCTCACAACGGTGGAAGGCACCCCCCCCGGGGACGCCCTTCTGCCACTCCCACAGCGAGCAACGCCGGCCCGCAAGGGCGCACGCCGTGGGGCCGGTACTGGGTCCACACGCCCGCATCGACCGCACCCGGGACACACGGGTCGCGGAACCCTGGCTGCACGCTCCGGAGGACGAGCGGCCGGGGGAGGGACAGCGCCTGACACCAGGCGCCCCTCACAACGGTGGAAGGCACCCCCCCCGGGGACGCCCTTCCGCCACCCCCACAGCGAGCAACGCCGGCCCGCAAGGGCGCACGCTGTGGGGCCGCTGCGGGATCCACACGCCCGCATCGACCGCACCCGGGACACACGGGTCGCGGAACCCTGGCTGCGCGCTCCGGAGGACAAGCGGCCGGGGGAGAGACAGCGCCTGACACCAGGCGCCCCTCACAACGGTGGAAGGCACCCCCCCCGGGGACGCCCTTCCGCCACCCCCACAGCGAGCAACGCCGGCCCGCAAGGGCGCACGCTGTGGGGCCGGTGCTGGGTCCACACGCCCGCATCGACCGCACCCGGGACACACGGGCCGCGGAACCCTGGCTGCACGCTCCGGAGGACGAGCGGCCGGGGGAGGGACAGCGCCTGACACCAAGCGCCCCTCACAACGGTGGACGGCACCCCCCCCGGGGACGCCCTTCTGCCACCCCCACAGCGAGCAACGCCGGCCCGCAAGGGCGCACGCTGTGGGGCCGGTGCTGGGTCCACACGCCCGCATCGACCGCACCCGGGACACACGGGTCGCGGAACCCTGGCTGCACGCTCCGGAGGACGAGCGGCCGGGGGAGGGACAGCGCCTGACACCAGGCGCCCCTCACAACGGTGGAAGGCACCCCCCCCCGGGGACGCCCTTCCGCCACCCCCACAGCGAGCAACGCCGGCCCGCAAGGGCGCACACTGTGGGGCCGGTGCTGGGTCCACACGCCCGCATCGACCGCACCGGGGACACGCGGGTCGCGGAACCCTGGCTGCACGCTCCGGAGGACGAGCGGCCGGGGGAGGGACAGCGCCTGACACCAGGCGCCCCTCACAACGGTGGAAGGCACCCCCCCCCGGGGACGCCCTTCCGCCACCCCCACAGCGAGCAACGCCGGCCCGCAAGGGCGCACGCTGTGGGGCCGGGGCTGGGTCCACACGCCTGCATCGACCGCGCCCGGGACACGCGGGTCGCGGAACCCTGGCTGCACGCTCCAGAGGACGAGCGGCCGGGGGAGGGACAGCGCCTGACACCAGGCGCCCCTCACAACGGTGGAAGGCACCCCCCCCGGGGACGCCCTTCCGCCACCCCCACAGCGAGCAACGCCAGCCCGCAAGGGCGCACGCTGTGGGGCCGGTGCTGGGTCCACACGCCCGCATCGACCGCACCCGGGACACACGGGTAGCGGAACCCTGGCTGCACGCTCCAGAGGACGAGCGGCCGGGTGAGGGACAGCGCCTGACACCAGGCGCCCCTCACAACGGTGGAAGGAACCCCCCCCGGGGACGCCCTTCCGCCACCCCCACAGCGAGCAACGCCAGCCCGCAAGGGCGCACGATGTGGGGCCGGTGCTGGGTCCACACGCCCGCACCGACCGCACCCGGGACACACGGGTCGCGGAACCCTGGCTGCACGCTCCGGAGGACGAGCGGCCGGGGAAGGGACAGCGCCTAACACCAGGCGCCCCTCACAACGGTGGAAGGCACCCCCCCCGGGGACGCCCTTCCGCCACCCCCACAGCGAGCAACACCGGCCCGCAAGGGCGCACGCTACGGGGCCGGTGCTGGGTCCACACGCCCGCATCGACCGCACCCGGGACGAACGGGTCGCGGAACCCTGGCTGCACGCTCCGAAGGACGAGCGGCCGGGGGAGGGACAGCGCCTGACACCAGGCGCCCCTCAAAACGGTGGTAGGCACCCCCCCCGGGGACGCCCCTCCGCCACCCCCACAGCGAGCAACGCCGGCCCGCAAGGGCGCACGCTGTGGGGCCGGTGCTGGGTCCACACGCCCGCACCGACCGCGCCCGGGACACGC
Organism: Eutreptiella sp. 'Long Island Sound 2002'; assembly: GCA_964036045.1. NCBI lineage: Eukaryota > Euglenozoa > Euglenophyceae > Eutreptiales > Eutreptiaceae > Eutreptiella > Eutreptiella sp. 'Long Island Sound 2002'. The sequence continues at coordinate 21,203,669 of OZ038382.1, forward strand.
GGGTCGCGGAACCCTGGCTGCACGCTCCGGAGGACGAGCGGCCGGGGGAGGGACAGCGCCTGACACCAGGCGCCCCTCACGGCGGTGGAAGGCACCCCCCCCGGGGACGCCCTTCCGCCACCCCCACAGCGAGCAACGCCGGCCCGCAAGGGCGCACGCTGTGAGGCCGGTGCTGGGTCCACACGCCCGCATCGACCGCGCCCGGGACACGCGGGTCGCGGAACCCTGGCTGCACGCTCCGGAGGACGAGCGGCCGGGGAGGGGAGAGCGCCTGACACCAGGCGCCCCTCACAACGGTGGAAGGCACCCCCCCCGGGGACGCCCTTCCGCCAGCCCCAGAGCGAGCAGCGTCGGCCCGCAAGGGCGCACGCTTTGGGGCCGGTGCTGGGTCCACACGCCCGCATCGACCGCGCCCGGGACACGCGGGTCGCGGAACCCTGGCTGCACGCTCCGGAGGACGAGCGGCCGGGGAAGGGACAGCGCCTGACACCAGGCGCCCCTCACAACGGTGGAAGGCACCCCCCCCGGGGACGCCCTTCCGCCGCCCCCACAGCGAGCAACGCCGGCCCGCAAGGGCACACGCTGTGGGGCCGGTGCTGGGTCCACACGCCCGCACCGACCGCACCCGGGACACGCGGGTCGCAGAACCCTGGCTGCACGCTCCGGAGGACGAGCGGCCGAGGGAGGGACAGCGCCTGACACCAGGTGCTCCTCACAACGGTGGAAGGCAGCCCCCCCCGGGGACGCCCTTCCGCCACCCCCACAGCGAACAACGCCGGCCCGCAAGGGCGCACGCCGTGGGGCCGGTACTGGGTCCACACGCCCGCATCGACCGCACCCGGGACACACGGGTCGCGGAACCCTGGCTGCACGCTCCGGAGGACGAGCGGCCGGGGAAGGGACAGCGCCTGACACCAGGCGCCCCTCACAACGGTGGAAGGCACCCCCCCCGGGGACGCCATTCCGCCACCCCCACAGCGAGCACTGTCGGCCCGCAAGGGCGCACGCTGTGGGACGGGTGCTGGGTCCACACGCCCGCATCGACCGCGCCCGGGACACTCGGGTCGCGGAACCCTAACCCTGGCTGCACGCTACGAAGGACGAGCGCGGCCGGGGGAGGGACAGCGCCTGACACCAGGCGCCCCTCACAACGGTGGAAGGCACCCCCCCCGGGGACGCCCTTCCGCCACCCCCACAGCGAGCAACGCCGGCCCGCAAGGGCGCACGCTGTGGGGCCGGTGCTGGGTCCACATGCCCGCATCGACCGCACCCGGGACACACGGGTCGCGGAACCCCGGCTGCACGCTCCGGAGGACGAGCGGCCGGGGGAGGGACAGCGCCTGACACCAGGCGCCCCTCACAACGGTGGAAGGCACCCCCCCCGGGGACGCCCTTCCGCCACCCCCACAGCGAGCAACGCCGGCCCGCAAGGGCGCACGCTGTGGGGCCGGGGCTGGGTCCACACGCCCGCATCGACCGCACCCGGGACACACGGGTCGCGGAACCCTGGCTGCCCGCTCCGGAGGACGAGCGGCCGGGGGAGGGACAGCGCCTGACACCAGGCGCCCCCCACAACGGTGGAAAGCACTCCCCCCGGGGACGCCCTTCTGCCACCCCCACAGCGAGCAACACCGGCCCGCAAGGGCGCACGCTGTGGGGCCGGTGCTGGGCCCGCACGTCCGCATCGACCGCACCCGGGACACACGGGTCGCGGAACCCTGGCTGCCCGCTCCGGAGGACGGGCGACCGGGAAAGGGACAGCGCCTAACACCGGACGCCCCTCGCAACACTGGAAGGCGCCCCCCCGGGGATGCCCATCCACCACCCCCACACGGAGCAACGCACCAACGCACCAACGCACCAGCCACGGGACATCCGCACCCCGCCCCCTGCTCTTAGGCACAGCGACATAGCAATGGCGGAACCCGCGTCACCACGCAAGACACGCCCCCGATCTCCGACGCTGGACGAAGCACACGAGGTCATCAGGGCGCTTGGACTCAGAGATGGCGAAGGAGACCCCCCACAAGGGGACGCGGGCACAGACTCCGACCTGGAGGCATTGCCGGAGCCCCCCACGGAGGACGCGCCCGCGGAACCTGCGCCGCCGGCGGACAGCGTACCCGCGATCTGCCCCGCGTGGAAACGGGGCCATTGCACCGGCGAAGGCTGGTGCCCCAAACAGCACCCCCAGCCCCATGCCGACGACGGAGCGTTGCCCGAGGTGAAACCCGCGGCCGCACGCGCCGCCCTACGCTACGGGGTGACGCAGGGCTGGATCCTGGATGAGACCGCGCGCGGCAGCGTGAACATCCAGGAGGCCGTCGACCGAGTCACCCACGCGGGACAGGCGGCAGTGGCCTTGCACACCCGGGGCCGCCACGGTGGACCCGCAGAGGGGATCATTGTGGATCCCTCGGGAATGGTGCTGGTCCTGGCGGCGGACATGGTCCGAGGGGTGCTCCACGCGTCCCGCGTGCGGCGGGCGTGCCCACAGTGGACCATCCAGGTGTACACCCCCCCGCGGGCGTGGCCCTTTTCCACATGGGCGGTGCTCGCCGTCATGTGGCACCTGGCACCAGAGGACGCCCCCACAGGGACCGCGGAGGACATCGCCCGGGACCTCCACACCTGGCCGGCCGACCAGGAATACCCCTGGCGCAGGCCCCGGGGCGGCCTCCCGGTGGCACCAGCGGCAGAGGGGCTCAGCCTCGCGGCGACCCTCCAACGGCACCCCGACAAGCAGGCGCGCCACTTCCTGCAGACGGGCACGGTCCCGGCCACCCCGCCAGACTCCGAGTGGCGATGGGACGCAGGGGTGGCGCAACCACTGCCGGGCCCCTGGACCCTCCCGTTGTGGTACTTGCCCATGGGCACCTTGGCCCACGCCCCCCAGGCCGTCAAGGGGGCTTTCCCGCAGCCGCTCCTCCCTGGCGTGGCCCTGCTCCGCAGCCTGATGGCGGGGGCCGCCTGGGTACGGTGGAAGGAAGGGAAGGGGCGCTCGAGCCCCTATTTCCCCATAGTCCAAGGCCAGGCGCTGATCCATGCCGAGGGCATGGGGACCGTGGAATGGGGGGCGATCGTGCCCGGCACGGCGTGCAGGTGGATCACGGCGGCCGCCCCACAGCCCATGCGATCGCCGCCGGCGTGCCACCGCCTCCTACGGATGGTCCCCTCATTGGCCCTGCAGCACGCCTTTACAAGGGACGTGTGGAAGGCCGTACTGAGCCACACCAGGGAGTGGCTAACGAACCCGGGTACGCGGTACCCGCCGGGACCGGTGCTCGAACAGCTCACGGCCCCCACACCCGGGATCCTCCACGCCCTACACAGGGCGTCGGCCCTCACGAAGCAACTCAACGACGAAGTGCTGGACCTGGCGCTGGAGCCGCTGCGGGTGCTCTACCCGCAAGCACACATCCCACCCGCGGGCACGTCCAACCGCCTAGGCCGCCTGGGGTTGCAGCACCGCGTCGAGGCCGCGCACCCAGGAGGCGTGGTGGAACAGTGGCTAACGCTCCGCAATCCGTCCACCGCGGAGGGCCACTGGTACCTGCACCAACTCCTCTTCCAGCCACGGGCAGCCCCGGAACACCGCCGGCAAAACCCGTACCACACGCACCCGGAGCGCCGGGGCGCGCAAAACTACCCGCAGCCAATCCCGCCCGCCCTCCCGCCGGGGCAGGGCCCGGAGGCGCTACAGCGGGGCCCCCCGCTCGACACCGCCACCACGGTACAGCAATGGGGAGGCGACGATGCGAGTGGTGCCGAACCGGACTGCACGAACTGCGGAGCGGTGGCCTGGATGGCAGCCTGCAGGCACCTCACCCGAGATACCACGGGAGTCCGGCAGTACAGACCCACGGACCGCACGGCGCTGGCGTCCGCGGTCGCGGCCGTCACCATGGGTCCAGTGGCGGCGTGGCCGGCGCAACTGCTGCCCCACGTCCCCTGCCGCGACACGCGGCCCCGACGGCCGGCCGCGACGCACGAGCCGACGGCACCCCTCACGGCGGAGCAACTATACGTCGTCGCGGCGGCGTTGCTAGCAGACGGCGGGGAGAGCTTCGTCCACCACCACGGCCCGGCGCAAATTGCGGGATGCATACAAGGGCCCCAGCGCGATGCACCAGACCCGTGGCATGCCACACTCCGCGGGCGCACCCGCGTCCGGGGTGCAGGCGATGGCGCACCCCCGCCCGGGCCTAAGCAGGGGGAGGCACTGGTACTGCAGACGGCAGGCTACCAAGCCATCATACACGGCCACGCCGGAGGGTACCGGTCGCACGTCCTGGCCGGAGGCCGATGGACGGTCTGGCACAGCACCGCCAGGCAGGGGGCTTTCCCGCCCCTGCCCCACGTCGACTGGCGACAGGGGCCCACCCAGGCCTACTATATGTCGGCGGACCCCTGGATGCTGGCGGTCCTGCTACACACTGTCAGCGCCCCCAACAAGAGGCAGGAACCGGGGTGGGTCAACCCCCCCACACTGGTGTGGAGCCCCGACCAGGAGGAGCATCTACGGGCCGCGTGGCAGGGAGACGCCATCAGGGCCACGGACGTCCCGGACCTCCACGCGGGGCCCATCACGCACGCCCGCCCAGCGGCTACCCTGGCAGTGGCCCAACGGGGACAGCAGAACCCACAGTGGGTGGTCTGCATGTTCAGCCCGGCGGACGCGCACATCGTCGTCTGCGACCCCAAACGCCTGCCGGGGCCCGAAGCCGTGATCCGCGTGGCAGACTGCACCCGCATGATCATCAAGGCGCTGCGGGAGGGCGAACACCACGCCCTCCTGCTCCAGGTCAGGCTGAAGGACAACGCCCGGGCGGCGAGGCCGGGAGTGTGGCCGGCAGCGGCGCACCCCGCCGACCTGGAGCTCCAGCTGGCGGTCCCGACCACGGTGTACCACTGGCTACAGGCCTTCCACGACCTGCGATGGAGGAGCAAACCCGACCGCCAAATCGGCTCCACGCACTGGCAAACGTGGCTGCAAGCAGACGCGCAGCGCGATGCCGCCCGAGGCCTCGGGCCCGCGCCCGCGACGCGAGCCCTCGATGCGGCGGCCCCGGGCCGCACGCTGGCACCACACACGGTGCCGCTGGCCAACCTGCCCTTCGAACCAGCGGCGGAGGGCGCCATTCGGAAGTCAGTGCAGCTCCCCCCGGCGCGAGGGGCCACGGAGCCGACGAAATGCCCCCTGTGTGCGGACAAGTACTACACCAGCGGGGCAATGCTGGAACACCTGGCGTGGCACGCGGTGCACGCTGCGGCCCCGGCGGACGACAAGGAGGCGGCCGCCAACATCCTGCAGGGGAGAGCACGGAGGTCCCCGTGGCACGCCCCGTACACCCGGCGCCCCCCGCCCCAGGCAGCCGACCACGCAGATGGAGGTGAGGAGGCACCCGGAGCGGCCCCGGGGGCCGGCGGTGCGGCCCCACCAGGGTCCATGTCCATCCCCGCGGGGCTGGCCCCCCTGGCCCCCCTGGCTCCCCCGGTCCCCCGGGCCCCCCTGTGGGCCCCGCTGGGAACGGGCTCAGCGGATGCGGCGCACCCAGATGCCCTGGCGGCGCCAGCGAACCCGGCGGCGATGCCGATGCGGGATAGCTGACTCCAGGAGGACACGACGGGCGACGCCCTGTGGCTCCTCTCGTGGAACCTGCGCAACGGCCTCGTGCCGCCAGACCGGTCCCTCCGGGACACACTCCGGTGGCGCCGGGGGCCGGCGGCCTGCACCGACAAGGAGCACCTCATCACCGGCATGCTGCCCCAGGAGTGGGGCTTTGCCATCATGCTCCAGGAAACGGGGATCGCCACCACGGCGCAGGAGATGCACGTGGCCGCGGCGCTCCGGGACAAGGGGTACACCGCTTACTTCAACAGCCGGCTGGCGGAGACGGGGGCCACCTCCACCTCGAGAGGGGGGGGCCTCCTCACCGCGGTCAGCAGCAAGTACGTGGCGGAGCACGAGGTGCTCAGCTTCACGGAAATTGTCCCCGGGAAGGCCGCGGCCCTGGAGATCCGCACGGACGGGGGAGGCCTCACCCTCATCAACGTCCACGGGCCGCAAGCAGGTTGCTCCCCGTGGGCGGGACGGGCGGCGTTCTGGGCCGACATACAAATGTATGCCACGGCACGCAGCCTCGGCGGGAGGCACCCGGTGGTCATCGCCGGCGACACCAACATCTACATGGATGTCCCCACCAACCCGGCCACGGAGCATTTCCGAGCGGGCTGGGAAGCCTGCGGCTTCCGAAGAGCCGCGGCAGGCGGCGAGGAGGACATGACCCCCACGCTCCACCCGTCCCAGCACAGGGTGGACACCTTCCTGGTCAACGAGCCCCTCCTGCCGTGGTCCCTGCGGGAGAGCGTCTGGGCTCGCGGCATGGCACACCCCCAGGTGGTCGGCTCGGACCACCTCCCGGTCCGCCTGGCCCTGCCGGGCCTCCTCAGCGCAGCGGGACGCGCGGCGATGCCCACCCCCTACAGCCACACGGAGGGCCGCCTCCTCCCGTACGACGCCGAGGCCGCGCCCGTCCAACACTGCCTGTGGGCGGCGGTCACCGCCTCGCAGGATGAACCCTCCCTTGCGCCCTGGCTGGGTCCCGCAGAGCAGCACGACTACGGGTCCATGCCCGCGGCTGCGGTGGACAAGGTGTTCGAACACCTCCACGCGACGCATGACGCCCTGGCGCGCGTGGTGGGACGCCGGCAGCCGTCTCCGGCGGGAACGGACCCGGCGGAGGGGGACCTCCCGGAGAGCGGAAAGCAGCTCCAGGCAGCGGTCCTCCGCTATGACACCCTGGCAGCGCGCGCCCCGGCAGCGTACCAGGCGGACGCGGCCAGGCATGGCATCCGGTCCGAGGCGGCGCTCCGGCTCACGGAGGAACTGCAGGGTGTGTCGCCCGGATTCCGCCCGACCACGCAGGGCCAGCTGCAGGAGGAGCTGGAGAGGCAAGCAGCCGCCCTCGAGGAGGACATTCGCCAGCTCCGCGCCCTCCTGGCGGCAGACCGCAAGCGCGCCATCAAGGACTTCTGGCGCCGCCACGCCCCCAACATCGCCCAGCGATGGAAAGCCGTGCGGGGAGCCATAGAGGTAGAGGCCCCAGGCCCGTCAGGCCTCCGGAACGTGCGGGTTCCCAACACCCAAACGCTCCTCACGGAGGCCCACGACGTGATGTTCGCAGTTCGCGCCTTCTGGCGAGAACTGTATGACAAACGCCCGGTGGACCTCCCGGGTTTCCAGGCGGTCCTCGGCCGCCACATCCCCCGGGTCCCTGAGGGAGCCTGGACACAGGTCCAGCAGTACTCCATGCAGGACCTGAAGTCCGCCCTGGACAAGGCCGATGGCAAGGCCCCAGGTCCTAACCACGTGGAGGCCCGCTTCATCAAGGCCCTCCCAGCACCCGTCCAGTGGCTCCTGGTCCACTCCTACCGGGCCATCCTCCGCGGCGCCCCGCCACCGATGCACTGGAGGGACGCGCACATCTGGCTCAGCCCCAAGGTACCAGGCTCTGCCAGACTGGACGACTACAGGCCCATAGCCCTGGGCCAGCTGGACATGAAGCTGCTCACGGGCCCCCTCACCCAGCGCATCACGGAGGTGCTCACACGGCACGGGGTGGTCAGCGACTGGCAGCAGGGGGCCCTCCCTGGCTCCAACACAGGCCCCCCGCTGTTCATGGCGCAGCGGCAGCTCCAGCGGGGAAGGCCCAACTACGTCTCCTCCTTCGACGCCCGCAAGGCCTTCGACACCGCCCCACACGGCGCCCTCCACCTCATCCTGCGCCACCTCTCCGTGCCGCCGGACGTCATTGACGTCCTGCTCTTCCTCCACACGTGCGCCAGGCTGCGCATCGTCACAGCACACGGGCTGACGCAGCCCGTCTACATGCTACGCGGCGTCCGGCAGGGCAACCCCGAGAGCCCCCTGCTGTACGCGCTCCTCCTGGAGCCCCTGCTCAGGGCACAGGGGCACCGCCTGCGCCCGCCGGGAGGGGCCGAGCACGGCCTCATCCAGGCCTATATCGACGACCTGCTGGTGGTGGCCCACACGCTGCAGCACTTCGTCGAGGGCGTGGAGGCGGTGGCCGCGTACCTGGGGATGATGGGCATGGAGCTCAACCCCCGCAAGTGCGCCATGGCCACCACGGAGGGGGTCCCGGGCCTGCAGCTGCGCCTCTGCCCCCACCTGGAAACCCCGTGGTACTGGGTACCAGCGGCGGACTCCGTCCCCTACCTGGGACTCCAGCTGCAGCCGGACGGGGAGTTCTCCCTGCAGCGCAAGCACCGGCTACGCCTGGCGGCAGTGCACCACTGGTGCCTTAACACCCTCGCGCCACCGAAAGTGGTGCAGGACGTCATCCTGGCGATCCTCGGAGGGGTGACGCAGTACGTCGCCCCTTTCATCGCCGACGACTCCGACACTGCACGCCACCTGGACCACATCACGGTCCAGGTCGCGAAGGACAGGGCACGGTACGCCTTCGACGCCTCGCGGGACAGCCTGCAGGATGACCGGACCCTGGGGCTCACACGGGTGCCCACGCGGTGCCAGCAGGCAGCGGTGGCCCTCGTAGGTACACTCGTCCACCACCGCGCAACCTCCGTGCGCGCCGAGGTCACCAAGATGTTCTGGGAGATAGCCGGCGCGCACGGAATATGCCCCGAGGTGCACTACCCCGTCCCGGAGTTCGCAACTCTGGCGGGAGGCGACTGGGTCCACCGCATACCCCGGGCCCTGGCCGCCCTGGGAGTGGGGATGTACAACCCCATCGCGTGCCCCAGGGCGGCTCATGTCCAACTACAGTCCCCGCCGGGCAAAATCGTCACGCTGCGCACCGCCAAGCTGCGACACCGCGACACGTGCCGCCTGACGGTGCCACACGCAACGCCGTGGCATGGGCACCACGGGCCACGCCACCCCTTCCCCGACAACGACGATCCGTGGCCGACGGCGGTGCGGGAGTGCCTCAACCAATGCGCCGATGAACACCTCCATTATTGCCGCCGTGAGCAAGGGCCCACCAACCACCCCGGGTGGCGCGATGCCCTGGCCCACCTCTTCCACACCACCGGCACACGGGACCCCCGCCTGAGACTCGTCCACCCCACGAGGGCTAAGCAGGACGCCCACACCGGCCCACGGGTGACCCCGGCCTGCACCTCCACGTCGGGGGCTACCGCCGCCGGGACGGCCTGTCCCCCCCCACGCGGGGGGCGGCGTACCACCCGCCAGCGGCCCTCATGTACATCCTCCGCGACGTACTCGCGGAAAGCGAGCACCAAGAGCCTAACGCGGACGTGGCGTGGCCAGAGCCCTTACGCCCCCGGCCCCACGCGCCGACGCCGTTGTGGCTGGTGACCACAGACGACCAATGCACCCAAGCGACGGGACAAGCGCAGCTCCGGGCCGAGTGGGTGATAGTGCAAGTGGGGGCAGGCAAGCCCGAACCCCGTGGGCTCCCCCGTGGCACCGCCCTACTGGTGGCTACGGGGGTGCCGCACGACCCACACATGGCGGTGCACGCACTGGAGGACCGTCCGGAGGACACAGGACACCTGGTGGTACACCAGCGCGGGGGCCCGGCGTGGCTCAAGGAACATGTGACGGCGCTACGGTCCTGGGCAAGCACGGTCGCCGGAGCGGAGATCCGGCTGCACGACCACCCGGCGATCAGCCCAGGCGACACCAGGGCGCTGAGCGTGGACCAACTGACCCACAGCCACCCCGACGTCCGGTGGCACTCCACCGACCTCAACGCGGGGTGGCTCAGCCCCAGCGGATACTACTGGATCCCGGAGGCCTGGGGACACACCTCCTCTGACGCGTCCGGGGGCGGACCCTGCAAACACGCCACCAGCGTCGCTCTCGCCGCCGACCTCACCCGCACGTGGGCGGTGGCCATCTTCGGCACGGTGCCCGACGGAGAGGGGGTGGCCGCCTCCCTCCCCCTACATTACGGTACACACAGACCATGGGTCCACACGGTGGACGCCGAAGTCATCCTCCACCTCCTGCGGCACGCAGATCGCGAGCGAACCACGGGGGTCCCCGCGGGCGCAGCGAAGATGGTCAACCAGATGCCCCTGAGGTGGCTCCGGGACGGCCTGTGCGCGCGGGGGCAACACGCCGGGCACCCGTTCTGGTACGTCCGAGCCACCTCGCACCACAGTGACGCCCTACTGCACAAGGCGGACCGGGCGGCGTCCCAGGACACCGTCTTGCAGAACACGCCCCCGGACCCTGGCCACGCCCAAGTCATCGTCGCCGGCCGTGACGGCCATCTCGATCTACGGCCCCCCACGATGCGGGTGCTCGGCGAGGTCGCGCAACGGGCGCAGACGGACCATGCGCTGACGCACCGGGGACACACACCTTTGGGCGCGGCCCACGCCACGGCCTACGTCCACGCCCGGGACCTCACCGCGGCGGCCACCAACCGCCTGGCGCTGCGGGCCCGAGACGGCCACACGCCGGTGCAGCGCAGGCTCCGCGTCCGGAAGGAGCGGCTCTCCGGCGTCGCCATCGTCCCGCAACCGTGCCTTTTCTGCGGCGGCCCGGAAGAGACCCCGGTGCACATGCACGTGGGCTGCACCCACTCGCGGCTCCTCTGGCCCCACTACCGCCAGGCGGTACACGAGGCGGCCCGCCACCTCCCACCTGGGGACAAGGCCCTGTGGGTGGCCTCGTGGCGCTCCGCAGGCGCCACGTGGACGGAGGTGTTCTGCTCCGGACTGGTGCCCGAGGACGCGGAGGCGCAGCTCCGCGCCATAACCCGATACGACCCGCCGGGAGGGAACTCAGTGGACGATTCCCTCCACCACATGCTCCGGCTGGGGGACTTCGCGTGGGAGCTTCGCAACCACCGGCTGGAGCAACTCCTCCACGAGCCCCTAAGCGCGGCGGCCCGGGCGCACCGGTGGCTCACTGCGGCGGAGGGCGACCACCCTCCCCCTCCCCCGCGCCCTAACAAGGACTTCGTAGCCTCCCTCCGTGTTGTGAATGGCACTCTGGAGTGCCCACTCCAAGAGAGCCCCCACCCGTATCAGGACCTGCCGGGGGGGTTCTCGAGGCACCTACAAGACGCCCTTTTCCCACCGTGGATCATCGGGCGCGGTTCCATGACCGCATGGGAGGCGCGCATCGTGGGGGAGGAGTGGGCGCGGGAGTGGGGCCGGTGGTGCGCCGCCACGCGCGCCCCGGAGACCCCTGCGCAACGATACGCCGCCATCCCGCTCCGGGGGTGGGGGCCGGACACCCGGCCGAGACCCACCATGATCCGCGGGGCGGGGCCTGACCACCCGTGGGACGCGGCGACGGGGGAATGGCTGCAGGCGGCCCCGGGGCCGCAAACGGGATGGACTGGGGACGTATCCTCACTCGTCAGGACGCCCGTCCCGCCCCGCATCGTCCTTCACACCGCCAACGTGCTCCGGGCCACGGAGATACGCACGTGGGGACACGCTGCGGCCACCGTCCGGTGGCACCCCCCAGAGGACGGGGCCACCCAACTCACCGTGGCGCACTTCAAAGCTGGGGGGCCGGTATACGACGACGCCCTGTCCCGGCTGGGCGACACCCAGGGGCCCTTGCTCCTCATGCTCCCCACCGGTATCGCAGCCGCGCTGCGCCAGGAGCTAGACGGTTGCGAAGGGCTGCGAGTGGGGTGGGAGGCAGTCGCGGACGGCACCCTGCTGACCCTCCTCCACAGAGACACCGCGAACGGGTGCCAATGGGACGCGCTGACGCCCCACCTCACCGGGCGCCACGTGTACATGGCGAGCCCCCCCCAGGGGCACCCCCGCCCGGCGTGGGACGACCTCATCGCCGCCTTCCACGACCACGGGATCCTCCCCGGCGACACGTGGCAGGAGGTCCAGCGGAAGACGCTTGGCAAGGACTATCGGCGCCGCGTCCGCGCCCGCTTGCTGGAGATCCGGGACCCCCTCCGACAGAGGTGGGACGACCTCTGGCTCCGCCATCTCGACCCTTGGTCGCCGCCCTCCCACCTCCCACACACCTGCCGACTCTGCGGAGAGTGTGACACGGTGTCCTCCGCAGCAGCGACAGGCGCCAACAGGTGCGCGCGGTGCACCCAGGTAGCCGCGTGCCCCTGGCCCGAACCTCCCGCAGGCCCGCGCAGGCGCACAGAGGAGGAGGCCTTGCGCCGGCGCATCGAGGGGGCACACACCCCCTCGCACGAACAAGCGGGCCCCGCGGGCGCTGCCCTTCTGTGGATCCACGTGCACCTGCGGGACCCCACATCCGTTGCGCACCTGTCGCACGTGTTCGCCCCCTGACCCCCACCCGCCGCCGCCCTTTGCAGAGCCCGCAGCACCATGCCACGGCGACGGGGGGATGGGCCGGGGCACACCAGGGCCCGCCGCAGAGCGCAGGAGGCGGCCATCCGGGGCCTGGTGGCGGACGCGGTGGCGGAGGCAAAAGAAGCGCACGCTGCCGCACGGTGCGACCTGGAGGGCAGTGCGAGGGCATTCCTCAACGAGACCGCCCTCCCGGCCGTCCGCGCCCTGAACGGAGCGGGGGCCCCTACGCTGCTCCCGGCAATGCACCGGATCGTGAACGCCGTCCGGCCGGGGCTCATCAGCCCGGAAGCGGCCCTCTACGGGCACTGGATGGAGTGGCGCGAGTCCAATCGGTCGGGCCGGCCCCTGTCCATGGGGGACACCCTCCGGCTGACGGGAGCGGGGTCTGCCATGTCCCTCCGCAGTAGCGCCCCAGCCCTGCTGCACGCCCTCAGGACGCGCTACCCCGGGGACGCGGTCCCGTACCTGAACCAGGCGCGGGCCACGTACCCGGGGGGAGTGTCCGAGCTGGATGCGGCGCTCCACCTTCTACACCCGCCGGACGAGGACCTGGAGGTGGGCGAGGTCACGGTGTTCGTGGAAGGCGCGGACGAGGCGTCCGCCCGCCCCCGGCCGACCAACCCGGTGTATGACGGCACCGGGCCTACCCCCCCGTACGCCGTCGTCTACGAGGCGTTCCCCAGGGAGCCCACTTGGTGCCCCGCCCTCCCACCAGCGACGCACGCGCCCCGCGGCTGGGCTAATCCAGACCTGTCCCCCCCCCTCTCCAGGACCAGGGGTGCCCACCACAGGGGGCAGGTCCTCTGGCAGGAGTGCCCTGGCACCCCCCTCCTCCTCCTCGTCGTCGCGACCCGCGGGGGCCCGGGGCGGATCCTGGGGATCACCCCCAGCCACCTCTATGGGGCCACACCCGTACCCCGCCCCCCCCTCCCGGCGCCCGCGGCGCGGGACGGAGTACACACCTTCCTGCGCACACAGGAGGTCACCGCCGTTACGGGGGTCCACCTGGTGCGGCTGCCCCCGACACCGCTCGACGACCCCCGGGGGCCCAGGGCCCTGAGCCCCGCCCCAGACTGGGAGCTGTGGCGCGACGCGTGGGCCGCGTGGCTCCCCCGCCTCCCCTCCTAATGCCGGTGGATGGCCGCGGACCCCCGGCCGTGCGGGGCTGATGCCACAGCCGGCCCCCCACCCCCTCCCCCCCTCCCCCCCGCAGAGCACCACACGGCACTGCCCACGGCACGGCACTGATGCACCAGGAGGTAGTGGGAAGGGCGCGCCTGCCACCACGCATGCCTACCAGAGTAACAGTGATGGCAGACTCCGATGGGTCCCTCGGGCGGGACGACCGCCACCACCGCCGGTCCCGCTCCCGCTCCCCCGTCTCCTCCCCAGAGTGGACGGGGGAGACCCTCGCGGAGCGCGAGGAGCGGAGGCTGGCGGAGGCGGCGGTGGTCGGGCCGCCGCCGCCGGCCCGGGAACCTGGGCCAGCCGAGACGGCCGCCCCCGCCGCCCAAGCGGCCAGCCCCGCCGCCCCGCCCCGCCCTGACGCGCAGGAGGCGGAGACCGCGGCGAGCCACGCCGCGGCCCCGGCCGCGGCCCCCGGCACGCCGCCGACAAGGGGGGCAGCCCCGGCGCAGGAGCCGGACGCGTCGCCGAGGGCTGCCGCAGCCGCGCAGGAGAGCAAGCAGGGCGCGCGAGGGGTTGCGACGGACCCCGCACGGGCCGTGGGCGCCTCGCCGGCGGCCGCCGCGGCAGCAGAGGAGAACGAGGAGGGCGTGCGGGGGTTTGCAACCGCGGCCACGGGCGCCTTGTCGGCGGCCGCCGCGGCAGCGAAGAAGAGTGAGGAGGGCGCGCGAGGGGCTGCGGCCCCCAGCACGCCGCGCAAGCGGGGGAAGAACCCCGCACGGGCCGCGGACGCCTCGCCGGCGGCCGCCGCAGCAGCAGCAGTGGGCAGGGAGAGCGCGAAGTACCGCGCCCACGCCAACCCCGCCCACACCCACACCAGCCCCCCCAAGCCGTACCCCCCCAAGCCCTTCCCCCCGGGGCGGGAGCGGCACGTCCGCCCCCCGACGCGCGAGCGCTCGCCGCCGGGCGTCACGCTGCCGCAACTGCAAAGGCAGCGGGACGCCCGGCGAGTGGTCCAGGAAGGGCGCAGCGGCGGGGGGGAGGGGAGCAGCGGACGGTGTGACAGGCAGGGGGCAGGGGAGGGGTCAGGGCACAGGAAGGGCGCGCAGGGGCGCGGGCAGGGAGCCCAGGTGCAGGGGGCGGGGCGAGGGGAGGTGGGAGAGCGAGCGGGCCGGGGCGTGGTGGACGAGAGGCGGGACACGCGACACGGGCAGGGGGTCGGGGAGGGGCCAGGGCACGGGAAGGGTGCTCAGGGGCGCGGGAAGGGTACCCAGGTGCAGGGGGCAGGACAAGGGGGGATGGGAGAGCGAGCGGGCCAGGGCGTGGGGGACGAGAGGCGGGACCCGCGACACGGGCGCGGGACTGGAAAGGGGCCCAAGGGCAAGGGCAAGGGCAAGGGCAAGGGCCCCAAGGGACAGGGGGGACGGGGCATGGGAGCCCAGGGAGGAGGGCGGGGCGAAGGGAGGGGGGCAGAGGGCGGAGCGCCCCCGCAACCGGACGTGCAGCCGGTGAGGTGCATCCCCCCCGGCATCCAACAGATGCCGGCACACCACACCCACCACCACCACCACCACCACCACCACCACCTCTACAACATCGACCCTGACGCCGGCGAGCTTGTCCCCCCCCAACCCCCACGACACCAGCACCAGCAAGCCCCCCCCGCGCCGAGGGCGGAGCCGGCGCGGATGGCCTCGGCGGAGGGGGGACGGGGCGCGGCATCGGCGCCGCAGGCGCAGGAGCAGCGAGGGGGGCCGGCACGGGGGGCGGAGGAGAGCCGGCCATGGGACCGGGACTGGGGCGCAATCCCGGACCCGCTGGGGGGGGAGACCCTCCCCCTGGTGGGGGAAGTGTACGGGAGGTTGTGCTGGGCCAACCAGGGGACCTCCAGGAGGTCGCGGAACCGGCCCTTCGATGCCGTGCTCCTCCGGAGGGACGGAGGAAACCGAGAGGCACCCCCGGGGGGGTGGGCGGCCCCAGAGGACCACGAGAGGGTCCTCAGGTCAGTGATCCGGGCGGCGTGGCCCGACAGGGAGCCGACGTGGCCGGCCTTCCTGGAAGGGGGAGCGGTGCTCCGCATCACGGATGCGGACGCCAACAACTGGCTCCCCCGGGCTTTGCGTAGCGCCCTCGCCCACTGGCGCTACCGCCGGCACAACCCGCCGCCGCCGCAGCCCCAGCCCCCACACAAGCGGCGGCGCAAGTGAAGGCCCAGACGGCGGGTACGGGAGGGTTGGGGGGGGGGGATGGGCCCCCTGACCCACGCCCCCCCCACGGTATGGCACGACGTGCGAGGGCGCGCCACCTCCCGCGCGGGGAGGAACCGGCTGCCCCGCAACCCGCTAACCACTGACCGCTAACCCCCACGGCCACCCCCGGCCGGCCGGCGCCGGGGGGGTAAGGGCCCCGGCGAGGGCCTGCGCGAGCATCCGGCTCTCGATAGGGGGGGCGGGTGAAGGGCGCGACCCCCTGGCCAATGGCTGGCCTCCGGGACCAGGACCGCCATGCCGCCCCCGCCCCCCCCCCCCGGCCGACGAGAGGCATCGCCAGGGGGCCAAAGGGCCCCCCCCAACCCCCCCCCCCCCCGCACAGACCCGAGGGCGGGCGGGGAGGCGGCCCCCCCACCCCCCCCCCCCCCCGCACCCACCACAGCAGGGGAACCACAGGCGCGGCCCTCCGCCCCCCCACGGCCGGGGGGGCGCCCCCCCCTCAGGGGGAACGGCGGCGCGATGCGGGCAACGGCGGCTGGGCCTGCTCCCGCGAACCCACACCGGCGTGCCGGAGCAACGCGCACAACGGAGCAGGAAGGAGGCCGCGCCCCACATGACCCTCCCGTAACCACAGCCCGCTCCGAGGTGACAGAGGGAGGGTTTCAAGTCAGATGGGGCCCCCAGGGGGGCGGTCCACGGGCCGCCCCTCACCCCCCCCACCCCGGGGCGGCATTTCAGCCCCGACCGCATGCGCGCGCCGGAAGGGAGCGCACCGGCGACACGGAGAGAGCCAGGAAGGAGTACCACAGGCCGCCGCCTGGAACGAGAGCAGGGAGGCCGCGGCGCGACACCCCCCCCCCCCCGCCCCCCCACCGGCCCGCCAGCCACGGGGGCCCCGGCCCCCACCCCCCGAGGCAGAAGGGATGGACCCCCCCCGCCCGAGAGGGGAGCCGGAGTGTGACCCGCCCCCACGCCCCGGCCGCCGGCTCAAATGGGGGCCGCGAAGAACAAGTGGGCCCACGCCTGCGCACCGGGACGCCGCGCAGATCGTACCCAGAGAAGCCGGGTGGGCGCGAACCGGAATGGTATGGGTGGCCACGCCCCCCATGGACAGCACGACACCAAGTGACGCCCGCTTTGTTGCCTACCCAGGGAAAGCGGCGCGCCACCTCCCGCGGGAGGGAGTGTGGAGACAACAAGCGCGGGGGGAAACCTGCTGCCCCGCAACCCGCTAACCACTGACCGCTGACCCTCACGGCCAGCCCCGGCCGGCCAGCGCCGCGCGGCAACGGCCAGGGGATGAGGGGCCCCAGAGAGGGACTGCGTGAGGATCCGGCTCTCGGTAGAGGGGGGCGGGGGAAGGGCGCGACCCCCCTGGCCGATGGCTGGCCCCCGGGGCCAGGACCGCCAAGCCGCCCCCCCCCCCCCCCTTTTGGCCGACAGGAGGCATCGCCAGGGGACCGAAGGCCCCCCCCCACTCCCCCCCCCCCCCTCCCACACAGGCCCGAGAGCGGGCGGGGTGGCGCCCCCCCCCCCCCCGCACCCACCCCAGCTGGGGAGCCACAGGCGCGGCCCTCCGCCCCCCCAGGGCCGGGGGGGCGCCCCCACCCACAGGAGGAACGGCGACACGGTAAGGGCAACGGCGGCTGGACCTGCTCCCGCGAACCCACACCGGCGTGCCGGAGCAACGCGCACAACGGAACACGAAGGAGGCCGCGCCCCGCATGACCCTCCCGTAACCACAGCCCACTCCGAGGGGACAGAGGGGGGGTTTGCAGGTCAGCTGGGACCCCCAGGGGAGCGGTCCACGGGCCGCCCCTCACCCCCCCCCCTCCCCGGGGCGGCATTTCAGCCCCGACCGCACGCGCGCGCCGGAAGGGAGCGCGCCAGCGACACGAAGAGAGCCAGAAAGGGGTACCGCAGGCCGCCGCCCGGAACGAGAGCGGGGAGGCCGCGGCGCGACACCCCCCCCGAGGCAAGGGGGATGGGCCGCCCCCACCCGAGAGGGGAGCCGGAGTGTGACCCGCCCCCCCGCTCCAGCCGCCGGCCCACGTGGCGGCCGCGAAGAACAAGCGGGCCCACGCCTGCGCACCGGGACGCCGCACAGATCGTGCCCGGAGAAGCTGGGTGAACACGAACCGGAGTGGTATGGGGGGCCACGCCCCCCATGGACAGCACGACGCCAGTGACGCCCGCTTTGTTGCCTGCCCAGGGAAGGCAGAGGGACGGAAAGAGGCAGGGCGACCCCCCGCCCTACAGTCAGTCGGCGACCCGGCGGTGCTACTGTCCGCCTCTTACCCCTGTGCACGTCAGTCGGCGATCCAACGCACCCCACCCAGCCCCCTCCCCCCCTGTCCCGACCCCGTGCACGTGGACTGGGGCCTCCCGGCACGCGCAACACGCTTCACAACGCACAGCCCCACCCTCAGGACTGGATTCATAGCCGACGACACCCCTAAGTGGCGTAAGAGACTCCCGCGGCCCAGTAGTGAGAGCGTCGGTCTTCAATCGTCCAGTGCGGGGGTTCGATCCCGGGCGTTGGTACTCCTGGGATCCCTGCACGTAGAGCTCTCTAGTTGGCGACGTGGGAACCACCCCCCCCTCCAGCAACTCGCGCCACCACCGATACCGGTGGATCGGGTGGAGGTCTCGTTCGTTTTACCCCCCACCAAAGAAAAACAAAACACATGGCAGCCACCCACCCCTGCAGCAGTGCGCACCGTCACCTGTACTCAAACAGGTCGATGGGAGGCCTCGTCCGGTATTCGAAGGGATCGGTGGGAGACCACCGATCCCGGGGTTCGAACCAGCTCCTTCGCGGCGCGCGCCTGGTGCGCTACCTCCGGGGCGGCTGCCTTCTGAGATACACTGGCACCCGGGTCACAGAACAAACGCGCCCGCAACTCCCTCCCCCTGTGCTAAGAGTAAGCCCGCGGTAGGGGTGCTCTGCTGGGCCATGAACCGGAACATTGGTGCACCACTCCAGCCACGGTCACCCCAACCCCCCCACGCATCCCGCAGGGCGAAGCTCCGTGCGCATCAGGCTCGTCATGGGAATCCGGCGGGCCGGCGCCTGGACACCAAGTCGACACCTCTCTCCCCCCCCGCAAGAACAGAGCGGGGCCCCCACAACCGCACGCCCGCAACGCAGACCCCGACAGCCCACCTAGTGGACGGGCAGTCGGGGGAAGAGGAGCGCAAGACCCAGAACGCTCCACGCAACGGACGAAGGCACCCCCCCGGGGACGCCCTGCCGCCGCCCCCACAACCCCAAGCCGAGTAGGGGGGAACCGGGACCGGACCGCCCCCCCCCAAGCACGCCAGACGGAGCACGGGACCGGGGCAGGACCACATGGAACGGCCCTACCAGCGCCCAGTGCCGGGACCACGCGAGATGCGCGCGCCACACCACCCAGCGGGGAGCGGACACCGCGAGAGCGCGAGCGCACACACACGAAAAGGACACGCGGGGACCACCAGAAGGGCAACCGGACCGAGCGCGCGGAACGCACAGACCGCATGGAATGGCGTACCAGCGAGCGAGGGTAAGGGACACCCGGACGGGACGGCCCGCCACACGCAGCGCGGGACACGCGGGGCGGGAAGGGGGAAGAAGGGGAGACACAACACCAGGTACCGGCCCGAACCCCCCCGAACCGGCCGCGAGCGCCGCGCACACACAGACGGGACACTGCACCCGCCAAGGCAGTAGTGGCGCACAGCGCCACGCCCCAACCCCTAGGCTAGGCAGCCTCCGCGCCAGCCCAAGGGGGTCCCACTGGCGACAAGCCAGTAGCACGGGCCCGGCGGCGCCGGTGCCCCGGGCGACCACGCATTAGGGGGGCGGCACAGTGGGTAAGCGCCCGCGGCCACGGCCGCGAATTGATGCACTGACCGGGGAGTGGCGAAACGGGGACGCCGGGGAAGGACGGGGCTCCGAGCTCTGTGAACCCGGGGGACTCCGCCACCAGGCAGGAGATGCGTCTTGGAGGGCCCCCCACTAGGGCCCGGTGGGGAGGATATCACCTGGCCCGACCAGGTGGCCCCCCGGGGCCGAAAGGCGTCTAGTACCCGCAAAATCAAACCTCAAACCTCAAACCTTGGAGCGGTCCTTGCGAATCTTCCCTATCGCCCTTGGAATGTCCCATCGGGGGCAATGGATCCACATCAAGCCCTGATGCGGACCCCAGTGCTTCTTCCACGCAGAGTCCTGGGCGCTCCAGTACTTCTCACATACCCGAAGATGGGCGGAGGTTCCTGAAGAGAACGCATCCAGGGCCAGATCCGAAGCTCCCAGGTCCGCAACCACTCGGTTGGCCACTTCCGGCATTACGCCGTACTCCTGGTTTGCTGGCCCAGTTGGCTCAGTGCCCAGCGTGGCTACTTCGAGCTGATTGCGTTTCGGGTGGATCCATTGGCATTCCACATGGTGCTCAGGTGACAAAAGCCACGAGAGCTGGTCGTCCTGGTACAGGGTCATGGAGGCCTGGGCCGGGAGAACGCCGGAGTCCGTCTCCATCATGAAGTCGTACCCAACGATCATGTCCCAGTCCATCTCGGCCTCGTAGAAGCGACCTTGCAGGAGGATTTCCTTGCCGAGGTCCGGGCGGCTCAGCTCACGGTGGTTCACGAACTGCAGCCCAATGGCCGCTTCCTTCGTGCCTCCCACCATGTACGGGCCGTTCGCCACCTTCAGCCTGACAGGTTTCCGACTGTCGGTCAAACACTCTGGCGGAAGTAGGCCAGCCTTGACCAAGCTGACCTGAGCTCCCGTGTCGACCAACAGGTCGAAGACCTTTTCCACTTCCCCGCATAAGGCACGGACCTTAAGGTGCAACTGCCGCTCACGCCCCACTCGGCGCACGGCGTGCAAGCTCAGGATCTCCGGCCGTTCCAGAAGCTCAACTAGCGACTGGTGCAGGTCGTGGACAATGGGCTCAGGCTGCCCATCTGCAGCATCCAGCTGCGGTCCGGGTGATCCTCCGATACTCTCGGATAGATCTTGAAGCACATCAAATACATTCTTAGTCGCGAAGGATGCGCCACCGCGACTGTCCTTCGCTTTGGGTGCCAGACCGGGCCTTCCGCCCGCGGCAGTCCCTTTGTGCTTATCGTTTCCCGACTGGGATGGTGTGGCGCTTCCCAGGACACCATCCTGCGACCGCCCTAGCTGGGGCCCTTGGCTGCAGGGGCTCCGCTAGGGGGCGTCGGTTGTGGAAGTAGGGGTATTCTCCTCGGCAACAACCTCGTTGACACCCTTCCTCTTTCCCCTATTCCTGGGCTTCCTGTCCTTGTCCTTGTTCTTGTCGTACTCGTTGTTCTCCTTGTTCTTGTTGTCCGACCTGGGGACCCAGTTCCTCTTGATCTCCTGGATCTCCTTGGCTAACTCGGTCCCCACCGACATCAGCTTGGAGAGCTCGTCCTTGTCGACCTCCACTTTGGCTTCCCGGATACCCGCGGCTGCACGCTTCTTCGACCCGTGCGCCTTCTTGTAGGCCTCCGTGTCGGCTTGGTGGATGTGGCATGTTCGGTGGTCATGGTTGAAGCCTTTCTTCCTCCCATAACACACGAAACAGCCCTGAGGGTGAACTCGTACGAACTCCCCAAAGGACAGCGGAGGGTCGCCAATGCGGCGAGGGTCCCTCTTCTCCTTCTTCTTCCAACCCGGCTGCAGGGGCTTCTAGCTTCCCCGGTTGCTCCCCGCGTTCAGGTTGCTGGCCACGAAGGCACAAACGGCCATCTCGGCGGGCTCATCGTCGTCGTCATCATCGACGAGAGCTTCATCGCCATCGGCTCCCGCTGGGTCCATGGCAGCTTCCCCGCCAGGCCCCTCGCCAACGTAGTTGACGTCACGGTCGCCGGGCCTCAACCCGCGGGTGTGGTGGAGGTTCCGGTACTCCTTGAGTACTTCCTCTCCAACCCACTCCAGGATCTCGTCGCAGCTCATCCGCGCCGGGATGGCGTGCAGACGGATGGTCTGGCCGCTCACGTCACACTCGTCAAGGCGCCACATCGCGGTCTTCTCGCGATCGCCCGAGACGGTGATGAGGAGAGCGTTCCGCAGGGAGTGCCGTTTGACATCCCGGGCCACGTTCTTCCTCGTCCAAGCCACCACGTTCGTATGATACTCTTTGGGGAGCATCATCTTGACCGTGTGGTTGGACTTGGCCCTCTTGGCTTCCTCCTTGGTGACCCTCTTGATCCATGCTTCCGGCAGCATGGAGAGCAGGCGAGCCTGCTCGTCACCCTCGTTCCAGTCCTCCATTGCCCTCGGAAGTCTCGCCAGTCCCGTAGGCGGATCTCCCGTCCATCATGCTGAAGCTTGATGGACTTCCACCGTTTGGCAGCCACCTGCGGAGCGTCCACCCGCTCCTGCTCGTTGAGGCACTTGTTGGCTTCCTTGAGGGTCTTGATTTTTCCCTCCTTGGTCGCCACGAAGTATAGCTCTTGGAGCACTTCCGGCAGGCGGTACCTGAACCGTCTGAAGACATACTTCTCCGCATCTGCGGGATCCATGTCCTCAGTGACGGTCAGCCCCCAATCGTCCAGCTTCTCCAAGAAGCGGTCGAGGTTGAGGGGGTTGCCATCTTACATGGGGGGCTTGATGTCCTTCAGGTCTTCCCACACGGCGGCATCCGCGGCCTTAGAGACCATGAACGCCGGCCGCGAGGTCGACCGAGGTTCCCATCGGCCTCTCCCACGGACTCCCACGGCTGCCACTTCCATCTCCTCCCCGGTATCCGCGTGGCCACGCCGTGGTTCCTCCATGTACGCTGAACCTAGATGTTCACGCCGTACTCCTTCCAATTATGCCTCCTCATCACGGCGCCGGCGGCTGCGTTCAGCGGCCTCCCGTCGTACACCACGCGGTGGGCTGATGTCGAACTCCTCCAGGTCCACGTCCAGGTCCTCACCTCCGCCGACATCCCACTCCACGTCTCCTCTGGGAACCTCATCCCTGAGTCCACCATAACGTCCACCAGCCATTGGGATTGGCTCCGGGGGCTGGTGCGGGGCGTCGGGGGCGTACCGGTGTCCGCGGTGGAGCACGGCGGTTGTGGTACTCCGAACTGAGCCACTCATCACGCCAATCCTCACTGCCACTGCTGGGCGGCACGCGCTCGTTGCGGCGGCCCGCGCTGTGGTGAGAGGGGGCGCTGAGAGAGGGGGCACTGGCGCTGGGGCGACTCCTGGGGGCTCCGCCGGGGGCGTGGGGTCTGCCTGGACCTGGTCCGGGTCCCCAGCCGTCGTCCGACGAGCCAGACTCCAGGGGTGGGTGGTCGCTGCCGACGCTCCCACGGGCTTCCAGCGCGTCCAACCTCTGCTGCAGGCCGCTGATGACCGTGTTCAGCTGCCTGGTCTCCCCCATGGCGATGTCCAGTTGCCTCTGGGTGGTGGTGGCGACCTTGGCGCTCTTGACCATCTCGATCTTGGCGATGTCCAGCTCCTTCTGTGCGCGCGCGGCGACCCTGGCGATGCGAATCATCTCGCCCTTGCCCGTGTCTACCTCGCGCTCGAGGGACTGGACCCTCCTGCGGAGGTAGACGATCCACCGCCAGGTGGAATCCGGGTCGCCGTTCCCTGGTGGGTCGTCCGGGTCCCTAGGGGGTCCTCCAGGAGGGCCTCCGCTGGGTCCGCCCGGTCCAGGGGGTCCTCCCCCGCCCGGTGGTTCGCCTCCAGGGGGTCCACTTGGTGGGCATCCTGCAAGGGGTCCTGATGGTCCTCCACCAGGGTTCCCGGCGGGTCTCCGCCGGGTCGCCTCGGTGGGTCCGAGGATGGGGGCTTCTTCGTGTAGTCGAAGTCCATGTCATCATCCTCGTCCCTGTCGCCCCACCTAGGCGTCTCGGTCTCGGAAGACTCCGAGCTCCGGTAAGGAGGAGGGAGATCCTCATCCTCACCTTCCGGCTCCATGGGGACGTCTCCGCCTCCTCCGCCAGCCATTCCTCGGCGATGTCGGCGGCCTCGTTCATCCCCGTCGCTGGCGGTGAAGAAGGGGTTGGAGTCGTGGGGGTGTCCACCCGCTGGCCTCCGTGGCCTCTCGGGGGTCTTCCCCTTACCCTTCCTCCGTCGGTAGGCGGTGGGGCCACTGCTCCCACTGCTGCCTGTGTCGACCTCGTCCAGCGTCATCTTGGAGGAGGCGTCCCCTTCGAAAAGCTTTCGAAGGGTCTCCACTCGGGATCCTCCCGGGGGAGTCTCGCGGCGGAACGCGGTGTACAAGGGCTTTGGAAGCATTGTACAAGAGCCGTGTAAGGGTTGTAAAACAGCTGTGTAAAGGCCATACAAGGACTTTACAAAGGGCCGTGCAAGGGCAGCAGCAAGAGGTGGATTTCAGTTTTGCATCATCCTTCAACAATCTGCCAAACAAAAATGGGAGCCAGCCAGCTTCTTCTCAGATGCAAAACTTCCTGGTGCACTAAGCTTGGGGACCAGCCAAGTGCTCTAACGGCCACTAGCAAGCCACGAGCACCGTGAAGAATTTTGAGCCCCTCTGTAGTCTCTGCACAATTCAAAAGAGTCGTCAGGATTGTCATCACGAGGGTAATTTTGTCATGTGGCAAATCCCAGAGGAAATTCACCCGCTAGAAACATGCACTAGTGAAAAGCAAATACCAAGTGAAAAGCAAATCCGGACGGCTAGAAACAAGGTTGCATCACCAAGGCTAAGGCGTCGTTGAGCCGATGGTTAATTTGCCCAACGTGACCACACTTGCTTGCATACACAACCAATTGGACTTGAGCTGAACACGTCACTAGTCTCAAGAAAATCCAGCACATGAAAGAACAAAATAAGGAGATGTTATCCATAACCTGCAAAGTAAAGTCCCTAATGTATCAACAACTGCTCGCGTCCAAGGGCTGCAAGGCTGATGAAGAAAGATGCAAAGTTAAGGTCTGGCTCTAAGTTGAAACCTAGGTCTAAGGGTAAAACTGACAGCGTTGCTCTGTGATAATTGAGGTTCAAAACGCGATGGAACTGTAAAACGTAGTATGTGGATAATTGTC
Source organism: Eutreptiella sp. 'Long Island Sound 2002' (assembly GCA_964036045.1). Classification (NCBI taxonomy): domain Eukaryota; phylum Euglenozoa; class Euglenophyceae; order Eutreptiales; family Eutreptiaceae; genus Eutreptiella; species Eutreptiella sp. 'Long Island Sound 2002'. The sequence goes on from OZ038382.1 coordinate 21,228,334, forward strand.
AAATTTCAGACTGTTACCTGTTTCAGTCCCATTCGTTGCGCGGCTCAATGAGAAGGTTCACTTCAGACTCCGAATTTCCATGGTTCGAATTTGGACGCCCGCGCTTTGGCCCTACCCAGAGGAGCGCACTCTCGCACCAGGCTGAGATACTGTGTTCTCGAATACGGAAACGAATGACCAGCAAAATATGACATATTTGTATAGCCTGCAAAATTCTGCGTTAACATAGGTGTACAATCTCTTGCATCGTCGATTAAGAACCGATTTCTCAATTTGCTGTTGAAGGTTCTTGTATATGGGCTCCCTATCTCCCTGTGTGGTGTCTGGTGCGTGCAAAGGGGTTCATTTCATCTCGAAATGCCCATACTAAGTTAGTTGCCATGTGTGCCCATGACACTTTCAATGCCGTGTGTGTTGGATGTGGGACTTGGAGCACCACCTTCCTCGTTGACAAGTTCACCGACGACGACCGCAAGCATTCAGCACTCCGCGAGAAGCCACAAAAGCGGGCGCATGTGAAAAAACGAAAGGTCATTTGTGCTAGTTGTGCTGCTTTCAATGGTGAGGATGTGCAGAAGAAGTTACATCCAACACTTGGGGACACTCAGATTGCTCGGCTCGAAACACACTACACCGTCGCCGTGTGACAAGCTTCCTTGCAAGCGTGCGAAGGTCAATGGAACAAATGCTGCTGATCCACCACTCTCACAACTATCTACCTCCTCAGAATGCACATCTCACCCATCATCGCAGGCAACTACTGAATCACTGGATGGTGCGGGAATTAATGAGGTTGACAGTTGGAAGGCCAAGTATCGGTCACTATGTGGTACACTAAGTACCATCCGTCAACATTGTTTCCTTCTTAGAAAGCATTGTCACAGCATGCTCTACGTCACCCTTTGTCAATGGAGGAGAAGAGGGCCATGCAACTTCTCTGTGACAGGCAGGAAAGGCATTAGCACGGATTGAGTTCTGTGAAGGTTTGGCGACGCACATATTCCTTTATTTACAGCCCCATATGTGCAACCCCTTCGCCGGAAAATAAAAACTTTTGAAAAGTTGGGAACCCTGGGTTTTTGGACCTCAACCACCACATGGAAACGTCCGTTTTGTCTAATTCCATCAAAAAACCACTTTTTGATTTTTGCAACCCCCTACCGAAGGTGTTTTCCGCCCCCTTGCAACCCATGGGGAGCCCTAGTGACCAAAATTTGCAAGTTGTAGACTTAAAAAAGCGGTGTCATAAAGCGGTGGCATGTCATCATTTCCGTTTTGTGCAGGTTGCAAACCGTGTGGCGGTTGCGCATGAGGGTTGCACACGCCGGTTGTCCCAGTTTCGTAACGTTAGCTTTCTCCTCCTCCACCCCATGTCCGCTGACGATACATACACGTGTCCTCTTGGACGTTGATGGCCGTTCTATATCATACTCGTGTGCTCTTGGACGTTGATGGCCGTTCTATATCATACTTGTGTCCTCTAGGCCCTTGATGGTTGTTCTATATCATACGCCTGTCCTCTTGGACCTTGATGGCTGTTCTATATCATACTCGTGTCCTCTTGGACCTTGATGGTTGTTCTATGTCATACTCATGTCCTCTAGGCCCTTGATGGTTGTTCTATATCATATGCCTGTCCTCTTGGACCTTGATGGCTGTTCTACATCATACTCGTGTCCTCTTGGGGCGTGTTCAGTGGGCGGGAGGGGGTGGGGGGGGGGGGCTCTAGCCGCCCAGCCACCCAGCCACCCAACCACCCAGCCACCCAGCCAGCCACCTTGTCACCCAGCCATCCAACCGTCTAGCCACCATATTGTGTTGGGCCTTGCAAGTTTCTTTTGTCTTTTGTCTTTTGTTTTTTAAGTGGAGTGGTCGGGTGAAGCTATGGTACCCGGCGCCTTGGGTTGGCAACACCAATGTGCCACACTCTGCTGAGCGTAAGGGGGAGCTTGCTTGTGTTTCGCGATTCCTGACATATGTTATGGCCTCGTCCCGCATGGGTGACCATGGGAGGACCCATAAAGGGCAGGCGAATGAGATATGTGCCCGTGGGGTGCGGATTTTTTGCCGCTGCATGCAACCCCCAAAGTCGTGATGTTAGCGGGTTGGGCTTTGTCACGGTGGCATCACGAACGGGCTCCCAACCTCTCGCTATACTCTTGGTTGAAAGTAGAGTGCACATAGTGCCGTAAACTAAATTGCGAGATCTGGACGCACAGTCAGTGGCCCAGTAGCTCCGATGTGTGGTGTGTTTCCGACGTGGTGTATTATATTTGGGTTCCGACAAGAAGAACCCCACTTCAGGAGCTCCAAGATACCCGTAAGCTCTCTCTAAGAGCCGGCTGTGAGGTTTCTTGCTTGGTTTGGAATGATGTTATTTGTACGCTAAGAACATGTTCCCTACAGGACAAACACCGTGTGTTCATGCTGTTTCTTGGGAAAGTCTTAGTGGCAAACTAATTTTGTTCATTTCTTGAATTTCATGAATTTTCCGACCCCCGCCCTTGTGGTGGGGGTCTTGCACAGCCCTCATTCGGACCGGCTCGCACAGGTGCGAACGCCGGCCCTCACTCGGACGGTGCAAGTTTCTTTTGTCTTTTGTCTTTTGTTTTTTAAGTGGAGTGGTCGGGTGAAGCTATGGTACCCGGCGCCTTGGGTTGGCAACACCAATGTGCCACACTCTGCTGAGCGTAAGGGGGAGCTTGCTTGTGTTTCGCGATTCCTGACATATGTTATGGCCTCGTCCCGCATGGGTGACCATGGGAGGACCCATAAAGGGCAGGCGAATGAGATATGTGCCCGTGGGGTGCGGATTTTTTGCCGCTGCATGCGACCCCCAAAGTCGTGATGTTAGCGGGTTGGGCTTTGTCACGGTGGCATCACGAACGGGCTCCCAACCTCTCGCTATACTCTTGGTTGAAAGTAGAGTGCACATAGTGCCGTAAACTAAATTAGGTAATTAGGTAATTAGGTAATTAATTTAATTAGTTGCACTACGCATCGGGATGTGGTTATGGGATGTTTGGTCCAGTTGCACAATCACCAACACAACTGCCATTGTAGTGTGTTGTAGCGTCCCCGTGTCCAACTAAGGTCGGCGAGCACCCCAGTGCATGTGTTTTTTAGATAGGAAAAAATGTGTGAACTTGTTGGCATCTTTGCACAACAAATTCACATGCGTCGACAGGACTGGGGATGTAGAATGGCCGAGCCCCATGGCGCGTTGGGGTTTAAAGACGGGACGCGCCACCACTCGCAAACGAGCCCTACTGGCACTGTATGTATGGTATGGTATAGAGAGGCCAAAACATTTTTCCGCGGTTGGTGCATAATTAGGCATTTGTTTCAATTAGGCGTTCGGTTTAATGAGCTTTGCTGCTTTGCTTGATTGAGTGCATGCTGCATGCTAACAAGGTCTATTCCATGCAATGTCCATCTTTGTGCCGTGTTATCTATCTCTATTTTTTGGCATTCTTTGTTGATATTTTTCTTAATTTTTTCCACATCATTTTGATTGGTCCCATTTTAGGTTTTTCTAGTGAATGAGTGATAACTTGTCATCTCCCCACGTATGGCCGTTTTTTCTTCATTTTCCTTGATTTTGGCCAAATTTCCCCCCTAGCCATTTTTGGCCAGCCGTGGCTAGCCAAGGGGGGGGGGAGGGGGGGTTGAACCCACCCAGCCGCGGCTAACCGCGGCTAGGAACACCCCCTGTGGTCTTGTGCTTCGTGCTCGTCCACTCTTCCTCCCTTGGCGGGTTCCCTAGATGATACGGCCCATCAGTGTACATCTTAACTCGATTGGGGTGGGTTGATTGTTGGGGGATGAACCCAAGTGCACGTCGTTCAAAGGAGCGTGGTTTATGGACCACGGACTCGCCAATGGTGCAGGATTGCCGCGGGGGGTTATTCGGTACTCTTCTAGCATACGGTTTGCGAGATGCCGAACCCGTTTGGCCCCCATTTCATCAAAGCCTCCAACCAACAACTTTTCAACATGAACAACTTTGCCACGAAGGCCCAAAAAGGTGGGGCTCAAGATTTTATTTTGTGTTCATTGGACTCCTGCACTACCGAGAATTGCGACACTAGTTTCATTGTACAAAAGTCTTTGCGATTTAGACTTTTGGGATCCTCATAAGGTCTCCATATCATGCCATAGTGGTTATGGGGTAGTTGTCACCATAGTGATTGTGAAGGGCAAGGGTTTGGGGTTAGCTGTGCCACAATGTCCCCAACAAGTTTGGCCCAACTTGAACAAATCCCAAGGTCGGTAACATCTAGAATTCATTTGATGCATAGTTTATGCACGAATCCATGGTAGACCCCATTTTTTTATTTTGCCCCAGACAAGACGAGACAGCGAAGTTTGATGGTTATGGATGAATGATGATTAACATAGGTTGTTCCACAGGAGAGGGGCTATGCGTTGCAGAGCAACAAGACAAACCCTCAGTACGACATCCACAAGGACAAAGTCATTTGATAAAGCTTGTTTGTCGATTTGTTTTTGGCCCATACAAACACAACTTCTGTCAGTTTTGATTGTTGTTTCTGAGTGGTGCATGGGAGTGGTGCGTGATGGTGATGTGTGACAATGGTGTGTGATGGTGGTGCCCGTGATCACTTGTGGTGTGGTGTGAATTGGTAGACAATCATGGTCCGTGATTGTTGCATCATAGTGGTGTGTGATGTTGATGTGTGATGGAATGCGAAGTTGATTCCGTCTTGGACACGAGTTCTTTGCATATAGCCATTTGCGGATGATCCCTTCCACGCCGTTTCCACTACTTGACCAACCACTTTCATTGACCACAATCACAAACCACTATCATGGACCACCATCACAAACCACTATCATGGACCCCATCATAGGATGGTGCGCAAATCGTTGCCCAAACAAGGCACACAACCTATTGATTGATTGATTGCCTACTAGCGCATTGGGCGCTTGGCATGTCCGTGTGATATGCATGTATGTTCAATGTACAAGTGTGATATGCATGTATGTTGAATGTACAAGGTCATGGTCATGCCAGTATGGTACAAGGATACGGCAAGATAACAGAAACCAATGCTTGTGTACATGTGTAGGAGAGCTAGGCAAATTGAACATTGCCGTGCAAGGAAAATTTGCTCGCCCTGACTGACCAATCATGCATTCTTTTTGTTTTGCCCATGCTTGCTCAAGCAATTTCTTGGCTCTATCTTTGATTATTGCTTTTTTGTGGGCCGTGCATTCATCGCTTTGCACTTGCCTCGCACCACAGCCATGAGATAAGTGGGTGCGCAAACCTACTTCAGGCCTATGATGCACATCGATACAGCGTTTTCCACCTCGATTAGGCCTGCATATACCTGTGGCCACAGCATGTGGCCTGCAGCAGTCCATGAGTGAATTTGGGCTCTCCATGAACAGCTGCCAAGCCCGTGGTCATGCCGCTTTGGTGCAATGCTTTTTGGCGTAAAAGAAGATTTCGCACTTACCCCATGCACTCGGTCAAGCACGCTCGAAATCCACTTTAGGATACGGGGGGGCTGAGCATGTTGCATCGGTGATGTGGACACCTGCACCCAGCAATTTGAACTCAGTTTCGAGTGGGTGGGGCAATGAAGAATGGCCAGAGGTCTGCAGAACATGGCAAATTGATAATTTATCGGACATGAAGACTGTGAGAGTTGTGGACAGCCCACAACTGTGGGATATGATTTCAAGCAAGTGGTCTGGATTCAGGAGTAACAGTCACACCCAACCTGGTTTCTTTCAGGTCAGGCCCAGGTTCACACTGCTTGAGACCGACTGACCAATCATGCATTCTTTTTGTTTTGCCCATGCTTGCTCAAGCAATTTCTTGGCTCTATCTTTGATTATTGCTTTTTTGTGGGCCGTGCATTCATCGCTTTGCACTTGCCTCGCACCACAGCCATGAGATTAGTGGGTGCGCAAACCTACTTCAGGCCTATGATGCACATCAACCTCGATTAGGCCTGCATATACCTGTGGCCACAGCATGTGGCCTGCAGCAGTCCATGAGTGAATTTCGGCTCTTGCGTAAAAAAAGATTTCGCACTTAAAGAAAAACTCAAGTATTCTTGAACCTGAAAAATTGATGGGCCCTTACGCGATCACGTCCCAGGGGCGCTCAAAATTGCCCTGTGCCCCGTGCACTCGGTCCAGCACTCTCGAAATCCACTTTAGGATACGGGGGGGCTGAGCATGTTGCATCGGTGATGTGGACACCCGCACTCAACAATTTGAACTCAGTTTCGAGTGGGAGGGGCAATGAAGAATGGCCAGAGGTCTGCAGAATATGGCAATTTGATAAGCACCAAGAACTAATGCAATACCAATTTTAGGTAGTTATCAGACATGAAGACTCATTTGAGGGATGCTGTGTCTGTATTTGTTTGGGTCATGTCCAAAAATCTACGGCACTTTAGCCCTTCTCCACAAGGAAGGCGTCTTGTGCATCATTTGCACAGTGGCAGGCTCCGATGCCATCAAGTGGGTTACATCATCTTCACCTAATGAAGTGTGTACTGCAACAGCACGTTCTGAAACTGCTCAGCCATCTGCACTATGGCATCAGGGCGGTTTTGTTGGCATTCTCTGCTATTCTTTGCTTTGTGCCTTGTTTTTTCGGGGTTTGCTGGGGAATGTGGATGATTCATCTGGTGGGGTGCCCCTAGGAACTGCATTTCTGCCTCCCCTCCCCACCCCCGGCTTTGTGTTCTTTTAGTTTCACCAAAATCTCACTTTTTAGATGGCCAAATTCTGATTTTTTGACGTTTTGAAACATGCCAATGATTTTTTTTAGATTTTTGGTTTTGTTGGAATCTAATTTTTTTTTCGTAGAGAATCTTTTTTTTTAGTTGTGAGAACCTTTTTCTTAGATGTTTTTGCTCATTTCTTAGATGTTTTTGCTCATTTTAGCTGATTTGGCTTAAATTTTAGCACTCTTCTTAGATTTTAGCGCATGTAAGAAAAGATTTCTCATCTAAAAAAAAGATTACCCCGGGGTGAGGCATCCACTTCTGATTTTGTCCCCTTGTTTGGGGACTCCCGAGAATGCAGGGGTTACGTAGCACTTCCGCCCTCTTGTGGGCCCCCGAGGAGGCAGGGTTGAGGCAGCCACTTCTGATTTCGTCCCCTTGTCTGGGGACCCCCGAGAAACCAGGGTTTATGTGGCACTTCCTCCCATAAACCCCCCCCTCCATTCCACCCCCCCTTCATATTCTCGTGCGCAGGGGGCATGGAATCCGGTTTTTGATCCCCCCTCCCGCCCCCCGCCCTATGTTTTGCAGAGCCGCGATGCGCCCATGGCCTGCAACAAATACATCCTCGTCGCCGTCTTGCTTGCTGCGGCCGCATACCTCATGCACGACGCGCTCTACTCGGCGCCCCCCACTCGGCCTTCCAGTCTAGATGCCGAAGGGCTAGTGCAGCTTGAGTATCCCACGCCGTCTCAGGAGGCCCCCGCAGCGCGCCACGCCCCACCGAAGCCGCCCGACCCTCCGCCACTCCACGAGGAGCCGTTCACATTCCCGACGCTGCCGCAGGCCCCGTCGCCGCCGGCGCCTGTGCGGCATTGGCAGCATAAGCCCCAACTGAAGATCGAGTCCAATACTCCGTCGCGAGGTACGGCACATTTGACCACTGTGTGTCCGGAGGGTACGATCCCCGAGTCAAGCCCTTCGCTTCGGATGCCCGCATACTACAGCTCTAACATGGTCCTGCAGCGCGCGATGCCCTACTGCATTGCGGGTTCGGTGGCCGCGCAGAACACTTGCGTCCGGCTCGTCCGCACCGGTGCCGGGCACAGCCGTGTGCACCTCGTGGCGCTGTCGTCGCCCCGGTCTGCGCGTGCTGGCACCCGGTCCCGCTGGCGCATCTGCCTCCCGAAGGAGTACGACACGGGGCCTTTCCGGTTCGTGATTACCGCTGGCCCCGACACCCTCGAGTTCGACAACGTCGTGTATGGGGACGTGTGGGTGTGCGCGGGGCTGTCGCGGATGCATCGCCCGCTGCACCGCAACGCCGCGGCGCCTCCGCCGCGGCACGCGGCGCGCCACCCGGGGCTCCTGCGCGTCCTGCGGCTGGGCGGTGATGCGCGGGGCCCCCCAACGGTGTCCCCGATCGATGGGCAGCCTGTTGGGGGACGCCCGTCGTGGGTCGCGGTTGCGAATGCGTCGTCGAAACACGTCTCGTCCCTGTGCTACTTCTTCGGGAGCGGCCTCTTCGAGCAGTTGCAGGACCGGCCCGAATCCCACAAACTCGTGGTCCCCGTTGGGCTGGTCCAGGCGTCGTCCCCGGAGCTGCGGTCCTGCCCCTGTCCTGCTCGTGAGCCTGGCCTCTGCTTCGCCACCTCTGCCCCAGTCCCCCTGCCCCTGCTTTTGCATTGCCCCTGCTGCAGCTCCCGTACGCGTCTCAGCCCAGCTGTTGTTCTGTTTTGTTGGACGGCCCGTTCGGATCGCCCTGACACTGGCGGTTGCCGGCCAACCATCGTCGGTTAATCGCCAACCACTGGCGGTTAATGACCACATTTGATGGTTTTGTTCCTGTCCGTTGCCCAGTCCTACCCAGCATCCACTCCTCGCCCTGCCTCTGCCCGTCCCCCCTGCGCACCAATCTCTGCAGGTACCGCGCGCAGGCATTCCTTCCGGCGTCCCTGACATCATTCACCGCGGCACGGTGTCACTTCAAGCAGGACCCCAGGGCGGCTGTCGACAGCCCCGTGGGGGCATTGTTCGATGCACTGCTGGCGCCCGCCACGGACTTTGCCGTCGCCGGCCTCATCTACGCGGACCACGGCGACCCCATTCCGGCGGTGGATGCGTGTCTTTTGAAGGTCCTTGCTGTCGCCCTTGACCAGCGGTGGCTGCACCACATGACCCCCCTGCCCTTTGTAACTCTGGGCATGCCCTCTCCCCCCGACCCCGACCCCTTCCCCAGTCGCCCCCCGTCCGACGTGATCCCGACGGTTGACATCACAGAAGATGATGAGCGCATCGGCGCCCGCGCCGCGCAGTTGGTGCGCACACAGTTCTACCGCCCTGATTTTGCCGCGAAATTTGAGCCGCCGCCGCGGCCGGACGTGATCCCTCCGAGAGTCTCCGCGAGCCCCGAGGAGCGCGGGCGGAACAGCGTCCGGCTGGAGTTCGAGCAAGAAGTGGACCTGCAGCCGGTGCCCGGGTGCGACACGTGCTGCAACGCACTACCTTTCGACGTGTGGCTGGAATCAGCGGCCGACTGGAGCCCGGCGGGCGGGGCCCGGGTGCCACAGAACCGCTCGCAGTTCGTCATCACTGCGGCCCAGGCCCCTGTAAAGTTGCGGTATTCATGGGCACATGTCCGGCAGTGTCGGCTCGTGAACCCCTTGACGCAGTGGCCGGCCGCGCTGTTTACCATTACTCTTCAGGATTGAGGCGCGCACACGTTTAGGCAGTGGAATGGAGCAGGAAACGTGGGGCTTTGTTGAATGGCGAAAGTCTTCGTCAGCGTATTGCGGGTCTTCTTTCTCTTTCTCTGCCATTTTTTCTCTGAAGAAATAGGGACTTGGGCGTCTTGGGCAAACAATCAAAATCCGTGTCCAGACCATTGATTTTCTGTGCATTATTTTGTCCGCCTTTCGGCAATCCGGATGGGCGGAAAACAGGTCTTCTCCGCTGCCCAGGCGAGGCCCAAATGAAGTTTTCTCGGCTGCCCGGGCGACGAAGCTTTTGAGCACCGATGCCAATGACACTATTACCACATTCGCCAACCTCTTGTTTGTGATGCACGTGCCCGAATCGTGAAGAAGCACCCTGACCACCAACGCGGAGCTCCTTTGATGCCGGCGCCTCGATTCGCCACTTGTTCGCCGAACCGACCACTGCTGCCGCCCCAAACCGAAACACAAGGGCCGGGGAAAAAGGGCGAATGAAAGATGGAACTGGTGCTAGAAAGCATGCGACTCTTCATTTGGCTCTATTATGGGTGGGACAACAACAATGTGCCGGGGGCGGGGGGCGTGCCAAACCACACCCCAAGTTGTTGTTGTTTGGGGCGGAGGGTCGCATGCCAAATGACACCCCAACTCGAGTCCAGAGCAGAGCAGGTTCAGAAAGAACGGATTTGGCCATCGACCAATTATCCACCCCCCCCCCCCCCCACGAACCAGGTAGGGTACCAGATATGAAAGCCGGTGTGCAACAGTCATGCGTCTCTGGCTGAACCGGTTCCCATGCTCTTTGTAAACAGCTTGTCCAACAAGGTCCGTCTTCCGGAGCGTCCGTGTGCTGTCCCTCCGCCTGCCTGATGCAGCCCAACCTGACCAAAACATGCACCAGCGTTCTTTTATGCCCACGGCAAAGGGAGAATTTGCAGAAGTACTCTTGGGAGATACCCATGCAGGGTTCGTCCCCAACCAAAAGCTCACTGGGGGATGCTTTTGTTTGACAAATGATCTGACAAGTTTTAAATCCTAGAATTTAACCCCTTGGGCCATGGTGCGCGATCAGGCGCGCACAGGCGCGCAAGAGGAAACTTTTTTTTACTTCCGGATTCAGCCATGAACCAATGGTGGTCTCATCTGCAGTACCTCCAATCGGGCCCCTATGAGGCTGCCCCTGAGAATGTGGTCCTTTTCAGGCCAGTCAGGATGGGCTGCAGAATCACAATCGTGCTTGCAATGTCACCAAAGAATAAACCAAGCCTGGTCCAAGGCTGCACAGTGGTTGGGGGACGCCCAGATCTATGGGGAGCTATGTACAGCCGGCAAGATTTGATTAGTTTTTGCGGCCACTCACTATGCGTTGATCCAGGCCCAGGTTCCATTCAATTCATTCCTTCATATGTGGACCCGCTAACCAGTCGCAGGACCTATCTGCAGGCATCTCCATGGTCCAAGCCTTTTTTTTTCAGATGCGAAATTTCTTTTTTTCCAGCTCTTTTCTTATTTTTTAGAATAAAAAGATTTTCACGAAAAGAAAGATTGCGCGCCAAAAAAATTCCGCGCTAAAAATATTTTTACATGATCATCATGTATTTCTGAAAAAGTTGCACGGGGAGGTTTACAGGGAGTGCTACTGCACCAAGCCAACCCATCAGAGGTAATGCCTGTATTTTGCCAAGTGGGGTACTCAGCCACCTTGGCCAGAGCCCATGTGCAGAATTTCATCTGCCCAGGGAACAGGGGTCCTCCTTCGCTTGGGGACCTATGCAGAGAGTTCATTTGAAAGGACCATAGGTAATGCCTGAACTTTGTAAAGTAGGGTACTCAGCCATGTTGGCCAGAGCCCATGTTCACAATTTCATGTTTTAGGGGAACCAAGGTCTCAGGATTGAGGAAGGGACTACAAGATGGCAGCTGGAGCAAGTGTCTCACTCCGAACCCCCCTGCCCCCCTTTCCTTGTTGCCTTTCACGCCCATGCCTGACTGTGTGATGCACCGACTGCCCCCCCTTTCACTCCAGTGTTTACACCCCATGCCTGACAAGTGGTGCGTACTAACCCCCCCCCCGTTTTTGTACTAAGAACCCCCCCCCCCCTTTTGTACTAAAAAAACCCTTCGCTCTAAAATGTACTAACCCCCCCCCCCTGGGGGGGTTTTAGTATTAAAGGGTTTTTTTGTTGCGCGCAAGGGGGGGTTAGTACATTTCAGTGGGGTTTTTTGGAACATTTCAGGGGGGTTTTCAGTATGTTTTGGGGTTTTTTTTTGGTACATGCCGGGGGGTTTTTAAGTACATTTTGAGGGGGGTTTCTAGTACAATTTTGGGGGTTTTTTGTACGGGTGTTTTCTCCATTACATTGTTTGGGGTTTCCAGCACATTCCAGGGGCTTTCTAGTGTATTTTGGTGACGATGGGCAGGGGTTGTAAAATTTGTCTCCACTTGCCACGGGAGGGGGGGGAAGGGACAGGTCCAAAAAAAATCCGCGCCAAAAAAAGATTTTGCACGAAAAAATATTCCGCCTTGAAATTTTTTTTACATGATCATCATGTATTTCTTCAGTCTGAAGGCGTGGCTGCAGCCAGGCAGCTGGTTGGACGGAATGAACCGGCGGTACCCTCGGCGGCGGTTCGGCTCGGCCGGTTAGGTTCCGGCGGTTCGGCTCGGCGGCGGTGTCGGCCGGCCGATTCGGCCGGCCGGACCGCCGGAACCTACCTGGCCGGTGGTCCGGCCGGCCGGCCGGCCGGCCGAACTGCCGCCCGGCGGTCCGGCCGGCCGACTCGGCCGGCCGAACCGCCGGGCCGTTCCGACGCACCCCCCCCACCACCCCCCAAGGATCCCCGGGTTAGGCACCCTTTTTTTTCACCCACCTTCACAAATTGGGGACCGAGAATGCAAGGGTCCTTGGAGGCGGTGCACACAAAAGGTGGTCTATAGCCACCGCAGGAGTCATGTTATTTAAGGGGCCACAGGCAAGGCGGTACACACAGAAGGCGGTGCCTACACAAGGCGGTGCACACAAAAGGCGGCCTGTGGCCACCGCAGGAGTCATGTTATTTAAGGGGCCACAGGCAAGGCGGTACACACAAAAGGCGGTGCCTACACAAGGCGGTGCACACAAAAGGCGGCCTGTGGCCACCGCAGGAGTCATGTTATTTAAGGGGCCACAGGCAAGGCGGTGCACACAGAACGCGGTGCCCACACAAGGCGGTGCACACAAAAGGCGGCCTGTGGCCACCGCAGGAGTCATGTTATTTAAGGGGCCACAGGCAAGGCGGTACACACAGAAGGCGGTGCCTACACAAGGCGGTGCACACAAAAGGCGGCCTGTGGCCACCGCAGGAGTCATGTTATTTAAGGGGCCACAGGCAAGGCGGTACACACAGAAGGCGGTGCCTACACAAGGCGGTGCACACAAAAGGCGGCCTGTGGCCACCGCAGGAGTCATGTTATTTAAGGGGCCACGGGCAAGGCGGTACACACAGAAGGCGGTGCCTACACAAGGCGGTGCCTACACAAGGCGGTGCACACAAAAGGTGGCCTGTGGCCACCGCAGGAGTCATGTTATTTAAGGGGCCACAGGCAAGGCGGTGCACACAGAAGGCGGTGCCTACACAAGGCGGTGCACACAAAAGGCGGCCTGTGGCCACCGCAGGAGTCATGTTATTTAAGGGGCCACAGGCAAGGCGGTACACACAGAAGGCGGTGCCTACACAAGGCGGTGCACACAAAAGGTGGCCTGTGGCCACCGCAGGAGTCATGTTATTTAAGGGGCCACAAGCAAGGCGGTGCACACAGAAGGCGGTGCCTACACAAGGCGGTGCACACAAAAGGCGGCCTGTGGCCACCGCAGGAGTCATGTTATTTAAGGGGCCACAAGCAAGGCGGTCCGGCGGTCCGGCCGGCCGACTCGGCCGGCCGAACCGCCGGGCCGTTCCGACGCACCCCCCCCACCACCCCCCAAGGATCCCCGGGTTAGGCACCCTTTTTTTTCACCCACCTTCACAAATTGGGGACCGAGAATGCAAGGGTCCTTGGAGGCGGTGCACACAAAAGGTGGTCTATAGCCACCGCAGGAGTCATGTTATTTAAGGGGCCACAGGCAAGGCGGTACACACAAAAGGCGGTGCCTACACAAGGCGGTGCACACAAAAGGCGGCCTGTGGCCACCGCAGGAGTCATGTTATTTAAGGGGCCACAGGCAAGGCGGTACACACAGAAGGCGGTGCCTACACAAGGCGGTGCCTACACAAGGCGGTGCACACAAAAGGTGGCCTGTGGCCACCGCAGGAGTCATGTTATTTAAGGGGCCACAGGCAAGGCGGTGCACACAGAAGGCGGTGCCTACACAAGGCGGTGCACACAAAAGGCGGCCTGTGGCCACCGCAGGAGTCATGTTATTTAAGGGGCCACAGGCAAGGCGGTACACACAGAAGGCGGTGCCCACACAAGGCGGTGCACACAAAAGGCGGCCTGTGGCCACCGCAGGAGTCATGTTATTTAAGGGGCCACAGGCAAGGCGGTACACACAGAAGGCGGTGCCCACACAAGGCGGTGCACACAAAAGGCGGCCTGTGGCCACCACAGGAGTCATGTTATTTAAGGGGCCACAAGCAAGGTGGTACACACAGAAGGCGGTGCCCACACAAGGCGGTGCACACAAAAGGCGGCCTGTGGCCACCACAGGAGTCTTGTTATTTAAGGGGCCACAGGCAAGGCGGTACACACAGAAGGCGGTGCGCACAAAAGGCGGCCGGTGGTCCGGCCGGCCGATTTCGGCCGGCCGGACCACCGGCCGAACCGCCGGAACCTACCCGGCCGGCGGTGTGGGCCAAATTTTCGGCCGAAATCCTCAGCGGCGGTCTCGGCCGGCCGATTTCGGCCGGCCGGACCGCCGCCCGGCGGTTCGGTCGGCCGACTCGGCCGGCCGAACCGCCGCCGAGTTTTTCGGCCGAGGACCGCCGCCGAGCCCCACCGCCGTTTCATTCCGATGAGCTGTCAGGCAGCTTCCTCTGTCATGCCGGAAGGCGAAAACAGTGACCCCTCTCTTTGTGAGGGGTACGCGCGTGGGCTCATGGGCCTGGGCCACCCATTGGGTTTCCGGTGCCATAGTCACATATACCCAAGCCGATGACACCCTTTGACAAAGGGGTGGTGCAAACGTCGGACTACTGCACTTCTGCATACCAAACTGTTCGGAGGTGCCCAACATTTTTCCAACGGCATGTTCCAGGCATCTAGCGACGACAGGCAAGGGGGTGGTTCTGTGTCCGCGGACGTCTGGCAGGGAGGTGGGCTAGCATGTGCCGACGTGTGGTTTGCCGCACACTACTAACAAGTGTGGGAGGAAGCAAACAGCTGCAATGGACAGTTTTCACCGCAAAAAGATGTGGCTAAGGGTGCCAGGGCGGCGGCGGGGGGGATTGATACATGGGAAGGGGGGGCTTTTCCTATTTGGCGGACCCAAAACGTTGTAGAAAACGGTGGAAAGGGTTTTTTTTTTAGTACAAAATGGGGTTTTTGTTTGTACAAAATGGGTCTTTTTGTACAAAACGGGTTTTTTTTAAGTTCAAACTGGCCGGTTGTTTAGTACAACCCGGGGGGGGGGTTCACGAAAGGGTTTTTTTTTCGTACAAAACGGGGGCTTTTTTTGAGTGCAAAAGGGTTTTTTTTTTAGTACAAAATGGGGGGTTTAACTACAAACCAAGTTTTTTTTTTTTCCAGTACAAAACGGGTTGTCTTAAATTTTAGCGCGCCTAAAAGAAGCTTTCGCATCTAAAAAAAGCCCCTTGTGGGCCCCACTGGAGAGGAATTGGCTGTTTTTACAACAGCGTGGGTTTGCTGAAAAATTGTAGTTGTAAAGGGGATGACGATCTGTGGGCCAAGCTTGAGCCAGACTTTGGTCAGCATTTGGTGGTGGAATGAAATACATTATGTTTATTGTGTGGCAAAAATGATCTGAAATCATCCAATTCGGAAGATGGGGAAATACACAGGCTTTGTATTGTGTGGATCATGGAAAATGTGCTGGTGGCCAAATTGAGTAGTCTTTGTGGAACGACTTCAAAAGAAAGAGTCTATGATTTTCTCTCCCTGTGTTTGGAGACCTAAACTATTACCCCATCATTCATCGTCAGTTGGCCTTGGTGACCAAGAGTAGTTTTCTTACCAAAATGTATTCAATTGGGGTGGGGTGATACAGGCGGAAACCGGTTTTTTCAGGAGCCAATCGGCACCACAAAGGAGACCCAATTTGGTGCAATATGGATTCATATGTGTTGGTAGTGACCACAGAGTGTTGTGGTGGGTTTCAAAGGTTCAATACCCTTTGCTTTTGCACAGATTATGATTTTTCGGTGCGAAGGTGCGCAGGTGGCATCCACGCAGGAGCAGCCAGAGGTGCAGGAGCCAACACAGCGTGCACTGCACACAGACAGTGATGGTACAGACATGGACACAGACGTGGTGATACCCCATACACACCAACCTATGGGGCCACAAGTGTCACCACAACAGGTCGCCGATGTCTGGCAATGGTGGCGCTAGGAAATCCAGCCATGGCAGAGTGTGATATTCGGTGCAGGGGGACATGAAGCCAGGAGGTTTGAATCCCTAGACATGGTACAAAAATGGTACTATGTGAAGTATAGGTTCGACCACCATTTCCACCACCGTAATGAAGAGGCACCGCCACTACAACCCATGTGGGAGGAAGGAATATTGCACTTTCACACACTAGCAGCACAGGAATGGATGCCGAGAAAAGAGCTGCAAGACATGTATGCAGAGATGTCGTCAGATGACAGCCAAAACTGTCACCCCTTGCTCTGTACTGCATGTGGCCCCCACACAGGTGGGGATTTGTTGGAGAGCACTGTTCCAGGTTTTTTCGAACGTTGCATACACATCAGCATGTGGACACACACACACACACACACACACACACACAGAATACTATGCGCCTGCATGATGTGAGGTACATAGGACAGTACCGGTCGGGAAATAACACGTAGAAACCGACAGCTGGCACGCATGTGCGCACTTCAGCACTGTAAATTGTTATGTGTGCACGTAATGGCTGTTTGAGAATGCCTGTTGTTTTGTGCTTCGCCTACTGTCGCTTCAAGGAAAGGTTTGGGTTCCATATCCAGCAGCCTGCAAAGCATGTGTCGGAAGGCCTAAGGGGGTAAGGGTTCATTGGGTAAAAGGGTGTGCAAGTGATGTTTGGGCTAAATGGCAATGTGAACTCAATGATAAGTAGGAAGTTCGTAGCGAAACAATGGTACCACGGAGGGCACATCACTGCATGGTGTGTCCAAGGCCATACGGCTCAAGCCAAAAACCAAACGACTTCAACGATGCCATTATTTGTATCACGTTAGTGCATCATGGTATTTTCAGCATTTTCAAGAAGCACCAGGGCCAAAGACCGTCAAAACTCAGCCGGTACTCTGGCTTCTCTCAATTGCCAAGAGTGCTGTACAACGAAGGTGCTTTGTATGTTGTGTGCGTTACATACATAGGTGATGGAATCATTGTGCAACTGGTGGAGTGCTTGTACTTTAACTTACCGTGGGCTGTTGGGCGTGTGCTTTTCTTACTTTCCATGCTTTGCCGTGTACGTAAGGCTAATTGAAGAGCCACCGTATTTCGTTTGAAGAGCCACCGTATTTCGTCTGCTTGCAATGTGAACATCACCTTTGCGTAAACCCTTGTGAGACCGCAGAGTTTTTGAGAGGTTTTCGCCTGCATGAGTTCATGCAAATATGTTGTACAAGGTGCACTGGTAGATCCTCCTGGCGGGCGTAAACGGCTGTTGCAGATTTTCCTTGCTACGCCGCGCTCAGTTTGTGTATGGGTGGATGCAAATGTTCCATATGGAGCCTATGCAATTGGGTACACTCCAAGGTTGGCATTACCCTGTCTATAATGTCAAAGAGAGTGTTTCCCTTGGGAGCAGGCTTAATGTTTTGTGCGTGTGTGCCTCGTGGTTGTTTCATTGGGGAGAGTCCGAGATGCGTAACACACGAGCAATTGCAACACGCAAAACAATGGATGCCTTGAAAATCCAGGTCAAAAGTTCCTGCTAGTGGTTGCTTGCATGGTGATCTATCATGTTTGCTCACGTGAAATGCACACACCAAAACTCGCAGGTGAACATGTGAGCAGTTGTCCTTGCTTTCGCGCTATCGGCTTGCTTCATTAGGGCCTTTGGGCAGATTGTTTCGCTTACATGGCAGACGAAGAATGCGTGTCGACTGCGGATGCGCCGCCTCAACCACCACACAGTGATCAACTCGGCGAATCACAGCCAGGGGTTGGTGAGACTTGTAAGCAGACGACAATTTCACAAGTTCCACCATCGAAGGTGCGGTATCGTGATGTGCTTGTGTATTGTAAGTTTCTCCCCTTGGCATGGGGCGTTAAGCATTCCAAAGCACCTAAGACCAAACGAACTGTCGTCCATGCACTTAGAGACCCTAAAAGAGACATCTACTAGTTTTCGTGACGAATTTGTGGATTCTTTGCAATGCACTCAAAACCCTTGGAAACGATTTGTGTTTGAGAGTCTATTTCCGCTTGCATGTTTGTTGTGTATATGTATGTTGAACTGTCCATCGAAGTTGGGAACAAGCCGTGTCCTTTGTTGATATGAAGAAAGCCGTGTGTTTAAAACACCAAATCCCTGGAAGTGCTAGGCGACCAACAAAGATTTCTCAACACCAAGACATGTCAAATTCGATTGTGTTGACCATGTTGTGCTGCAAAGCTTGCGCTTTTTTTAAGGCATGGTGGGCAGACCCCCACCTGCTGCAACGAAATTGTTGCAGCTCTACATCTCGCGGTCAAACGCTCCCAGGCTCATTACCCATGGGACATTAGGCACTGGAGTATCATGAAGGGTTTGAACGATTGTGGAATTGAAGGGTGGTCGGGAATGCTAATCCGTTGCGCCACGTATGGGCAAGCAGATTGCGCTTCACTTTCTCAGGGGATTGGAAGGGAGTTCCAATGTGGATACCAGGACGTGGCCTTGGTGGGGACGTTACAAGACTTGCTACTGCGAGGCCTCGCACGGGCTGCATTGAAAAAAGTCGAAGGCAATCCCTTCAAAGGCATCACGGGTTGCGCACCTGACATTCTCCCAGATTTGGTCTGTTTTATGCAAAAAGGGAGTGAGACGTACGCTCCCAAGCCCGAGCAGGTGTGGCGGAGTCATACGACTCACATGTCCCGAAAATTTTGCGCGGACCTTCGCGGTGTTGTGCTATTTGACCGTGCCATGTTCGTTTGCGTGGGGAAGTTGAGGGTGGGCACATATGGTTTGTGCGGGAGGGGCGTCATTTATGCATCCTCGTTGGGATGCTCGATCTGTGCGTTGTCCGTGGGATGCTCGATGAAGTCGGTCATGTGAACTGTGCTCGTAGTATCTTTTGACGTGGCTTGTCACGTGCACAATTTGCTGTTCATTCCATGCCCCATGCAGCTACAACCAGTGGATGAGGCACAGCCGATATCCATAACGTATATTGCCGCTGTGGATTTGTTGGATCAGTTTTCGAAACACAAGCGCAGTGTTTTTAGTGCAGTCTCCTCTGTTTTTGTGGACGAGAACGAGGGGAAGGTGACCGAAGCGCTGCAGCAGCTGCAGCACAAGAACGTGTGGCCCATGCGACAGCGGGAGATATTGGCGCTGGAACTGATCCGCAACGTTGACAAGCAAGGCAAGGAACACTGCCAGTTTGCTTGTTCTTCGGGTCTGCATCTTGTCATTCTCTGCCATTTCTGGGCGACATACCATTTCTGCGGATTGCTTGCTTATTGTGCATCGATGGTTGGGTTCTCAGCCAAATCCCATTTGCACAAGATGTGTTCAATCCCATCGGTGCGAATGGCAATTTTTTTCATTGCAATGCGAAGAGCGGATCGTGGACCGCAACACAACACCAAACCAGTAATTGTTGTCATCTTACCAGCCACTGTCGTCGGTTGACCGTAAGCCATCGGCCAAGCGCCAACCGATTTATCCTGCCACTCAAAACCTGAGAGTGTCCTTTGTGGGGTTGCCCTAGGGGTTGCCCAGCGCCCTGCTTTGGTGTTCATGCCAGCACCTGGGGGCTCCCCCTTGGGCCCCCTTCCCCCCTCTCCCTCCCCTCCATCCGCTCTACTTCAGGCCATGATACAATATGTTTGGGCTGCAAAGCACAGTTGCAAAACTGTTTGATAAGATATCACTTCAAATTTGAAAAAAAAAAGGTTGCACTGAAGAAAACAGAGAGGACCCAAATAGCACTACTTGCGTGCCGCTTCTTGCGCAAATCCACAAACGAAGAGGCATCCAATGGCCTCTTACTGGCCTGTTTTTGAGGCACCACACCCAGGGCACGGCGCTTTTTTAATTCATCAACGATCCGCAATGCATGCATCCCTCCCGCGAATCCGGCGAATCCCTAGTGGCTAAATTTCGCACCAGTGGCTAAATTTCGCACCAGGTTTATTTCGCACAGCGGCCTGAAAATTGAGCGGGAAATTTCGCAAACATTTGAAATACGAAATTTCCCACAACGAAATATTCCCCCCGCGAAATCCCCCCCCCCTGTATGGATGGATAAGATCATAATTTGAGCCCCTTACTATGGGGTTTTTGCGGCACAAACTGCCGGAGTTTCCCGCCACATATTTCCTTATAAGTAACGATGGTCTCGTACCCCGTCACAGCATCCCTTGCTCATCATGCATGTCGCTTCTTCAACCACGCAGTAACATCCACATTCATCAGTCGGTTTATTGCATAGTAGGTCTTCCGTTCCAACATGTTCACGTAACCCCCCCCCCCCCCCCCATGTCAATGGCTGGGCCATGTTTCTTCTTTCGAGAGGGGGGGGGGGTCCGTTGACACGCTCATGGTGGGTCCATTGACTTGAATTCTCATCCAAAGTCTAGAAAAATTCTTTGTGTAAGCGTTTTCTAACTTGTGCCATCGCTTCAAACGTGGTTTGGACATCTGCTTTGTACCTCTTGCATCTTTGTGGTGGCTGTAGAGCTCACATTGGCCACTTCTTTTTTTTCCCACTTTTTTTGACCTTTTGTCGTCTTGCATGTGCATTGGTGTAGTGCTTGCACATAGTTGTGGGTCACCGTAACCCCAGACAACCACAACATTCCTTGACAGCTGCGACTGGACATGAAATATTGAGAGACACCTCTAGACCTCAAGTCATATCTCCATATGAGCACAAAAATGTTGTGTGCCCGTCACATGCCACTGTAGAACCAAGAAACCCGGCAAAAAAAACCTTTGTGTTACTTGGTAAAACATTCTTGGGGGGGGGGGGGGGGGGGGGTTTGATTCTTCTTTCGAAGGGGGGGGGGGGGGGTTATCCATTGACTAGGTGGGCCATGTTTTTTTCTTTCGGGGGGGGGGTCCATCGGCATTGGAGGTCCATCGGCATTGGAGGTCCATCAACCTGGGGAGGGGGTGGTAAGGGGTTTCCACAGTCCCATTGTCAAAGCATACACCATCCACCCGTCGAAATTTGGCTAGGCCGAGTTTGAACAGGTTGTAGGGCAATGGAGGTGGAGCATGAGGGGCCACCAAGCCATAGGACAGTAAGGGGGAAATGGATCTCGAGGCCAATCAGGGGCCATGGAGTCGGAGGCCGATGAGGGGCCACCGAACTAGAGGACAATTAAGGGCAACATAGCCGTAGGCCAATGAGTGGCCACCAAGCCACAAGACACAAGACAATGAGGGGCCATGGATCTAGAAGCCAATGAGGACAACGGAGCCAGGGGCCGATGAGGAGACCCTGTTGGACAATGACCCATGTAATACATGGAAATGTGATGTCTTGGGCAGGAGACAAAGTAAAATCATCATTGTAGGCCCCCAAATTGGGGTTCACATCACATGCAGCAGACAACGCACTTCGTAGTCTCCTGCTGACATTTCCTGCACCACAGTGACAAACTTGCACATCGTTGCTCTTGGTATATTGAAAAAAGATTTGCAACATGCCCTTTCCAGGTCGTTATGCTATTTGGTGTGCTTATCTGTAAACCTAAAATAAAATAGCACGTCAATTATGTCTTCGCATGTGTTTCATGTCGGGCGGTGGTTGAACCGGGGAGCAAAAATACTCAGACAACGGGCGCTTGGTCATGGTGTAATCTCCAAGACTGAACATACCCCAGACATGCAACAGTAAAAAAACACTCTTGACAAGCAGCAAAGGCGCGGGGAAAAACTTTTACAGGTCACCGACAAAAGTTCCCAAAACCTAGGTTTTCAGCTGTGGGTGGTATCGAGTCAAACAGTTCTTCAACTGTTTTCAGTCCAACAGTTCTTCAACTGTTTTCTTTCCAAGGCAAACTTGATTCGCAGCCCGAGTGTTACGACTTGCAAGGGTAGGAGGCTTTGTTTGTGCAGGAAAAACGTATTTTCCCATCAGGTGCTAAGGTTGTAGGCACTGGGAATTGCACCAAGGTTATTATTCTGTAAGACCACTGCACATACCACTAGAGCACTCACCATCACTGACACAATGCTGCTCAAGAATCACATAAAGCCTAAGGGGTGAAAATTTTTTTGAGAAATTGAGAGAGGTTTTGGTGTCCACATGTTTGTAGCTGCACAACAACCAGAAGGAAGGTGTGTTTGGGGCATGCAATTGAGATCCAGGTCATGCAGGAACCCCCTGAAAATGAAAAATGCCCACCTGGAAGCTCTTGGAAATTCGCAAAACAATCCTGGAACCCGCTGGAATTTGGCAGTGCAACTACCACTAGTAAACAGTACAATCCTGGAAGGGTGCGAAATTTCCCGCGGGATTTTCAGGCCACTGTGCGAAATAAACTTGGTGCGAAATTTTCTCGTGCGAAAAAACCCCAGTGTGAACCCCCCCCCCCCCTTGTACATCCTAGATATGTATTTGTACAATGGAAAACGTTTGGTTTGGGCAAACACTGATTTAGAGGTTAGTGGCAAACTCACCCTTGCTGAAATGGTGTACTGATGGGCCGAACATCGTCCTCCGGCTCTGTGGCCCCACAACCTTGACACAACCTTGGTGATGACCCCAGGTCTCGAGATTAACCCTCGTGGGTAGTGCATGGGGACTAAGACCGGAGACCACTTTGGGAGGCCTTCAACCTTTGCCATTCCTTTCTCCCTCTCCATCTTAAGGGCCACAAAGCAATAGAACAATGAGGGGCAACAAGAGGACACAACCTTCTCATTGGTCTTCCACTCCGTTGCCCCTCATTAGCGTCTAGAACTATGGCCCGTCATCAGCCTCCGGCTCCTTGGCCCCTCATTTGCCTTTGGCTCTGTAACCTCTCATTGGCCTCCGGCTCCGTTGCCCCTTATTGGCCTCTGGCTCGGTGGTCCCTCATTGCCCTCTTGATCCGTTGCCCTTCATCGGCCTCCGGCTCCATCATTTGCTCCTTATTTCCATCTTATATTTGGTCCCCATGCCCCCAAGACACAATTTCATTGAGTTTGCATCTTGGGGGACAGGGACCTTAGGGAGGGTGTGGAGGTCATCCACATGACTGCCCAGTGTCTGGACACCGCACCCTCCGGCAGAACCTTTTTTGAGTTCATTTTCGTTTGCACACTGTCTGACTGTATCCTGTATCTATGTCGAAGTGTGTTGTCATCTAGGTCAGGTATTGTTTGTGTTTTCCATTTTTGAGATTCAGCTCGGCCTGTTTTGGAGAATAAAGATGCACTCAACTCAGATTGTGGAGTCCATTGCCTCATTTGCTTCTGATGCTTCACATGTTTGTTTGTCATTAAATTCACTCAATTTCTCTGAATTAAATTCAGGTCTCAACCCCCCATTTTCAGGCCGCACTTTACGCGGTCCATTGGGAGCTAGCACTTGGCAGCAATTTACATCACCTGGCAAGACCCTTTTTTCTGTCACTTGGCGTCCGTTGGCCGAATTTCTTCTGTGATATTTCCAGCACCTGGCAGGCGTTTGTCCAAGTCGGGTGGCATGTGTGTGTGTATGGCAGATGGTCTGACTGTGTAGCTATGCAACGGTGCACTCTTAGGACCAGTTCCTTCCCAAGTGCTGGCACATGGTACGCCCTGACATTCCATTCACAGATGGTTCCTATCATTTGCCAACACCCAGGAGAGACACCTAGCCCCCGCCCCCCCTTTGCTTTGCACCCCCTCCCCCCTCCCCCCTCCCCCTATTCCCGGTTACATGCAAATGGGATTGCCTTTCAGGAGGGGGACCTGGAACTAGACGCACTTGGCACACATGACGTGCAGCGGCCCCTCTTGAGGCCTGCTTGCCAGCATCCCGCCCCATCTGCAGGTGAAGAGCTCGCGGATCACAAGTCCAAATGCCCAATCCGCCCCATGTCGTGCCCCTTTGCGCCGTGCACCGCGGCGTTCAAGGCGGGCGATTTCCCCTTCCATGACAAGGTCTGTCCCCACAAGCCTCTGGAGTGCCGCTTGAAGTGCTCTCAAAAGGTCTGCCGAAAGGACATGGACGCCCATTGCGAGGGCCCGTGCGACAATCGCGTCATGGTTTGCCCCTTCGCCTCCGTGGGCTGCCAGGAGGTCGTGCTCCAGGGGGTGTTTCAACAGCACCAGCAGCAGTTCGCACCACAGCATTTACTGCAGGTATCCCCCCTGCGCTCTTGACCCAAAGCCCGTGCCGTCTTTGGCTGTTGCCTGTTGCGATGGCTGTTCCCCCCAGCTGCGCTGAGCCAAACAGATCATTTGCTGTCGAGGGTTGTTGGGTGTCGAGGGTTGTCGAGAGTTGTCGAGAGTTGGTGACAGTTGTCGACCGTTGTTGAGGGCTGTGAGGGGTCGGGTTGGACGGTTGCAGGTTGCCAACGGTTGCAGAGGGGCATTGTTGTCGAGACGTGATCCGGTGACACCGGCCCAGGGGCTCGGCCATTCTGGCGCGAGGTGGGGATATTGCAGCATATGGTGTATTGATACCCTACTGTTCCAGTCCATGGTCACTGAGTACAAATACAGGCCCACATACAAAATTCACCTCCAGGATTTCACAGTAAGCATCAAGCAGCCTCCACATTCGGCAGAATAGTGTTTTTTGACCATTGCAAAATTTTTTGGTTGCAATTCTGAATTAGTGACGGACCTTGCTCTTTCCTGTGCCCTGGGCCTTCTGGCCTTCTGCGCTCAAGCAAGTCCCTACACCAGCCCTGATTGAGCTATGCACTGGACACAGCCAATCCCCGCTCACGTCGGAAGCGGGCGGATCTTCCTGGATAGCACATGATAGCACAGGGCAGATTCTTAATGAGGTCTCCTGTTGGACACACATGGCATGTCTGAATGCAGACCTCAAACCCTCCCCTCCCCAAGCTACAATGCAGTGCAGCAAGGCAAAACAAAGAACTGCAAGCGGTGGCTATGACCATATGCCTGTGTCACGGGGGGATATGCGAGCTCAGTATCCGTTGCTCATGGCCAGGCTACAATGTGAACATGTCGGATTCAACGAACAGCAATTAGGTCCAAACACACGGATTATCCATGAGCTCTGGATGAATGTTTCTGAAAGGATTGAAAGACAACACAACTGTACATAGCAATTGCTGTAAGGCGACCTTCGGAGAGGGCATGGCACGCTCTGGCAAAGTGCACTGATGCAGGCTGCGCTCGGACCAGAGAAACAAGCAGAGAACAGCCAGAATCCCGGTACGAAACCGGGAACCCCAGTGGGTAGTAGCAGCACGCCAAGCTTGTCTTTATTGTTATTAACTCTATCCAATACGGAGAGGAGTTGGATCTGTTGCGGGCAAATGCTCAAAGGAGCCAACAACCAAAGAGAGAGTGTGAGGTGCGGAGTGCGGGTATGTGGAAATGTGGAAATGTGGGCCGTGGGGATGCGGGATGAGGTGATGAGGGGGTATCGGGTCATTGGAATGTGGGGATGCGGAGATGTGGAATATGCTGCGGGATATGGAGCGCGGTGGGATCGTGATACAGCATCTTGATATGGGATGTCGCATGTCGGATGTGACATTCGCACTGGGCTGTGGATAGTTGACCTCATCATTCGCCGCAATCAATCCGAGGAGGGCAGACCATTGCTACCCAGAAGGGAATAGCAGAGAGGACTGCGTAATGGTTCAACGGGATCCACCCACATGCCTTGTGTTTGGAAAGCGCACATGCCATGCCCCTCGGGACGTGGTCTTGTTTGTGTTGCTTGTTGTTAATGTCCATGTTTCTCGGGGAAAGAGTGCAGTCACATGTATCTACCGTCACCTATACACTCTCCCCAATGTGGCTTGCGAATTAGTGTGGATTGTTGAGTTTGCTGCTCACCGTTGCTCAGAGCTGCAGTCACCTGATGGCTGTTGGCGCCCCACCCATGCGGTGGTTGGCGATCAACTGACGGTAGATGTTCTACCGACGTCAGTTGGCTGGTAGCTGACAGCAGTTACTGGTCGGTCGGTGCTCTGTTGATGTCCTGACGTGTTTACAAGGGGCGGCTGATCCATTTTTTAGCAAAAGGCCATTAATTTATAAGGGAATTTGCTGCTTCTGGAGTGGCTACTTATGACGGGAGGCTACTGTGTTGTGATGGGAGGCCTTGATGAACAAGGGCGGGCTGCCTGATTTTCGGGGCAGGGATGAAGCGATTTCCAGAGTCTGGCAGGTGTGTTTGTTTGCATGCACAGGATTGAGTTTTGGCATGCAATTATGCGCCCACGTTCTAACCCATTGTCCTGGTCGTTGTTTAGGTGTACCACGTGTTAGGCGAGAAAACCTCCGCCATGGGGCAGCAGATGCAGCAGCTCGCTCAAGCGACCGCCGCCTTGCAGTCAATGTCTCAGGATTCACCGAAGCAGATCAAACAATTCCACAGTGAACTCGCCACGATGCACAAGTCCATGGAGAAGCAGGCGAAGGAAATGGCTGCGATCAAGAAGGAGAACGAGGAGCTGAAGAAGGCACTAAAAGAGGCATGCACGCTGTTGTGCAGAGCTCGGGTTGGAAACAAAGGGACGCCACGAGGGGGTTTGTGCCAGCCCTGCCCCTTCCCACTTTTTTTTAACCTCTTCCATGCACGGGGCTGTACTCAACCCTGCGAATGCATGGGTCTTCCTGGCCACCACTGGACCCAGGGCGGTCTTTACGGACGCGCTGCTTTCCCCCATTCCCTTCCAGACCGTCTTCCCTCCGAATCACCGTCGGGTACCCTCCAACCGCCAAAGAGACTCTGGTCCCCAGGGG
Organism: Eutreptiella sp. 'Long Island Sound 2002'; assembly: GCA_964036045.1. NCBI lineage: Eukaryota > Euglenozoa > Euglenophyceae > Eutreptiales > Eutreptiaceae > Eutreptiella > Eutreptiella sp. 'Long Island Sound 2002'. Next base: position 21,255,001 of record OZ038382.1, read on the forward strand.
CCCGATACGAACCCCAAGGAAGGAAACGCCGCTCGAGTCGCGCCGGGAGTAAAGCCGAAGGTCTTCACCAACAGCCCATCGTGGGTTCGAAGGTGCGTCTTCGGTGTCGGTAACCCTCTGAATCTCGGGCACGGGTTTCCTCCCGGACTTGTAGGCAACGGGGTCCGCTGTCCCAGGACCATTGGGGATCTTGGTTTGAGTGTGTTGGGAGTCAGCATGGATTGGAGAATTCACTTGCAAGTCTGGGTGGAAGAGACGCCGATCGGCCTCAGGTGGTGGGCGGACCAGAAAGGCTCTGTTGATGTCCTGACGTGTTTACAAGAGGCGGCTATCCATTTTTTAGCAAAAGGCCATTAATTTATAAGGGAATTTGCTGCTTCTGGAGTGGCTACTTATGACGGGAGGCTACTGTGTTGTGATGGGAGGCCTTGATGAACAAGGGCGGGCTGCCTGATTTTCGGGGCAGGGATGAAGCGATTTCCAGAGTCTGGCAGGTGTGTTTGTTTGCATGCACAGGATTGAGTTTTGGCATGCAATTATGCGGGCATACACACAAGCCAGCCAACGCATCGGAACGAAGTAAAACATGTTTTCATGAACGCACCTGAGCCACCCACGTGGCGGAAAGCGTTAAATGATGGTCTCGTACGTGGGCACTCTTGCATCCATTGTTCAGAACTCCAAGACTCAAGCGGCGGAGATGCAGAAGGTGAAGGACTTTATCACGTCTTCCATGCAGAGGGCTCAACCACACGCAGAGGCATAGCCTGAGTAGTATGAGACCTGTGTCGCAGGCAGTTCTTCTCGAGTGCAATATGGATACCCTCTGCCTTTGATGTGGCGGCCAAGGATCGCACGACTTGGCGACCTGCAGGGGGACACGGGCTGGGCGGGGGCTGAGAAATGGCAGCTGCAGGCGAAGGTCAGGCGGAGCTGGGGAGGACGACCAGAGATGACAGGTTGAAGTGGGAGGTGAGGGACAGTCGCAGGAATGCACTGATGGTTGCGCTTGGGTGCCTGGGAGAGGGGGCACTGATTTGCTAAAAATTCGGTCAAATCGATTCTGTGCCAAGCATTGGGACATAGTTCCTCGGTATTGTTAGGCTTGCAACTGGGCCCGCCCGGGCTCCCCTCAGCGGCGTTCAGAGAGAAAGGGATTGAACCACGGCATTTTTGTGCGAAGGGCGATCGCTGAAGCAGGCTCTATCTAGCGCAGCGATGGTGAAGGCGGAGGAAGGCGATGAAGCCCAGCACTCTAGGGCATTGCAAACGGAGAACTATGAAGCCCAGACTCCTCGTTCTCCAGGGTCCCAAAGGATGGGCATGTCAACGGGCTCATTGGGACGCCCAGGGCCTTGCCACGAGGCGTGAACAGCCTGAGGATTGCCAGTGAATGTGTACGCGCAGAGGCAGGGCGCAACCGCCGTATGGCACCGTATGGCACCGCACAGTTCCCGAAGGAACTGTCGCACGGTATTGTGCCAAGTGCGGCACACGGCGCGCCGTACGAGGGCGAGCTGCCGGCGGAAGTGTGCGGCGTTGTGGGGCCCACTGCCGCATGCAAGTCTGCGCAATGCGTCAAGGTGGACGGCAAACGTTTGGCGGTTCTCAGACACAGAGGGACGCCCTCCCGTTCGTCCGGGCAGGGACTCCCTGGGGGTGGCAGCGGCAGGCGAGGATAGATGACACTCCAATGACTGCACCCCAGAGCACGACTGGTGTCAGTCAGAGACGCGCCGCAAATGCAGTTTCGTGCAGGGGACCGGCGGTGCAACTGCAGCAACAATCTGTGGACGCGCAAGCCCACGCAGATGTGTCAGATGTGTATGAGCACAGGGAAGGCCCAAATGCACGATTTTTCTCAATCTTGATTCTGACAAAATGACACACAGTTTTCCACCAACTCGAAAGCACAATTGTTTCAAGTCCGCCTGATGTCCCCCCTCGTTTTCTTCCGAGCGGGCGGCATGCATCCCTGGTGTGCATGCGACGGTATTAACCCCAAACCACTGGGTTGCCGTCACCAGTTCTGCTGAAGTTGGCGGGTTTCGTGTTTCATTTCCGCACCTTTGGCCAGATTTCGCAGTGATTTCAACCCAGAGAACGGATGATGCACCGATGATGTTGGGTGTCTGCACATCAGGCCGATCTGTACTATCTGGGCGGGTGACTGACGGCGGTTGGCAGTTGGCCGACGCAATTGGTGGTTATGAGCGGGGTGACGGATGCTGATGTGGATTCGCTGTGCCTGCCGTCCCTGCAGCACGCTACAGAGAGGGATAGATGTATATACTCCGGTAGTGGAGGGTAATTTGCAGGTAGCCGGATTCGAACCCGGTACGAATGTTCCTGGAACCAAGGCCTAATCACTGAGCTACCCGCTCCAGTGGTGGGGTTGGGCGGCCCCTCTGGGTTCAAACACAACCCTTCTCAGAGCCCCTTCTGCGTGTCACTCAGTGGGGCAGGCTGGGAATTGAACCCATGGTGAGACGCCGCCGATTTCATGCCTTTGACCACTGAACTATGGGAATTGGGGGTCAACCGACGGCACTTAGCGGTCAATTGACGCCTCTTGATGTTTGTGTGCAACGGATTCCGGTTTTGTCGTTTTCAGACCGCCCTGCCAATGTTGATCCGGCCGCCAGCGTATGCTGATCGTGCAAGGAATGGTATGCGTGGTGTGGTGGTGGTAGGGCAGCGCCACCTGCCTGGCCGGGGGGGGAGCAGTGGCCAGAACAGCAACGCATGTGTGGATCAACACCCAAGAAGAAGTGGTGTTCAGTGGAAGTGTTGGGATGATTTACAACTTGAGGGCCATTATCGAGCGCTCTCTGAAGATTCTAAGCACCACTGGGTCCTGTGCAGGTATTCACGGGTACCCAGGTCTGAGCGCAGAAGCTTGACGCATACGTACCATGCCGACGAAATGCGGCTGCTGAAAAGAAGGTTGTGAAGAGCTCATAATGCAAGCCCATCAATCCTTTTACATGCTCAAAATTGCAACCAAAACAGAGGGTTCAAAAATGACAGCTTGACCTTGCTGTGAGACTTATTGGTGGGCTTGCAGGTGTGCACATTGGACTGTCACGGCAGCGAGTTTGGGGTTTTATTATGTGAGGGCAGCAGGACATGACAGAGCTGCGTGCAACTTCGTGGCTGACAGAGTGTAGGTTGATTCCGACTTGAGGAACGGGGGGCGAACCTTGTGCCCGTTCTCAGATGGCCCCCTGTTTTCAGAAGATCTCAATGCACATGACCCCCAGGTTTGCTGGTGGCCTCCCCAGGAGCATGCTTGCGCATGCCCCCCTCATGGGCATGCCCATGACTTCCCAATGGGACGCCCTCTATCTCCCTCTAAGCATCTGTATGACCCCCCTTAGCATGCCCATAAGCCCGCCTGGGAGATGCTCGTCCCATCAAGAGTCATGGGTATGCCTGTGACCTCCATATGGGGCTGCTCATGGGCGAGCCTGCAACCTCCTTAGAGAAGCCTGTCGCCTTGGGCATGCCTGTGACCTCCCTCTGCGCATGCCTGTGACCTTCCGTAACTCCCCAACAAGAGGTCCGTTACCTTCATGGCCATGCCTCCAGCCTCCATGTGAGCAGGTTTCTAAGCCAGCACCCTGCGATGTCAAACAACCCCATTGTCCTGCAGTGCCACAACAATGTTCTTCCCCTTGACCCCAGCTGAAGAACCTGTGCCCTGTGTGCCCAGCTTTGTTGGGTTAGGGTCCAGATCAGCAGATCCCCTTCGGGTACCCCGCGACTCTGGTCTGCAGTCTCCTCCTGCACCTGTACCTGCACCGCCACCCCCTGCCTAAGGGCCATCCTTTGCCCCATGGGGGGAATGTCTGCGCTGCATGTACTCAGCGCAACAGTGTGAACTCATGGATCGCATTCTTGACAGGTCGCTCCGACTGATTTTGCTATGGGTACTGTGCACGACAACCAGTGTGCAATGTCTTTTGTATGACCTGCCCCACCTGCTGGTTGAACAAGGTCAGTTGTGGGGGGCAATGGGGAGGGAGGGGGAACAGGAAGTGGATTGCAGTTTTTTTAACCCGGGATGCCCAAACCGTTGTGACAGACCCCCCATCGACGCTACCTAACCCCTCCCAGACCATCAGGTATCGTGTGCCATTACTACTCCTCCGAAGGCGCCTGCCGTGTCTGGTATATATCCGACGACACCCTCTGATTCGGTCAGCTGCGGACTTGATGACCCTCCAAACCAACTACTCTGCATGCGCCACAGGGATTTTTGGGCGTGACAAAATGGCAGTTTTCTTCTGCAGTGGGACCCCCATGAGCATTGTGACAGTTTCCAAGTTGAAAGATGGGATCATACAGCGTCGAGAGGAAGACTTCGATCACGCAATGACCACCCAGTGCTATCACAGCTCTCGGAAAGATGTGCTCACACCTGCTTGCATGAGCCGAGGTAGTGGAGGATTGGCCAGACAATCCAGCCCACCATTGTTGCTCCGCAGACTTGCGTCCGATCTCGGAACTGCACTGATGGTTGAGCCAAGTGGAGTCCCTTTGTTTCCACAGGTTATAGCATTTGCAGACTTACTGTGCGTGTGTGCCCAGACTGTCGATGTTTCTGCCACCTCTTATCTGCTGGAGTGGGCAGTGCCTTCAGAGCTTTCGTGCAGAGGGGGGGGGTTTCGGGCGGGGATGATTTCGTGGGAAAATTTTGTCTTTGAGAGAGGTGGCGGAATTTTCCCTCGCGAAATCACCTCGAAGAGAGGTTGTTAGATCAAGCGCAGGCGCGGGCGTCATATACCCCCCTTTTTTGGGGTCATTCGCGTAGCATACCCCAAGGCATGATATTGGATGTCCAACCCCTTGTAAAATCATTATTTTGCCCAATAAGAGCATCCCCCAATGGATTTTTTGATTTTGAGGCCTCTACCCCCTAAAACTGGATATCACTTTTTTGGGGGGGGTGGGGGGGGGGTCAAAAGTTTTTGCTTAATAGGGTACAAGCAGTGGGGACGCACGGTGCTGTTAACACCGCCAGCGGTCCAATGGTAGGCCTCGGTTCGAATCCTGGTGTGACGATTTTTGGCGCCGCCGCCGGCGGCGGCGCCAAAGTGGGCAGAGAATGGGGTTCGAACCGCCGACTACCCGGATGCCAGCCGGCTGAGTTACCACTCGGCGGCTACCTGGATGGCCTCCCTGCTGTTTGGGGCCGCATCTGCCACTGACAAAAAACCCAAACTTTGTGTATCTGTCTGACTGCCTGCTTGCTAGCTCAGGGACTGATTGGCTGACTGTCAACCTCTCTTCCAGGTGCACTGCCGAAGGCAATAGAATTTGAGGGTGTCGGCAGGGCAGTGAATGCCAAGATGCAAATAAGCAGGCCTTTGCTTAGTGGCTGGTTGATACTATACTGGGGGGCTGGGAGGGGGTCTGAGGGTGGCTGCGAGGGTTGGTGTGGTTTTCCCATGATATTGGGGAAAGTGCAGGTACCCCCCTTGGGGGGGATGTCAGCTCTTTTGGGTGGGTGGGTGGATAGGCATTGTCCATGGGCTGAGGCACATTGTGACACAAGGAGATGCTGCCACTTTGTTCAGACCTGTTTGGCTTTACAATTTTCCCATGGCCATGGCCAGAATGTGAATGTGGGATGGTCATCAGGGACCATCCCAACGCTCAACTTGATCAACTTGGAGGGTGCTGACCGCGCGGTGCGCGTGGTCCGGCATCAACACGGCAAGCACACAATATATGCTCACACTAAAAGTTGCTGAAACGTGGCCAGTGTGCACTGTATGAAATGGTTGGGTGATGCTATTTGTGTGTATGGGTAAAACACACTTTGGGGGTATTATCGGGGGCGAAGTGGTCATGATGCATGCACAAAAGTTTCCCGTTTCAATGTATTTTTTCCGGACAGATCACATGTCCATGTATTCCGAACTGTTGGCATCGGGCACTGGTGTCTTCTATCTTTGAGCCCGCCACCATTGTGGGCTCATCAAAGGCGTCAAAGGCGGATTGTGTGGCAATCCAATATGAGCAGTCCATGTGTACTTACGCATGTGGTTATGTCTCTTGAAACCAAACCCGGACACGTCTATCTCTGTACATGCAGAATTTTTTCTACACATTACATCTCTTTTTTATTGGTCGTGAGAGCCGTGGCTCCATTTTTATCTCAAGCAAAGCACATGTTCCGTTCAGGGTTAGAAAGGTTCGCAAATTGAATTGCCACTGAAAACAGCATCAGTCCACAACATCCGAAACAATCTGCTGTTCCAAACAATTGCCCAAAAACTACCCATAGACCCCCACCAGAATGCAGTGCCATTGGCAGGCCCTTGCTAAGTTATACCTGAGGGGGGGGTTAAATTGGCCTCCCCAGGATTTTGGCTGACCCACCCACCCACCATCAGACCCATCCACCCACCCACCCATATACTCAGCGGGGAGTGGGGGTCACACAGCTTGGACCGCCGCCAACGTTGCCAATAGACATAAAGACAACTGCAAAGAATGAAGGTCCTTGAGCTGTAGCATGGCGGAGGGACGCCATGCCGCTCAGGACAAGTAGCTGTCCCCTATACCCCAAGAGGGTGCTGAAACGCACCGCGCACCACACAGCGCGCGTCAGAGGACGCAACGCCTTAGTGCAATGTGCACCCTGTCGCAAGGTAGGCAGGGATGCGGTGGCCTGAGGGGTTTGCATGCAACAACGGTCTCCTCCACTCCAAAGACCTCATCCCTACGGTGTTGATGGTTGCAGCTGCCCACACCCCCTGCCAAGGAGGCCGTTTTGTGTGTGTGATTTCCCCTCCAGGAACATTTCCCCGGCAAAATATTCCCTGCACAAAATTTCCTCCCTTATGAGACCCACAAGCTTTTATGTGGTCTTTGCAAATTCCCGAACTTGGTCCTCCGAAAATAGGTGTTGTTTAGGGTGCATGCGGGTTATTCAGGGCGGGTGGTGCTGCCCAATGAGGTTGCTAAGGACAATAAAGGGTTATTGAAATCATTGAGGGCTGTCTCGGGTGAATGAGAATTGTCCAGGGTTATCGATGGCAATGAACGGTTGGTGGGGGGTTCCGGGAGATTGTTGTGGGTTGTTACATGTTAAAGCGGCCAGAACACACAAGCTCTCGTTGGCGTCCTTTAACCCACGTTTTCACTGGCATTATAGACGGTTGGGCATTGTCAACGGTCCATGAGGGCTGTTGAGGGTTGTTGAGGGGGAGTGATTCGGAGGGTGACGACCATAGTTGATCCACCGACCGAATTTTTAAAATCTTAGGGCTAAATAATTCTGGGGAAGTTGTGCGTCTAAAGTTACTTGTGCGCGGAAATTGATTTATTACGAAAAAAAACGACACAAACGATCAAAAAAACAACACATAATGACGCGGAATTCAAAATCCATTGACACCACCAGGAAGTACCATTTCTCTATTTTTTTTTTTGGTTTTGGTTTTGGGTTTTTTTGGTTTTTTGGACATTGGATTTCGCGGAAATACAAATTCTGCGTAGCCACGGCACGGCTGCACAGTGCCCGCATGGTGCGCACCGTGCAGCAGCAATCCCACTTCGAGGGGTAGTGGTCTGCAGTTGTCCAGATTTACCACTAGATCCTTCGGATTCCCCATTTGGGTTCAAAATTCCGCGATTCTTGGACGATTTTAGCAGCACATCTGTTGTGTTCGCTGTTTGTCCGCACCCTGCACCCCCTGTGCACGCACCATGCGAACCGCTCAATCCAAAAGGTGTTGGCGACCAACACTGTGCGTGGTCACTGGGGTGCAAATCAATAATTGTGCAGGGTGCACGGGCGCAGCTGCAGCCGCCGTGTGCACGCCATGCGAAAATTCTAGATACTAGAACACCCTGGCCGGACATGTAGCACAGTGTTGCACCATGTGACGCACTATCTTTGTTCGCACCATTTGCAGCTGACTGCCTCCATGTTGTTTTGTGTGTGTTTGGCCATGGTGCTTTGCATTGGGGCCCACTCAAGGCGATTTGTCGCCCCGCCATGACCAGCACTCAGCCTGTGGGCGGTTTTCAGGTTTCGTAACTCCTTCTGTTTTGCTTTCGCTGTGTGCACGTTGTGGCTGGCGGTTGGCTGCGTTTGGGGCATTTCTGGGAGGGCACCATTTGCAGGAAAATTGACAATATCGACATATATTGACAATATCGCCCGCCGTGCGAAGACCCTTTGCGCGGACTGTCGTATGTCGCTGGGGTGTGCAGTTCGTTGCGCCTGCACCGTCCACCTTGTGGTCTTGCAGTGAGTGTCTCTTGTGAGCGGTGCACGATGGCACGGTACTTCCGGGGGCCTCACACATCCGGGGGTCACCTCTCACCCCCGGTCTCGCCCCGCCTGCCCCACATCCTGAAACGAAGGAGGTCCGCCAGCAACCCCGAGGCCCAGGCCCACTCGGAACAGTCGAAGGAGGGCAGCATACTTCCGGACATCACCGGCCTGAAGAGAACAGATATTGGGGCCCCCCAGTTCCAGCCCCTGCTGCGGGCGATTGAGGAAGGGAAGGGGGCGCATGAGATGCTGAGCATCGTCATTGTGGAGGCGCAGGACTTGGTGCGGGAGATCTCAGCGTACGTGCGCGTGGGCCGACGTGGCTTTTTGCAGGAGACGGGCGTTCAGCGTAAGACGCGCAACCCCGTCTGGAACGAGCTGACCTTCACCCTCCGGGAGCCGGGCGCCGTGGTGTCGTTTGAGTTGCGGGACAAGGACAAGGTCGGCTCCTGCACCGTGGGCTGCGGTGATCTCTGCCTCGACGAGGCATTTCTTGCAACCGTGACGGAGCGGCACCCGAAGCCCCACGAGACGTGGGTCGACTTGATGCTGAAGGATAAACCCGCCGGGCGATTGCGACTGCGGGTGGCCCTGGATCCCCGCAACAAGCCGTACCGAATCCTCCACGAGTTCCGGGAGGTTGGCCGGAGCGAGCACCACGATCGGGTGCATTACGTGGAGCCCCAGTTCAGACAGCTGCGCGTGAAACTCAAGCGGTGCGTCGTGGCCACGTCCCCCAGCGCGCAGGTCTACTTGGTCGTGCAGTGCGGGTTGTTCGAGGCCATGTCGGAATGGCATTTTGTGGATGCGATGCAGGCCTCCGATGGGGCCTGGATCGGGTTCAGCGTCCAGCAGCCGGGCCTGCAGAAGGTGGACTTCAATGAGGATTTCGCCATCGGCGTCCCACAGAGGACGCCGGGGTGCACCCTGTTGCCCGACCAGCTGAAGTGGACGAAGGTGGAGATGTCGCTGTACCTTCGCAACGAGCAGCTGCCTGACGAGCTGATCGGGCAGGTCCAGGTCCCCTTCTCGGAGGTCGCAGGCTTCGGCGGCGACCCGGTAGACCCCTCGGCACCGCCGTGGCTGCCCTACGTCTTGGCGCAGCCGCACAAGGCGAAGATCAAGCGGACGGTCAAGGACGCGTTCGCCAAAGTCGCGGACCACGAAGCGAGCGCAGGCGACTCGACCGTGGAGGCCGCGCTGTACTTTGACACGTCGTACGACGAAGAGGCCGGGCCGAGCCTGGGCCCCGCAACGCTGCGCTTCGTGGACTTGCACGTGCCGCGGCTCGCGGAGTGGCACGGCACCTTCTCCCTCTACGTCGTGATCCGGTGCGGGAGGCACTGGGTCCGCTTCTCCCTCCCCAGGGGACAGGCAAAGGTGGACGTGGACCGGCAGTTCGAGTTCGAGGTGCAGGAGCCGCGCATGATGGTCACCGTCGCGGTGATGGCCCGCGACGAGACCGCGACGTCGAACGTGACGGAGAACGTGGCGTCGCGGCTGTCGCGCGCGGACCGGCCCCTCGGGGTGCTGCACCTGCGGCCCGCGTCGGTGACCCCGTGGGTCTGGAACACGAGCACCCTCGAGCTGCTGACGCGCGGGAAGGGCAAGTGCCGGCGCAACGGCACCCTGACCCTGTCCATGTGGTGGAAGATGCCGCTCGGCCTCCAGGTCGTCTCGCACTACCTGAAGCCCCCGCTGCCGGTCCGGTACTACTACGAGCCCTGGACGGCGCAGCAGACGAACCTGTTCGGGCAGTTCCGGAAGGCGGCCATCGTGCTGTACCTGGACAAGCAGCCGGCGCCCATCAAGTCCGACTGCAGCAACACGGTCCTGGCCCACGAGTTCACCAAGTTCGACCGGGTCCTCCTGAAGGCCCACATGAACCGCATGCGGAACGCGGCGGGGCTCCCCAAGGCGCTCAGCCGCCTCTTCAACAAGGTGCGGTACTGGGAGCACCCCGGGCTGAGCGCCGCGGTCAACGTGGCGTGGGTGGCGTTCGTGCATTACCCCCTGGAGGGCCTCACGATGCTGGTGGCGTGCTGGGTCATGGCCCTGGTCTACAAGGTCTGCACCCTCCCAATGGCGCAAGGGCTTCACCAGAAAGACCCCGGGCTCTTCGGCGGGGTCGTGCAGGACGTGTCCGAAAGCGACGGGCCGCACGGGGCGCACGCGCTCCCGCTGCCGCACAACCCGGTGCGCGTGCTGCAGGAGAGCCTGGAGCGGTTCGAGAGCGCGGGGGGCCGGATGCAGACGGTGGCGCACCAGCTGGCGTGCGCCATGGAGAGCGCCAACGGGGCGTTCCTGATGACGGACCTGATCATCACGGCCATCTTCATGGCCGCGAGCATTGCGCTGCTGGCGGCGCTGTGGGTCCTGCCGTTCTCGTTGGTCTTGTCAGTCGTGGGCTGTTACATGCTGCGCCACCCGCGGTTCCGCACCAAGACGCCCAGCAAAGTGCTTTGCCTGGCCGCACGCCTGCCCAACAAGGCCGACGAAGTCATTTATGCGAGGGCCAATTAGAGCGGCTGCCTGCAGCAGGCACCAGCATTCCCATGAGGAATGCACGGATGTCCCCCACATCCTGACAGCAATTGATCCCTCTTATTCTCAGAATCTTTTTAGATTTTTGGGTGTGTGACCACCCCGCCCCCCCACCGAGATACTCACTTTTCGAAAATTGATTCGATCACATACTTACTCAGTCACTGATTTCCCATCACCAGCTGCTGTATTCAAGTGGTGAGTGATGAAGCAAGCATTTTCCTGCGTGCTGCTGCGGAGGACAGGGACTGGATACGGGGAAATTTCGAGGAGTGGCGGCGGCGGAGGAGGTGGGGGCGTTTTCGGTGCGGTGGAGGGCAGCGATGTGCTGACCCCGATAGCGCGATGCCGGTTAGTGATGTACTGCCCAGCAGAGGGATGATAGTGATGGGTATTGGTGTGCTCCCCATCCAGACTCGACACCAGGAGTGGTGTGCTGCCTTGAGACTGCGAGTAGAACCCCCCCACCCCACCCCACGATCTATGATCTATGATCGAAAGCAGCAAACTACATGTTCCTGTGAAAGCTCAGCCGCCTGCCTTGAATCTCGTAGTATCCCTCCTAGTTGCCCTGATTCATGGACGCTTACCTATCTCACCTCTCCAGAATTGCCACTGGTGTCCGATATGTCACACATGATCTTGGAGTTGTGTCCTGCTGAGTCGTGCACTGGGGGCAGCTGGTTCTCGCTGAGTCTCAGGTGCAACAGCAGTGGATATCACTGAGTGGCACATGGTACAGAGACATTCCCAACGAAACCCCCGCGACCCTGCCTCAAGTTGGGGCAAAAACAGTGACCATTTATAAAGAATCATGGTGGGCGCAAACCGGCAAAACGAGGCGGCTGGAGCATCATGGGATGGAGAATGGCTGAAAGGATCCGAGCGGTGCAGTATCCAGCACCGGTTCCATCGGAGACGCCAGCTCACTCGTTCGAACCCACCCACCCGCATCCGCAATTGCACCCACTCCAACACCCACTCCCACAGCCACACTCGCGGACAGACACACCAACGGCCAACCTAAGATCCAGCAGATTGCAAGGTACTGTTTCGGCTTCGTCTACACTGTGTTGGACACCAACAAGTTCACGCACACGGACATTGAGTGGGACACCCACCCCAACCCTATCGATCCGCGTTCCCCACAGTGTGTCGCTGACACATTCACTCACATCAGCAGCGACTCCGAGCGTACGGCCATAGCCAGGGGTGGGTGCAATATTGAGGCAATTATTTTAATGGTAGAGGGAGGCCGGAGGGTCGACAGGGAGAGCTTGAATTCCCACCCGAAACTGAAGTAGACAGCCCACAGCTATTGGGCCGTTGTTCAGAACAAAAATGCAACCAAAGAATGCAAGAGCAATGTGCAATAGGATCGATGCGAGCCAACCCATGCAGTGGGTGACTGTTCAGGGCCACGTTTGACCCATATTGGCCCATGCAAGTTCCAAGAAACCCTTGAAATGGGCAATTTAGAAACTCACATTGCAGTACAAGGGGGCCCCGGGGGAATGCGGGAATTCGGGCAGTTTGGGGGCCGGGCATGCACATGGAAGGGGCTATTTGCATTGGAACCAACCTAGATGATGAACAAACACCTTTGACCACTGTCTAGTGTGTTTTGCACCCAAGTAGTGGTCTCAAGAACCTCTTTTGGGGCCCCAAATACTGCAAAAACAGCCTTGAAAAGCACCCTTTTTGCATACTTTTTCAAGTTCCACCGTCCTATGGTGTGTTTGATAGCCATGGACTGCGTTGGGCACGCTTGTGGGGATAGATGAGGATGAATTGGATCACTTGCAACGTAATTCTTGTCAATGCTTGTATGTGTTCACATGGGTCCAAAATGGCTCCGCTCGTTTAAGAGACATGCCACCTAGCACTCCACCCGCACTCCTCACCTATCAACCCTCCACCGCATTCCCCGCAGAAGATTTTGTGGTGCACCGACAGTCCCAAAATTGCCAATTTCAAGGCTTTTTTGGAGTTTGCACAGGCTCATGTGGGTCCAAGATGGCTCAAAATGGCCTTAAACCACTTGTGTGAGCACCCCAATAGGTCTAGGAACACCTTTGAAAAATCATTTTTGACCATTTTTTTACCCTTAGGCGACCCCATAACCCTACCCTAGCACCTCTGCACGCTGCACCACTCTAATGGGGTATTGAAGGGTGTTGACTGCACATAAATAGCTTGCAAGTAATCCCCGTCATTGCATGGGCTAATATGGGGCAACTAAGGCTCAAAATAGCCTTGTTTGTTTGAGCACCCCAAGTTGTCTAGGAACAATTTTAAAAAAATCATTTTCAACCACTTTTGGACCCACGCGTGACCCCCCTAACCCTACCCTAGGACGTGCGCCGCGCACGCCGGTGGTGCCAATAGGGCATTGAATGGTGTACCAGAAATGCCTTGAAATGGGCAATTTTGGGACTAACAGTGCAGCAAAGGGGGGTCCAGGGGGAATGCGGGGGGGGGGGTTGATAGGGGAGGGGTGCGGGAGGAGTGCTGGGGGGCATGTCTCTCTAACGAGTGAAGCAAGCGAGGAAGGGTTTTGAGGGTGGTATAATGGTCGAAGTGGTGGGAATCGTTTCTGGTGTCCCTCAACATGCATCCCCGCAGCTGATATTCCCTCACCCACCTGCTCGGTCCCAATATTCAGTCTTGATTGAGCTGACCTGTATCCTGCTCTATCCCGCTCCCCCGCCCCTCTGTGTATTGGGGCAGCGACGGAAGGACCTGGCCTCTGTGGTCACGTCGGAACAGCCGGACATCCTAACCCCAACCTGTACACAATCACTCTGACCTGTGTTCTATCCTCTGACCTATTGACATGTACCGGGGTACAAAAGGCAGTGCGGTTCGGCACTTTCGCTGCCTCACATCAACTGCATTATGATTTGACCCCTCCACCTGGCCTATGCACCACCTTGATTCTGGAAATCGAACGTTTCACTGCCAAATGATGCAACCTGGTACTGTACTACCAGCCCACATTGAGGTTAAGATTGGATGAGTCGAGAATTTCTGAGCACCACAATTCAAATGGCAACTGGATTGTCAACGAATTTTATTGGCTCCTTCTTAAAATTCACTACGGTTGGCTTGTCTGCAAGCTGGAGGACTGGGGCAGGGAGTGGGGACCCAGTCCAGTCTTGGTGTGACAGGGCAGAGGCCTCAGAGGCAGAAAGCAGTGGGACCCCTTGCCCCCTCCTCTACCCCGTCCCCTTGGATGCGAACCTGCCTGACCAAAATAGCATAGGCAACTCTCTCCTTGATTTGCCCAAACCTTTGCGACAAGATAATTCGACAGGCGTGCTACGCCGAGCACTTATACTATAATAAGTAAATTTTGTGACTCCATGCCTTGCTCTTCGCCTCGTCACCCTCCCCCCCCCTGCGAGGACAACGACCTTGAGACAACAGTACCCCCGCCCCCCCCCTCCCTCAATGGGCAGACTATTTGGCACATGTGGAACAGCGCAGATCCCCCCTCCTGTTCAGCCGTGTGTCAGCGCGGCCCAAACATCCCGACCCACCGGAAGACGACGAACAGGAAGAAGAACCCATTAAAAGGTGGCGGGAATGGGAACCGGAAGAGGAATCACAAGAGCCCTCGGACACAGAAACCCCCCCAGAGAGCACGCAGGGCACACCTGCGGGACCGAATGACCAGGCACTGCAAACGCGCTCTACCAATGCAGCCGCCCGATCGCCGCTTTGGGATATCGAAGTATGCACCCCCGCCCAAACAGCAAAATGGGCGAGGCTGCACACACCGCTGACCTGTCGTCAGTCCGCATGCCCTGCACGCTAGGAGCAGAGGCGACGCCAGCGACACCTGTAAATGCGACCACGCCGTACTCTGTGGGATCGGCACGAAAGACATTCACATCCACAATGCCCCGCTCCCCCATGTCGCCCAGGGTGTCCATCCAGCTGCCGTCTTTTCTTAATTTAGCGCCAATGGAGGATGCAAAAGGGGAGTCCACGGAACTAGGCCCCCCACGCTCTACTGCGTCCGTGAACTTGACTGCATCTGCTGTAACTTGTAGTATGGAGAGCTCGCAGTGTGTGACAACCTGAACTGCAGCTGATGGCGATGGAGGATTTCGACGGGCTATGCCTTCCAGCTGCTCAGAGAAGCTTCCCCAACCACCTCCTGTATGTTGTATGTAAGTAACCTCCGAACCAGGACCTGGGGGGCCAAGTGGGGCGAGCCAAAGCACGCCTGAATCAGGAGTGACTGCTGACCTGAATGCATTCATCACCCTGTAGAGTCCTAGCAACTGCAACCCCAGCCATTTAGGAAGGAAGCACAGGCCAGAGCACATCGGTGGACCTGAGTGAACTGGAAGCGAGAGTGTGGACAGTAGGCGGTGAAAGCCGTGGGGGGCAGGCGCGGCTGCAGCCTAATACGGACATTGCAACCTGGCCCCCCTCAATGGACTTCCCCTCCGGAAGTAAGAATCACCCCCCCCCCCCCCTGCCTGGTGGTTGTAACTAGAACGCACATATGGGGTCCATTTCTCGAAAACTGCAAACAAGGTGGTCAAGATGAGCTGTACCACCATCACAAAGATGCAGGAGATACAAAAGTATACATCGCTGCTTCAAGCAGGTGCACAGGCCAGAAAATGCCTACACGAAACTTCATGTTTTATGTCTTTCGAGTTTTTGCCCCCCAGCCTGCATGTCACTGGACCCCCCACGCGGAAAGAAGAATCATGGCCCCCCTTGTCACTGGACCCCCCACTGGGAAGAAAGAATCATGGGCGGGGCCATTGACATGGGGGGGGGGGTAGGTACAGGTCAGCATTCAACATTCACGTCCCAAAGCGGGGCAGGTGTTGCTTCCGCAACCTTTGGAACCATGGAACGGCTGTTCCTTTTTCTGGCTGTCCATGAAGGTCAAGTTTTTCTGTGATCTGGGTCTTGGGTACAGTATGCATTCAGTACCTGAATGACTTCAACTGCGGTGATCTTGGGCAGTCCACCAGAAATAAGGCCAATACTCATCCAGACAATCCTTTGTAAGGAGGTCAGAGGGCAGGATGTGCCTGACGGCGGGGTTGGACAGCGAAGGATAATTCGAGGTGCTGTTACAATGCTTTGCCGCATTTGCACGCCACGTGCGGTGATGGATGCTGCAGTGATTCCGAAGACTGATGACCATCGTCAGTCATATGGCCAAACAGCCTTCCGCCAGGCGCATGAATAGCGTGGCATCCTATCTGCGCCCTACACCCACATACAGGGATTCCAAGTTGTCGTAGTTGTCGTGGTTTAATGTTTCATCTGTTTTCCACTGTGTATGCCGACTACTCATGATGCTCCTACCACTACCCTTGTGCAATGTGAGCTATCCACGGGTGAAGTTGTGGGGTGCAAGTTGCAGAGATGGTTTTAGGGTTGACTAAGCTGGTGGGGTCGCAAGTTTCTAGTCTGCTTGGGGGTGTCTCTAGAGGAGAGGAGTGGGCAGATCTGGGAAGTCTCGGGCATTTTCAAAAAAGGAGCGCGCCGGCTGCATGCTGGGCATATTCTAGCTCTCACATCGCACGGCTCGCACACCATGGCCCTGTTGATCTACCGAAGTGGTAAACTGCGCCCTTCTGTGCTGCCAAAAACGAAAGGTTGTGTTCCAGTTACTTTGCCACTTGCCCCTTTCATCCAAACTCTATAGGTGCCCCCCCCCCCCCCAAAAAAACGATGGCCCTCAAGGGGGTTTTGCTTCGATAAGGCATAGCCTATGTGCAACCTGCAGAAGCATCAATATCTCATGAAAGTAACATCCTTGCTCCTCATGATGCTTGACCTCGTGACAATATGACTTGATATTGGTGGAAACAAGGCAAGCGACGACAAGTGCACCTAACGGGACACTTCCATCCCCCAAAACACGCCAAATCAACAAAACACTCCTTCTGAGCACAATCCCACATACCGCTGCTTCACAATCTGATTTTCGGTTTGGTTCAAATTGGCACCAGTGCGCCCTTGGTTTCGTGCCAGATCAGCAGTGAGCATTGGCAGTGCAGGAGGGGAGCCCACACACTCCACAACCAAATTGCTTCCCTTGCTGATGCCCATGGCACCCCACTCCCTGAAGGCAACAGATTGGAGCTCCACAGGAGATTGCACAAAACAAAAGACACAATTTCAAAACCAGTTTTGGCTCTAGACAACTCGACCAAAAGCGGAATCAGGCAGAGTGTGGTCCCCACATATTGACCTCACGATGCCACTTATAGATGCACCATGGAGACCTGCTTACACCACACAGAACCTGCACTTGCTATAGCCTCCAGACACTCACCCAATCCTCTCGCAACAGGCTTATAACATCCCATCAAACACTGACTGCAACTGGACACACACACACACACACACACATACGTACACACGTGTAGAGAGGGCGGACAGGCAGCCATGGGAGCCAGAAATGGACATTGCTGCAGTGCGAACAGAGATGTGGTGTGTGTTAGCGAACGCTGTGATCTTGCTTCAAAAATTGGGCAGCACACACACACACACACACACACACACACACACACACAAGGATCCCCGGCTCACTCAACCGGGCTAAGCGTAGGTCTCACAACCGAAAGGTCGTGGGTTCGATCCCCGGAGCGGGCATGTTTGGAGGCGGGCGGCGGCAGACGTGCGTCAAGGGCATCCTTTCTGGGGAAATCGCCAAATGAGTAGGCCGTGGAGGCCGCCTCGCTGCCGCGAGCACCACCAGCTGTGGAAGCCCCAATACACATACAACACACGGGGCAACATGGCGATGACGGGCTCGTCGAACTCATGCCGTGGAGCTGGCCCGGCGGAAGCCACGGAGCCACCACCCCACTTCCAGGGTGGTCCTGGGGCAGCGAGCCAAGTTCTGGCCCAAGTGCATATCGCACTGGTCGAGGGGTAACACAGGGACGCTCTCACACCCCTGGCCTGCACCGTGGGCCTGCTATGAAGGGGTAAGCGACCCGACCCGAGGACGCCAGTGTGGCCTATACGGGCTCAACCGGGAGACCTGGTAAGAATGGTAAAACCACACACACACACACACACACACACACACGGATCCCCGGCTCACTCAACCGGGCTAAGCGTAGGGTTGTGGGATCGATCCCCGGTTAGGGCATGTCTAGAGGCGGGCGGTGGCAGCCGTGCGTCAAGGGCATTCTTTCTAGGGAAACCGCCAAATTGAGTAGGCCGTGGAGGCCGCCTCGCTGCCGCGAGCACCACCAGCTGTGAAAACCCCAATACACACACAACACACGGGGCGACATGGCGATGACAGGCTCGTTGAACTATTACCGTGGAGGTGGCCCGGCGGAAGCCACGGAGCTACCACCCCACTTCCAGGGTGGTCCTGGGGCAGCGAGCCAGGTTCTGGCCTAAGTGCATATTGCACTGGTTGAGGGGCAATAGAGGGATGCACCCCTGGCCTGCACCGAAGGCCTGCTATAATGGGGAGCGACCCGACCCGAGGACACCAGCATGGCCATACAGGTCCAACCGGGAAGACCTTGTAAAAACTGTACTACCCCCCCCCCCCAACACACACACACACACACATGTAGCCGCCCCTCCCTGCAAAAGAAAAGGACCCCAGTGACCCCACAAGCGCACTGCATGTACCCTGCGGAAAAAACCCTTATCTATAGACATGTGCCCCACAAGCACTACCCCCCAGCACATGGAGGGACCCTGCAGACACACTCAACCACCACCCTAACACAGTAAATAATGGCACACCCCACATCCAATGCGCACTGCCGAGTTTCAGGCCAATGCCACAAACCCAATGGCAATGATGCACAAGCCACAGGGACCCACTCAGCAACTTGATGCACTGTCGGCTGTGGTTCATGTATGTCCCAACCCCTACCCGAACCTGAGCACAGTTCCTGCGTGGCTCCACGAGAGACTCTATCTCACCAGCGGTCTACCAATTTCTATCATCACTGGGGATTGCAGCAACAGATGCGGCAACATCCTACACCCTCCTGGTGGGGGTGTATGAAAAAGCTCAGCGTGACAGAACGGGCATGGAAACACTGTCCAAGCTCAAGGGGGTAGCACGACCCCTCCCAGCCGGCGCGGCAGCTGACCCCTCGCAGCCGGACCCACCATGTCCCTGTCTCCTTAGATGCCCGATCTTGGGCCCAAGGGGCCTGTAGGTGGGGAGGGGGGTCCATGAGGGCACGAAAGGGAGCCGGTATATACAACCAACCTGAATACAAATGCAGTTTTCAGGTTAGAAGGATAGTGAGAATGCTTTTTGCATGTTGCTGGGGAAGGGCACTGTGGCTTGTCCCGCGGTTCAACTCGTTTCGCACTTCGATGGCATGCCCATTGTTTCAGCATCTACTCATTGTCTGGTCAGTAGACCAGTCATGCGAACAGATAGCCGGCAGAACACGTTGTGCGATCAGACACTGAGTCTCAGTGTTGTCGCCCTTCGGCCTCCCTGCCGAGCATACTTGACCCCCACCTCTGCGAGAACAACGCTAAAAGCATGTACAATGATTGGAAACAATACCTCCAGTTGGTCTGACATGGGTGTTTTTTGCGCGTGCACCACTCACCAACTGGCGGCTGTCGAAGCTGCACTTCGCAGGGGTCGTCGGCAAAAATGTAGGCCGAAATACTTCGGTGCTGCTTTTTTTTTTTTTTGCAAACTCAATGATTCTGGAGGTTTCTTGATCCTGCCTGCTTTCTTTTACCTTTATTGTGCTGTTTCGCGTTGTCATGCAATAATGGGTTGGCTACTGACCCAAAAGGACTGGGCTCGATGAGGATGATCGCTGATGAGGTTTTTCGCCGGTGGATGAACGCTGTGGGCAGTCCCTGAGGACCTTGGTGATGGTTTGTGACCGTTGAAGGGTGGCGAAGAGTTGAGAGGGCTGTCAAGGATTGTCGAGCACCGGAGGGTTTGGCAAGTACTTCATGGCAGCCAGGGAGCACTTGGGTGCGGTTGGAGGGAGGGTGTGTGTTTGTAGCAGGCCTTGTTTAGGGGGGAGCCTTAAGTGCAGTGCGCGCGCAGTGCAACTATTTGGGCGTCTGGCCGTACTGGAGACCCATGCTTTGAGATCATAGGGGCATCATCGTTACCCTGTTGCGTAGGTTTTGATGCTTTTTCCACATTGGGGATATAGCATTTTTGGAATTTCACCCAATTTCACCCATTTCCACCCTTTTTCACACTTTATTTGTATTCGCAAGGGCTATTTGGACCATGTCTTTGTGCAGGATACTACCCATCTCTTTGAATTGTGCTATGCCTGTGATTCCAAGCCAAGTCGCATTCGAATTCGCCATCAAATTCTCGTCCGGCCGGTCGCATCAACTTACGAGGGTTGATGTGGCTGGTGAAGCGAAAGACCCGCCGGGGGGTGAGTAGTTCAACTCCGAATAATCTCTTAGCAGAAATTGCCTCCGCGGGGCTGTCGCCACAACGGTCGTCGTATTATGTCGACAAAGGTTTCGATGCACATACGAAAGGAGGTACCCCCGGCCGCCTCCCCCTCTACAGTAGAGGATGTTGAGGGGGGCAACCAATACGCTGTTCATGGCTTTTCCACATGTGCATGATGTGTGTTATGTGAAGGGAAGGTAGTTTGCAACTTTCTTGAGCTAGGGCAGTTTGGGTCACCTAATTCTAAGGGCGTTTCCAAGGGGTGTGCCTGGGGGCTCTTCGGGGGGAACATAGTCTAAAATAGCGTGCAGTGCGCGCGCAGTGCAAGGATTCCCCCTAGGGGAAGTGGCTGCGCGTGCGCACAACGTCCCGAAGGAGTTGTCTGCTGCACCTGGCAGCGAATTTCTCCCTGCGCTATTTTGGGCGCCTGAACTTCGCGAATTAGAGCCACAACTTTGTGATTTGGACGCGCCTTTTTGTGGCGTGTACCGTTGGCCGCTGCACCGTGGGCGCACCGTGCAGTGGCACCGGGTGTCGGGTCATTTTGGAGAGGGTATTGCCTGTTGTCCCTTTTCTGCGTTCAGTCCCATTGACGCCCTCTCCTTCGCTGCCACGTCCGCACCTTTCGGTGCACTTTTCGCTGCGCCATGCGGTGTTGCCGGCCGAAGTTGGCGGGCACGCCAATGATACCGGCTGCGCTCCACCTGGTGGAGTATGGGGGTAATTTCAATTGGTTCCCGGGCCACATGGCCAAGGCGACCAAACAGATTGTCCAGAAGACGAGGTCTGTGGATTTTGTGATCGAGGTCCGCGATGCCCGGCTGCCGTTCGTGTGTCGCAACCCCGATCTTGAGCAGCTCATTCCGAAGGAGAAGCGGGTGCTGGTGCTCAACAAGGCCGATCTGGCGGAGCGCGGGCCTTCGAGGGAGGCGCAGCAGTTTTTCTCCGAGCAGGGCCTACTGACGGTGCTGACGCGCGCCAACAAGGACGCAAACCGGGAAAGCCAGGCCCTGCGGCAGCTCATCCGACGCATTGTCTGGCAATTCAACTTGAAGAGGTCTTGACGGCCTCTTGCGATACTCTTGGCTTGAAGACCCCCCTACCCCGTGGCCAGAGTTTCACTCAAGCTCTCAGTGCCACCAAAGCCCCCCCCCCCCCCCGCCCTCTCTTCATGGCATACCCCAACTCGAACTCTGCCTGCAGCCAAGCGGGAGGCCTTGTTTAGGGGAGAGTGGGTGCACAGTGTGCGTGCAGGGCGCACCGTAGCGGAGGCGTCCCATGACTTGGCGATATCGATTCACAGCCTCGCGATTCTGGATCCGGAAGCAAACGTGTGTTTTCCCGGGTTGGTCCACTGTGCGCGCACCGTGCAGCAGCCCTCTCTTGTTGTTCTGGGCATGCTCCTGGTGCCCCTGTGGGAGAGAAGGGCGGGGGGGTGGAAACGACCGATCGGGCAGACTGTTTGGCGTGCAGCACAGGGAATATGTTGCCTTAGGCATCTTTGGAGATGGGTGACTGCTTGAGAACCCTACTGTTCGCAACTTGTGTTGTACCCCCCTCACATGTCGTCCCCCTCTTGGGAGGGGGGGCGCCACCTTGGCGACCACCAAACATGGTAACGGGGCAAACCATCAAGTTGGATGTTTAAGGGAACGTTTTGGGTGTCTGCGACTGTTTGGGAGTCAAATACGCACATTGGGAAGTGTGAACCCCCATGATCAGTGGTGCCATCTGGGCATCTGGACTGTTTGAAATGGCGTCATCAGAGCCACGGTCTTCAGTGAGGTCGCTGGCGTGGAGTGAGTTTGGCACTGGAGGCGGTGTTGTCCGTGTTGGGGGCTTGGGCTGTGGGTGTGGCGCGAGTTCCACGTGCACCATGGGGTCGTGGTCCAGTGAGGAGATATCTGGTAGTGAGCCAGACTGAGGGTTGGGATCAACGGTAAACTGGGTCTGCCGGAGGAGGGCGAAGGACTGCGAGTTTCATATGTGGTGCTGAGGCATGGCGCTTTGCAACGTGCTCGCATTGTGCCATAGTCATCTGGGATGGTGGTTGGGCCGTTGAAAACCGATAATTATGGCTGCTGTCTTCACCGTAGCCATGAATGTAATGCCCTTGCCAAGGTACGGGGTGGTATGCAACAGCGCTGATGGTGTTTCAATATGAATGGTGGCCCTGTGTCCACCCCCCCCCCCCCCCCTCCCGTCTGCTGGGGAATTGTTACTGTGATAGCAGCAAACATCGCAAACTTGGCAGCAAAGGCACCAAGGGTACTGATTGTTGACTTGTGTCCCTCGACGATTTCCGCTGCCAGTGGGCCTGAGACAAGGATCATATGTATCGGGGTCGGGAGGGGGCGGGCATACACAACATGCAAAGCCATGTATACGTCATCCAGCAGCTTAGAGGCGACATAGCAATTCATCCTACACACCAATATGGTGGTGTGCAGGAGGTCCCTTCCTTCTATGACCCAGAGGAGGATGAGACTACCACATGTTGAAGGCACAAGAACAAGTAGTAGGTTCCCCCCAACACACGGCCCAACACATGTCCCTGGAACATGTCCCACATGATGGAGAAATGGGAACACCGAGACTTCCTGCCAATCTGCATTGGTATTGTTTTACCCCCCCCCCCCCTCTTGCGCATGTAGGGTCTTGTTGAAGCAAAGGGACCCGTTTGAGTATCGTTTTTCTGGTTTTTTCTTGACCAGAAATATGCTCCACAATGCAACATGATGGAGTTGTGTCCTGCTTGTAGAGGGAAAGGGGGGCTGGGTCATGCCTGAGGCAGTTCTTTCTGCTCAAAACAACATCCTGCTTGGCATTGCAACCCAATGCTGTTTGTTTTGATGTGATGTGTAGCAATGGCTCATGGTGCTATTCCTGGCATTGTTGTTACGTACATCCGGTCCACTGGTGATCATGTGCATGCTATTGTTGTTGGTCCATCTTCTCGTGGCGATGACTTCATTAATTTGAAGCTCATGCGGAATTCGCTTGAGATTGCACTTCACGCCCCTTTGAACTGCGTACCAAAGAATAAGAAGCCCAAACCCGAGGCCTGCTCCAAAGCGCAAGCATGCTCAATTGCCAAAGATGAGGCACGAGGTTGGAAAAGGTTTCTATTCCACAGCTCCTGATACCCCCAAAAGATCCGAGACCCCTTCCCCGACCTCTTGTAACGCCTTCCGTCCCTTCTGTGGAATACTGGGCTACGGAGAGTGATTCCAGAGTCTTCTTGTTCACTGTGATCTTGTTGTTCTAGTTTGCTGTTTGCTGTGGTTCTGCTTGGCCCAGGGAATTCAAAACGCTACCGCTGGTGGGGATGGTGGTGGGGATGCCCAACGTGGGCAAGTCGGCCATCATCAACGAGCTGCGCCTGGCGTCCCCCAACAAGCAGGATCTCAAGGGGAGACCGGGGAAGCGCTCCAAGGAGGGTGTGCTTCCTGGGGTCACGCGGCAGCAGCAGCTCATCGAGGTCAGCACCGACCCGCACTGCTCACTCATCGACACCCCTGGGGTGATGGTGAAGCGCATCACCAATAAAGAGGTCGTTGGCCAACCTCCCCCCTCCCCTTCCCCATTGCCAATGCCACCTTTGGCGTACGCCCGAGTCACCGCAACCGGTACCCTGGAGAGGTGGCAAAAGGGTTTTGGGGCGGAAGGGGGGCAGGGATGCATTGGAAGTGGGGGGAACTCCCCCCCCCCCCCCCCGCCCCCCTCCAGGGCGCCTAGCCTACGCTCAGCCACTGTCTCCTTGACGGCAACTGCCAGCTTTCATGGCATTTGCAGGCGACAGTAACCGCCCTAACCGCTTTGGCAGCCTCCTCCAACCGCCGATCTAACCTCATCTGGGGCCGCCTCTGCGTCCCTTCCCTTCTAATGCATCCCAGGGGGGGGGGGGGGTTGGCACAAGGCCTCGGTATCTGATTGTTTGCCTTTGGCGGCGCCTATTGGGGGGGGGGGGCGTAAAGGCGTAGTTAGCATCCCGGTTGGTACTTCCGGATGTGTGCAACTGATCAAGTCTTGGAGAGGGAAATGGATGTATTGTGTGCCTCCAGGTGTCAGGCAACTTACTTTGGGAGTGTTGTCCCTCGGCACACAAGGGGGGAACGTTAGCGCGCCGGGCATCTTTTGTGACCCGTGCCCCACCGGTGGACTGTTGCCGTTGATATGTTGGGCAACATTATATGGATTTGCCCCTTGGCCCCCGGGACATCAGCAGATGTTTTGATTTGGGATGGGTATGGACCTTCTCCTACCCGAGGTGATTTCTTTGATTTTGAAGTTGGGGGCCATGATGGTGCTTATAAAGGCCGGATTCATGTCATTGTGCCATTCATTGGAAGAAAGAATGGCACTTTGACAGCCTGCCAACAACGTTACAATGACGTGCACGGGTGGTAAAGGGCACGCATTGAGCAGCTGTTTGCTCGGTTGTGGCACGCAAGATGAGGCAGAGGATGAGCCAGAAGTGTGTGTGTTGTGTTGCCAGAAGCACTCCACCGTCGCAGTTTGTGATGAGTGTAAGGAGCACTATTGTACTGAATGTATTGACACCCACACTTGTGGGACCAATGTTGTTTGTTAAGTACAATACAGATGACAGTTGGAGTTGCAGAATTCACAGATATTGCTGTATTATGCAACGTGCTTTGTAGGGAAGGTGTGCAGTGCAACGTGGTCTGCTTGGGGGGCTTCTCCATGAGAGGGTAAATCTGGGGCTGAAGTCGGGATAGTTAATAGAAAAGTAGCGCGCCGGGCGCGCGCCAGGCAAACATTCCCCCAAGGGCTTTGATTCCGAGAGGTTATCTCGAGTGCTGTAAAATGAGCAGGCTACGCCAGCTCATCTTCGTCTGACCCCCACCCCCCCCAAAAGTGTGCAGTGCCATGTGTTTTGTGAGACCTGCTTGATCAATGTCGTGTCCGTCTCCCGAGAGTGCGTAGAATAGTGCAGTCGTGCGGGTCGGAGTGGGATGTGCCTCCGGCTGCTAACCATCGCAGCACAGCGCCCCCGCGGCGTTCGGCACCGGCAGGTTTCGCAGTGCCGCCACGCCCATGAAAGTGAGGTCTGAGGGGTGCTCTTTACCACCTCGAGCACTGATGTGAGAAGGGCAACACAGAGCCAGGGGGTTCCGGATCCCGAAGTGTGTTCAAGGGTGAGAGAGGTTGGCGGGGTTAGAGCGACAGACAATATCGCCCCTTGAGCTTGGGCTGCGCGCGCGGTGCTGTGTGAACAGAGCAAAGGCCAGTACGTCGAGGAGGGATGCGTTTGCAGGGGCGCGGGATTGGGGGGGGGGATGGGTTGGGGGGCTCATTTTCACATGGCCATTGATCAGTCACCATGACATCTGGCACCCGAGGCGCCGCCCGCCACCCCCCTCTGGTCCCCCTGGACCCACCCACCCACCACCACCGCCCCCTCCGTAAAAGATTGGGCCAAATTTTCTTCCGGACCTTCGGCCGATCAAACATTTTCTCTGGTGCCTTCGGTGCCAATTAGTTTAGACTCAAAATTTTCTGCGGTGCCTTCGGCGCCTCTAAAAACTCAGCACCACCGGGAGGGGGGGGGGGGGGGGGGCTGGACCCGACGCAACATGCGGAGGGAAGAACGGGTGACTGTCCACGGCCCCGTAAAGAAACAACAACCCGACGGAATGGCACACAGGGGGGCTGCCCCCCCCCCCCGCCCCTTAAAAGGAGCCCTGCTCCTGCCCCCCCCAATTCCAGGACGGCCTCAAGCTCTGCCTGTGCGGGAACCTCGACGCCGCTGCCGTGGGCCAAGAGCACGTGGCGCAGTACCTGCTCAACGTCCTGAACGCGCGGGGGATGGAGCAGCGCTACATGCTGGACTTCGGGCTGCAGGAGCCGTGCTACGACTGGGACGAGCTTTGCGAGCACATGTGGGGGCGCATCAAGCCGCCCAACGCCAAGGGCCCGGGCATGGACCCCAACTACGTGGCGCACTGCTTCCTGTCCCGCTTCCGGAACGGGAGCTTCGGGCGCGTGACGCTGGACGACGTGCCGCGCTACATCGAGGCGACGTGCCGCAAGACCCGGGCGGCGCTGATGGAGGAGCGCTGGGGCCCCGCCGAGGGCCGCGAGGCGCTCCCCGGCGGAGGGCGTGCGGCGGTGACGCGCCCCGATGCCGGGCGCGCGATGGTGATCAGCTACCCCCGGCGCGACGGCATCCCGGCCCCTGACCCCAGTTAGACCTGCACCGGGAGGGTCATCGACGAGGTGACACGGGGAGGGCAGTCTCCTCCGTCCTGGCACCACCCGGCCAATGAGAACTGACAAATAGCGTCCGGCAGATAAGGCATGATCGCTTGGCACTGGTCTTATTGAATCGTTCGTTCGACGCAGCTGATTCCTGCTGACCTCTCGGTGTGGCAGGAGCGGGTAGTGCTGAGTGGCACGTGTGGGGCTGATTCTTAACGAGACTCATGAACCGCATGAACATGAACCATTGGTTCAACGGTTGCGATAGTTTAACCAAAAAAAAAACGGCGACTGGAAAGCATCAGAACCTTAACTTGCACCGATCAGGCTGCTGCTCACGGACAATGCTCACGACATCAGACGCACGCGGTGGGGCCGAGGTCAGCGGAACATGTCCCTTCAGCATCACAGCGTGTTCGATCGTCATCGTGCTTTCTGGCGCAGCCATTGAGGCAGTGGCACTCTGAATGCAACAGGATGTCTGCTCCGTATGAACATGCAGCCGATCGCTTTGTGGCGTTTGGGGTCTGGATGCAGTGGATCGGGTTGCCAGCGTTCCTGGGCCCGAGCACCGTCCCCCCCCCCTTTGTCCTAGCACGGGCTTTTCCTCACACGGCGACCCCATGTTTCCGCACTTCTCGGTCTTTTTGGAACCATCGTTTTTGCGATTCCAATCCAACAGAGAATGTGGTTTGTAGCTTTGTGCAGGCTGCAGGAGGGGTCAATATGGGTGGCAAAGTTTTGGTGTAGCTGTCATTCCACGTGCTCTTGTGTTCTGGGGTGTATGCTGGCCTGTTGCTTTGTGTTGTTATGTTTTGAGGGGTAGGGTTGGCTTATGTCTGCAACATGTGTTCCATGGTACATGCTGCGTGGTAACACGTGCTTGTCCGAACACAGCGACCCCGTGTTTCCGCACTTCTGCCCCTTGAACCAAAACCTGGACCGTGTTAGGGTAAGGGGGGGCGGGGGGGCTACTTCAAATTCGCAGCAAGCCACACCGGCAGTTCTTTGTGTGTACAGCGCAACCTCTGACACTGACAAATGAGTTCTGCGATGGGCTTCGTCATGCCACATGCCGCGATGTCACGTCAAGCATCGGCTCAAGTTGTGAGTCGTCTTTGACGCAATGACAGACAAACATCGATCTGGCACATAGTTTTCTGGGAGGGATTTGCGGTTCCTGCTTTGCTCAGGGGCAGAGGCGGTGTAAAACAAGGGAAGGCCGGTCTTCATGGGAGCACGTGGACGCCGATGGGGGGCGGAAGGCTGCATCAACGCCCTTGTGTCTGCAATCCCCGTGCATACCGGCTTTTTGAAACACCCTCTTGGAACCCCCCCAACCCCCATGTTGAAGGCTGCTTGGTCACTGCTGGCACAGACGCCCCATATCCCTTCGCTCCCCGGCAAGCTCACCCGCTTAACCAGCCCTAATCACACTACCCTCACCTCAGCCTGACTGTAAATAGCCTCACCATGATGCCTGTCAATCGCCAGTGCCTGAGCCTGAGCCGCATTCCGACCCTCGGTGGGGGCGGGCGGCGCCAAGACCTGATGTTCAGCGGGCCACAGGTTGTTCTGTGTCCCAACGGCGGTCGGACCGCCCAAGGCGCATTTCACCTTTGAAAGTACCAGAGGCGCCGCAGGGGTGGCTGCTTCAACGGGTTTCAGTTTGCCTGCCCCAAAAATCCGAATCCTCAGGTTTGAGCGAGTGGATCAATGTCTGCCCTTCAGCCTCTCATCGGTTGGCCACACCCATAGTCTATGAGGGATATGCTGCCCGCTGGAGACTCGTCCGCATGTTGTGAATGATTGTCTTCTTAAATTCCAACCGACCAAACTGCTCATGAGCACACTGGATTGGAAATCAATGGCTCTGCATCCCGCTTTCGTTGTTTTTTTTCATTTTTTTTCTGGGGGGGGGGTCGTGAATCGAATGGGGTGGGGTTCCCACATTTTTCACCTCTCAATCACAACATTCGTGTTCTTGTTTTGTGCGTGTGTTCTTGTTTGCAACCCCCCGCGAATGGGCAGAGACGACGTATCCAGCAGCAGCAGCCTGCAATCTGCATCAACCCCAAGCACTAACTAGTTCGCCTTTTTTTGTATTTCCAATTCGCTGGCTCATGCTGGCCCACGTCCTCAATGAATCCCCCCCCCAAAAAAAAAACCCTGCAGTGGCTCAGATTTGTTTGAGACGCGTCCAAAATAGAAGACGTACAAAAGTCGATTTGTGTCTCCTTCGTCCAGTCAGGGGCTTTCAGGGGCTTTCTGAGGTGGTATCACTACGGCTGACCAGTCCAGCAGGTTTTTTGTGCACTAAGAATCAGACTACAAATAGGTCGAGAAGACCATTCTTAGACATTGCATCAGCTGTAGCATGGTCGCTGGGAGCAAGGCATTGCACAGTTCACCGGCACTGGTATATCCGTGTTTGCCACTGCAGAACTGGCGCAGCAGCCTAGGGGGGCGCACCGTGCGCTGTGCGTGCGCTGTGCGAAAGTTGGCTGTTTTTCACCACCGGTAGCCACGGGTCCCGGGTCCTGAATTCTGCACCCTACAGCCCCTGCTGGTACACCAGGGGTTTTTTGTTTTAGTCTGATGCTTGCCACGAGTCCCAGGGTCCTGAATTCTACACCCCCGATCCTGTTTTGAATGGATCATGCACGCTTCTGTAGGGGGGTGGTTTTCAGGGGTGTTCCCGGGATAAACAACATAATAATTGGCGCTGTGCGAAAATGCCCCCTAGCAGTCTGTGACGCTGCTCTCAGATGAGGTGTTGATAATGCGCGGACCATCACAGAACATCTTAGAAATAGAGGGAAGTATTTTTTTCTTGTGAAAAAATAATAATCATTGTGAGATTCTGCTCTAGGAGCAGAGGAGGCACTCAGATGATCGCATCTGTGACAGAAGACAAGCGTGAATGGAAGGTAGCCTGCCTGTCAAGGCTGTAAAGGTTGCATGTGAAGGGTTGAATTGTCCCCACTACTGAGAGCTTGAACATCTAGAAAGCAGAGCAATGGAAGAAGCCAGGATGGAGCCTGACATTAGCGGAGGACAAATCAATGGCAAGTCATTCAATAGTGTTTCGCCGACAACAACACCAATGAAAGGAGGCGGAGACGCTTGCTGGCCCGTGAAGAGTCAATGTGCATTTTTTTTTTGGCTTGGCTCTACACAAGTTGCAGGGCTGTAAGCTTACCGCCACCGCACTCACCAACTCACCTCCAGGGCTGTGAAAAACGGGAAAATTGGGGAAAACGGTGAAAAACGGTGAAAAACGGCGGTTGATGAGGTTCCCATACCTTCCCAAATATTTGCATGCACTAGATAGCATCATGGACACCATTTCCTTTTGTAATACAGTTTTTACGGTGCATTCGCAACAAAGTTGCTTTGTGCGACCCATGTTGCATACTAGATTGCTTCTCTGAGCGCACAAGCTTCCACATGGAAAAGGAATGCTCCACATCACAAGAGGTGTGCGGAATGCACAGGGTTTTGATTGCACATGGGTACATGGTGGGCAACCGTTCTTTCATGGTATCCCACCATTGGTGAATATCACAATACAACGCCCACTCACCACTTTCAACCAATTGGGCATGCACGTTGTGAGGACGCATCAAAGGGTACATAGCAGGGTCCGTGGGTAGGCTTGGCACTTGTCTTGGGTCGAAACTGCGTGCTTCCTCTGCAAAGACCTTGTGGGATCTATGGCGCTACACAAGTGGACAAATGGCAGAAGTGACAAGTCTTGGCCTTGGGCCTCGCATTTTGTAGGGGGACGGGAAAGAGTGTGGTTGAGCCAGGTCGTCCGGTCTGGGCCTGCCTTGTTGGCCCCTCTGGGGCATCGCTTGCCACCCTCCCCAGGCCTATGCTTAAAGGGGTTGCTCTACCCCCAATGGGCTCCGTTCTGCCCCAACCGCTTCGTGCGTCTGCTCTTTCGTCCACGGACTTGGAGACCCTAAAAGAGACAACCATTTGTTTTTCGTGACGAATTTGTGGATTCTTTGCAATGCACTCGAAGCCCCGCGAAACTGTTTGTGTCTGAGAGTCTATTTGCGCTTGTCTGTTTGTGTGTTTGTTGGGTATATCTCTTTGGGACATCCGTTAGGTGCCAACACGTAGCAAATTCGCAATTTTTCGGGGTTTTCTCACGTTTTGGTCCAATGCACTAAAATTTCGTTCCGTAGGGGGGGGTATGTGTATGCTTTTTGAAATCTGTGAGAAAAGGCCGTTTCAGAAATGTATGGGTTGGGGGGGGTAGGTGGTCACAGTTTTGCACAAAGAGCTGTAAACGGAAGGACACACAGGGCACAGGCAATGCTCTGCGGATCACTCATTATTCTGAATCCGATTCGTTGTCATTGTTGCCCCTTTCCACAAGGGCCGGGACTCCATTGAGGCACACATCCCCCGGGCTTGTGACTAGGAACATACTTCTTCAATTTCTCCCAGTCCTGCAGCCTGCGTGCCTTGACTGGTGTTCAGGGGCATGGCCCAGAGGCCATCAGTTGTGAGGTCAACATTTCGCTGTTTGGTCAGCCGGACCTTGCGCCATGCAATGGCCTCACTGTACATTGATTTCATCCAGGCAAAACCGGCACATGTATCCTTCATGGGCGCCTGGTACCCCAGCTTGAATGTTTTCATCGTCCGCTGGGCCGTTTTCAATGAAATCAGGGGCTTGAAATCTGCTTTGCCCCGCTTTGCAAACTGATCCGCTTCTTCGTTTTGGAGCCAGTGGATCCACACATTGTACAGTGATGCGCGATGCCCACCCACTGGGGCCAGATGCACCATGTCTGTCCTGGGCCGGGCGGCATCACTGAAGCGATTCTCAGCCTGTGGCAATGCCTGCAGAAATTTCTCAAATTTCATTTTGATGGCTGAGGTCGTCCGAGTGTTGTCTGCACCCTTGTTGTTCGGACTCTGCATGGGACGCAGGGGGCTGACAACGGCTGCAGCTGCTTTCACTTTGGTCACGGACTGCACAATTTTCCGTGATATTTTGAAGTAGTGCAAAAACTGGGTCTTGCAAATTTCGCGACGCGACCCACGGTATGGTACGAAATATCTTGTCTGGTGCCCCCTCTTTCTGGTGTACTTCTGGTGACCTGCATGTTTCACATTTTGCTCCAAATCGACGTCGATGCAGGTTGCCAGAAATTCATGTTGTGAAGCCTTGGTGGGGTGCTCTTTACGATCCCAAAACTGGGCTGCAAAGGCTGTGGCCTCTGCAGTGGACAGGCCCTGGTGTTCCTTGTGGGTGCAAGCAGGTTGTTGCGAACCGGCTGTACGAGGCTTTTTGGCCTTCCTGCCAGGCTCGTCCCGACTCACCTGCACCCACTTTACACCCCCAGAGCGTGCTCTTTTGCGTACCAAAGGCTTTTGTGGTGCATCGGGCGAAGCAACAGCACGTTGCGTGAATTTGTATGCAGACATGGTACCTGCCTGTCGACAAAAAGACGCAGCAGGCAACACAGGCACTGTCCAAAACGGACAAAGATCTCAAACATGTCGTCAGTACAGCATGCAGACCCAGGGTGTTCCAAATAGCCCTTTTCAAGGGCATTCCAAATATACCCCACATACCCCTACCTCCGGGACACTCAGTGAGCACAAATCAGGCAACAATGGCGACGACCCCTGAAAACGCTCCGTGTTGGCACCTTCCCCACCGTCCCAGAGAGATATGTATGTTGAAATGTTTATTGCCCTCGCTGCTTTAAAGCCATCGAAGTTGGGAACAAGCATCCGTGTCCTTTGTCGATGTGAAGAAACTCGTGCGTTCAAAATGCTGAATCCCCGAAAGTCCTATGCGGCCAACAAAGATTCTCAAGATGACGTCATGTCACAACCGACTGTTTTGTACTTGCCCGGTTGTATTCCTAGCCGCTTTTTCAACCTTCACTGACGGCCCCTGCCACCGCGCCAGAGACCCCCGTCAGTCTTCTTCAAGCACAGGCGTGACCCCCCTCGTACCCAAACCCGCTTCGTTCTGTCCCGTTTTTTTTTTCAGTGATGCACATCCCTGTCTTCTCAGTGTCGTTGCTTGGCTGCTGTTGTGCACCATGAAGCATTTGAAGGGATTGTTCCATGGCGACGGCGACAAAGAGAAGGTCGATTCCCCGAAGAACCTGGACCACTTCAAAGTTGGCAAGGCGCCTCACAATCTGGGCCCTTTGATCGTGTTCGTCAACCCCAAGTCGGGGGGGAACCAGGGCCATCAGGTCAAGAAGGACATGCTGGAGCTGCTGGGTCCTGAGCAAGTGTTTGACCTCACGGAAGGTGCGTGTCCTGATTGTGAACTACCAGCGCGACAGCCCCTTTGCGTAATCATGAACGCCGGCCGGTCATACAAAACTGCATGGGCATGCCACTGCACACCAGTCGTACCCCCTCCCCCCCTTGTATAAGCTAGGGCCTTGTCCAAGCTACAGCGGGTCCAGGGACCGAATTAATTTGGGACCTAATTTGATTCGGTACCAAATGTAGTGCAGCCACATAAGACATGGTTTGGTGACAAATCACCTCGATTTGCCAGTCATGAACACATTTGTGGTGACTGTTTGCCCACTTGAACCCACATGGCTCTGATTTTGGGGATATTTGTGCATTATATTCCCCTTTCTTGCACCGAATCACCATGCAATCTTCTCTTTTTGAACCTGGGTGTCTACGGCCTTGTCCAAGCTGACGTAGGCGTAGGGACCGTATTAATTTGGGACTTTTCCGCAGTTTATACAGGGGGGGGGGCATGGCACGGCAATAATTCAGCCTTTGTGGACCACCCACCTGGTTGAAAATGTGCTGTGCGCCGCATGTGCCTGGCTTCTTGTACTACCGCCAGCACCGCTGGCGCTCCCAGTGCCAGTCAGCAGGGGTGCCTCCAGTGTGCGGGGCTGTGTTGCCCTTCTCACATCAGCGACGGGTGGTAGAGAGCACCCTCAAACCTTCAGACGGTGATGGGCGTGGCGGCACTGCGAAACCTGCCGGTGCTGAACGCCGCCGGGGGTGCTGTACTGCGATGGTTAGCAGCGGGAGGCACATCCCGCTCCAACCCGCACAACTGCACTGTTCCTCAGACTCTCGGGAGACGGACACGACATTGATCAACAAGGATGGGGTTGCCGGGGGAGGGTTGGGGTTCAGGGCAGGTCGCCCGCTCACTCAGCTGACTCCTCTGCATTGGCCTTCTGGCCTCTGTCCTGCTTTAGACGAGGTCCTCTATCGTGCCGTCTTCTGTCAGGGGGGGGGATGGCCTGGCCAGCCAGCCCCATCGCTACCGGGTGCCAGGGCAACCCCTGCTCAACCGGCATCAGGTGGGGGGTGTCTCCTGCAGCCCAGATGGGCTGTTTGCGCAACAGGAGCAGGAGCCCATCAGGGGCAGACCAGCCGTGAGGGGGAAAAGGACATATGGTGGACGGCCGGGACAGCGCTTGGAGGAACAGGGCACCTGGGCCTCACGCACACAGAAACACAGCGAGGCAGGCTGGACGGCCTGTGGACAGAGGCGCATGGACAGCAAAAACAGTCAAATGAGCCCGGCAACAACCAGTGCATCCTCAATACGCTAATTATTGGGCGCCGCTGACGCGCAAACGGCACACCATTCCACATTCAGCACAGCCCCAACACACCAACTACTGGGCTCCGCGAACGCAGAAACGACACCAGCAAGAGCACCGGCCGCAGCGGCCGACAGAAAGCAGCGACCCGACGCAACATGCAAAGGGAAGAACGGGTGACCGTCCAGGGCCCCGTAAAGGAACAACAACCAGACGGAATGTCACACAGGGGGGGGCGTGGGGGGTTGGGAACAGGCGATTGCTTCGTGTGCCGGACACCCTACCCACGGGGGGGGGGGGGTCGGAGGTTAGAGAAAGTTTGCGTACTTAAATCGGCCTCAAATTTCCGGCCTGTTTAATACATTTCATTTTTCCCCCGCGGAGTATTTGCGGGTGGGTCGGCCGGGGCTCGCCAGGGCCCCAGACGCCTTAAGAGGAGCTTGCCCTCATCAAAACTGAGTGCTCTTGCGGACCCCCCGGTTATGTCAGTTGGGCCACGCACAGGGCCTTGGCAAGGCCGCGGGTTTGAGTAGGCCAAGACGGGGGGTGCGGACATGGGTGCCGCGTGGTGCCGGCCCATCAGTGAGGCACTCGCTGCCGGTGGCCCACTCGAGCTGCAGCCACGGTCCCCATGGGGCTGGCACCCTGCGCCTCGCTGGGGCTGGGCCGAAGGGCGGCTTCTGATGTCTGCCCAGATTTCTTTCCGTTGTGCCTGTGTGGGCACTGGGTGCGGCTGGACAGCTCCTCTGTCACCGAGTTTCGACACGCGGCTGTACCTTTGAGTTCTGCTTTGCCATGGCCCACTGTGTCTCCGACCCCAACCTTTTTCAGAGGCAGAAGGGGGTCACGCAGGGATGCACTTCACCGCGGAGGGGCTCTGAATTGAGGTTCCCAAGAGCAATTGTACAAGCGGTCACCAGCGGTTGTAGACGCGGACGGGAGGCAGTTCCTGGCGGATACAAACCAGGTGGAGCGCCCTTGGGGGCAGACAGACGTGGTTCGCAGGGCCGACCGTCACCCTCAAGGGGGATACCCCCCCCCCCCTTTCAATACTGAGGCCTTGTGCCAAATCCCCCCCTTTTAACGAAGGTCTCATCAGGCCTCTCTGTTCTCGCGGTGCTGCAAGCAGGCGGTGGGCTTTGTAAGCCCCCCCCCCCCCAGCAGGGCGGGGGCGGGGAGGGGGCCACATGGGACCCTGGAGCCAACTCAGCTGTTGGGGGTGGGTGGGTGGGTTGCTGAGCTTTGCAGACCGCCAACTTTGTCCATGGGCTGAGGCACGTTGTGAGGCCTGCGGTGCTGCAGGTATCGTTTTGTCTATACGCAAGGGTGGCGGTAGACCAATGTGACCCCCCGCCCCCCCCCCAGAACCGCATACCACTTGGCGGCCTTTGGTCCGATTCAGGGGGGTGAGGGGAGCAGCACACTGGAATGGGACAGTCCCAGCGACATTGGACACGAATGGAACTGCGAAGGCAATGAAGGCCGCGTGAAGGCAGGCGCGCCTGGAGCTGCGTGGCGGGTCCACATCTGACCTTTTGGGGCCTACGATTCGGTGGGTGGGTGGGTCAGCCAAAGTCGCAGGAAGGCCAATGGAAACCCCCATCCCCCCCCCCTCCCCCACAGCAATCCCCTGGTCGCGTCCTTTCCGGCATGGTCGCTACCGCGCGTGCTTTTCCGGGTCTGTCCGGGGGGGGGGGGCGCCGCGTGCGCTTTTCCGGCCTTCCACTTCTGCTGCTCCCCAGGCGGTCCAGAGCCCGGGCTGCGCAAGTACGTCAAGGACGGCCAGTTCGTGCCCTGCCGCGTCCTGGCCTGCGGTGGGGACGGCACCCCGGGGTGGATCCTGACGGTCATGGACACGATGAAGTGCGGAAACGAGCCGCCCATCGCCGTCCTCCCCCTCGGCACCGGGAACGACATCTCCCGGGTCTTGGGCTGGGGGCCGGGCTACAAGGGCGAGCCCATGTCGGAGGTGATGCGGGGGCTCTACACGGCGCACGTCGTGCCCTTCGACCGCTGGAGCTGCCGCGTGGGGGACACGGAGGGGCGGCCCCTCAACAACTACTTTTCGATGGGGGTCGACACGGATATCCTGCTGCGGTTCCACGAGGCCCGGCAGAAGAACCCGGAGAAGTTCAACAACCGGGAGATGAACAAGATGCACTACATCAAGTTCTCGATGAGCGAGTTCGTCGACGACGTGAAGGGCCGGAACACGCCGCTGCCGCAGTGCTGCACCGTCTGGGCGGACGGGAAGGCGCAGGCGCTGCCGCAGGAGGCCCTGGGGCTGATGGTGCTCAACATCCAGTCCTACGGCGGGGGGGCGAAGATGTGGCAGTCGCCCTCGGACATGCTCCCGCAGTCGTTCTCCGATGAGATGCTGGAGATCGGGTACGTCAAGGGGACCAAGCACATGGCGGAGATCCAGTCGGGGCTCAGCCACGCCATCCCGATCTGCCAGTGCAAGCACCTGAAGATCTCCGTGACGGAGGACCTGGCGATGCAGGTGGATGGGGAGCCCTGGCTCCAGAAGGTGCCACCGAGCTCCGTGGGGATTGACGTGGAGATCAGCCATCTCAAGCAGAACCGCATGATGCAGCACGTTGACAGTAAGATTCGGTGACCGGGCAGTGCGGGACGCAGCGGCGCCCGTGCGCGGTCGATCCATCTTGGGTCCTCGATCCATCGCGCCTCTGCCTTTCATGGATCATACGCGCATGCACACGGGCAAGCGCACGTGCCTTCCGGGGCGCACGGTGGAGCGGCATGGCCGCGCAGGAACGGAATGCTCATAACCGTCTCCAGCACAGAGGCTCTGGCCTAGGCAAGGGCTCATCTGCGGGGGGGGCGCCGCCAGCTCGCCCTTCGCAGGGGAGAGCGAGGCAGAGTGTGCCCCCAGTAAGACAGCTGGCCCACTGACCCATGCAGGCCTTCCTCTCTTATATGGTGTTGTTGTTGATCATACGCGCATGCGCACAAATGCGCGTCCTGATGAAGAACCTTGTTTTGTTCCCACAAGAATTTTCAAGAGTTTGACAGCAAAAATGTAACCCAAACACCACGGAGCATAAGAAGTTCAGAACTGTCAAGCACATGGTATGCCACTCGTGTGCAAAACGCCAAACCGCACACATAAAATACCGGTTTGGCGTACACAGCCCCTCTTTGATATTGTATTGTGTTGTAGATACGTGGAGTACTCGACACGTCCCCATCCACATGCTGGTCTTAGTGCTTTCGTCCCTGAATTCTGTGTGTGGGATCCGAGGGTGTTCAACCAAAGTTGCAGTGGGTACCAACAACCTGTTGTGGGCACCCAGAAGGATGGTGGGACTGTTGAATGCCGCAGTGAAGGATAGGGTCACGTCATGACCCCCTCTGTCGGTTGAAGGTCAGATGTATCAAGCAATATTGGACACTGGTGTTACTGATTCTTTACTGGCCTGCACAAGGGTGTCCCAAAGGAGGTACCAAGAGTACCACATCCGCTGCTGCTGTTGACCTGTTGACCCATTGATTGCCGCTCGACCTGCACAACCAGGTAATGCATCTGCTGCTGGTGCAAGCAACAAGACGACAACACGTTCCAAAACGAGTGAGACCAGAACAGAAACCAGTATCATCAACGATTCCCTGCTTTTGGACCGTGTTCGACTGCCTTGAGGGTTTTTGTTGTAGATGGATGATGTATTTTGGCTGGTTGGTTGTCATTTAACAATCATTTCCTACCAACTGTGTGTACACCAAGCCCCACCCAAAATGGTTCAAGTGGTCTCGCAGCTTAGTACGAATTGCAGCATTTTAGGCTTAACCTTTGCAACGAGACAGGGTCATAGACGCTGCCCACACTACTGCTGCCTGTGACATATGAACGTGGAGGGTGCCATGTGGTGTGAATTTGTTTTCAAAAAAAGAAGGTTTCGTATGTGTCGCCTTTGGTCACCTCCACCCCCCCCCCCCTGCCCCGGCGCATTGTATGGCTGCAAACTAAAAAGCTGGATTTCTGGCGCCAGACGGTTCCACTGGAAGGTTGCATTTTTCTTGCCGGATTCCGGGGGGGCACTACATGGGAAATTTCGCGGCACCTTGCAGGAATAGTGAGGGAGACCACGGTGTTCAATTTCTGTTTGGGGATGGGCATGATCTGTGAATGCGGTTGCACCACCCCGGGACATCTCGTTGTGAAAAACATGCAAACTCAGGAAATGGACATCTGCTGCGGGGTATACCAATCTCCCGTGGCTCCTTAAAGGGGGCAGCGGCTTCCAGAGAGTATGTAGTGTCGGAGGAGGGGCGTTAGATCATGGTGTGGATGTACAAGTACAGAAGAAATCGAAAGCAAGGATTACTGGTCACGCACACTACACATTATATGCACCGAGACACCCCCCCTGCTAAACCTTGCTTGGCGGTGTTACCATACCCCTAAGTGTGCTACGTATGTCTGTGTGTGTCTCACTTCTCTCCCGGGCGTGGCTGCGGCGAACCGCCTTCACTGATGTCGGACCGAAGGTCCTAGTCAGCTACTGGTACCACTCCTAGGGCGCCCAATTTCTGTGTTGGCGCCTATCCTTGGGGTGAACGGCAAAAGCCCGACCTACCATAGGGGAGCCCCCCCCCCAGGAGGTGGTGCAACCCGGGACCAGGGTGAGTATGGTTGTGTTCTTGCGGACCAAAGGCTAATGTCTTTGGGGGGGACATGGGCTCTTTGGGGAACCTGTTCTTTCACTTCGGGCAGTACCTGATCAGCCCCTTTCCTCTCAAGCCCCGCGATAGGTGGAATTGGTTTTGGTTTTGGTGAGCAGGGAGGTTGTTGGACCAGGGAGCAGCATGGAGAGATGTAGTGGATTTTGCACATGGATCTGGGAAACAAATGAAGAGAGCTAATGTAAATGTACGCGTCATTAAATGTTGTATCAATTCTGAGCAGACAAGTGCAACCATACAATTGGCAAAAGGAGCTATCTTATGTTCGAATGAAGCCAAGCAATGTGCTTTGGCGTCGGTTGTCTCCAAGGTGACAAGAATTGAGCGGTGGGGCTGTGGCTGGCCCGGAGTGAGCAACTACTGGTACATGCCCCTTGATAAAGCCATGGGAATCCTGCCTCTGTTTGTACCCTTTGGTTTTGTTGCCTTGTGCCCTGCTTGGTGCATTGTTTTATCTGAATTGCACACAAGGGAAGAAGGTAGTCGAGGGCACCCTTTCGTGCCTCATAGTCATAGTCATTGATTTGAACTGCATTGAAGCAGCTGCCATATCCAGCCAAAGCTGCCTGGCTGCTGAATGAAAGACTTTGCAAGCATGAAGATGTCAAAGATGATTGCAGCACAACTTCCTGATGGGTGCTTGACTCACAAAAAAACTTCCCAACTTCCCAACGCACCCATTGCCACATCTTTCAGGCCATACATGGAGCAAAGCATTGATGTTGGAAGAGAAGAGGCCCCACCCTCCAGTATGGATTGCCGCCTGGAGAGGAGGAACGTGGGCATTCTCTCTCTGTTGTTGGTATTTGGCATTCTCGGCATCCTTTTGATCAACACCCTACTTACGGACATCCACTGGGCCCAGATTGCAGTGTTCTCCGGGATGATGGTGCTGACAGTACTTGCGATCCTCATCCTATGGCTCCGCAATTGCTTCATTGGACTGAAGGCCGCCATCGCTATGACACAGTTGTCGCCCTACGCTGTGCTTATCACAACCGTTGCAGTCGTACCCATGTGCATCTTCACTGCTACGAGTGTTGCCCACCTCTTTTTGATGGGTTATCTGAAGTGGCTCCCACGGTGGCTGCGCATCACAGCTGGTGCTTGCCACATCATTTGCTTGATCATCGCCTCGGTGTTTGAGGATGTGGGGTTGTTGAGCCTCTACCACGATCATGCCCGCGACCATCCTCTTTTTTATCTGGAGCTGAAGCGCACAGCGATTGTCGTGGGCTTGCTCTTCCCCTTTGCCCAAATGGCTGTGCTATATGTGGCCCAGGGAGCCTTGGTGACCAGATACGTTTCTGCCCTGGGGCTTGCAGAAGAGAAGGCAGAGGTTGCCTCACGCGTATCTGACCGGATTCTGCAGGTTGTGTCACATGAACTGCGGACCCCGCTGCATGCCATTGCAGGCTTTGCAGAGTGTGTCCGGAAGGAAAGCGGCACAATTGGTCACTGGGGGACGGAGATCGACACACACTGCAAGCAGCTCCTGGTATGCCACCATTGCATCTGTTGTTGTGATCGGTTGGTTGAGGCAGTGCATTGCAGGCGTGCAGTCATCTGCGCCGGTACGCCCTGCGACGTCGCGGTCAGACAGAGGAGGACGCTGGTCAGATGTCACGGACGTTGCCAAACGTCGGTCCGACACTCCTTTGATCTGCCGAGCTGAAGATCGTGCATCTTGCAACTGTCTGTGCATTTCACAGTGCGCTCTGCACGGCGCACTCCGCACTCTTTGCGCTTCACTGTTCATGCTTTGCACTGCATGGTGTGCGCTTTGCACATGGCGTCGCCCACTTCACGGTACACTTTGCACACAATACACCTTACACTGCACCCTATTTGCACGTCGCAGGACTGTGCACTTCATGCTGAGGCTGTGCACTCTGCACATTGGCCGCACATTTCACACACCGCACAGTGGGGCCCCCTGCACATTGCACGGCGCACTTTGCACAGCATGCGATGCTCAGTTTTTGCCGGGGGCGGGGGTGGGGGGCAAAGGAGGGCCACTTTTGGGGTCTCTTGGTGTTCTCTTGGTCTCTGAAAACACCACTTTTTTGCTTCCTGGAAGGTTCGAAAGTTACATTAAACGACACACTGATTTTTGACCCAGTTTCGGGCAGATTTGCAGCAAGTGTGAATCCCAAAACAGAAGCTTTCCGCATTTTTGCACCCCCATATTTTTTCCCATCAATCTCGGTGAATCCCACGCACAATTCTCATGACCCCCACGCAAGAAATCTTTGCACTTCTGTACTGCCTTTCAGAGGATTGCCACTGCACCATCACCCTCCTGTTTGTCACTTTGTTGCAGTACTATCTAAAGCAATGAAACAAACTTCTCTCAAAGGCCCATTTTCTCTGTGTACTGCATGTGTCTAAAGTGTGTCTAAAGATCAACAGCAGAACCAAACCAACAAATGTCTGCATCTACCCATACAATGTTCTCTGTGAATCCCGTTAAATCCCAAAAACATGCTTGTGACACCCACGCTACCCAGTGTCGCAGTTGCTGAAAGTGGTATCAGGTCGAGAATGGGTCTTTTTTTCAGGGGAATGCAGGGTGGCCTCCAGGCCTACAGTGGGTGGCCACGGCGCAAGCATCGTTTCTACCATCGCAGGTGCTGCCTGATTGCTGATGTGAAACATTCGTTTTTGAATAGCATAGCACCGGTAATCCCAACGAGGGCTAGGGTGCTGATCCAAACCCTCGCGTGCTCCAGGGGAAGTTCACGATGATGATCGACTACGCGAGAATGCTGAAGGGACAAGTTCCATTGATGACCAATGTCTTCTCACTCCCAGAGCTTTTGTCCGATGTCGTGAACATCATGGCCCCCAAGGCCGCAACCCAAGGGGTCGAGATCCTGGTCATCCCCTGCCCCAGCACCCCGCACCAGCTGGCTGGTGATAGCACCAGGCTGCTGGAGCTCCTGTGTGCTGTGATGGAGAATGCCGTCCAGTTTTCCTTCACGGGCGGCAGCATTTATCTTCGAGTTTGGGCAGACGACGTGGTTGCGGGCACGTCGTTGATGCATTTCGAGATTCAGGATAAAGGCCAAGGCATGGATGAGTCAACACTGAGGTGTGCTCGCAAACAACCCGTTTTCAGCAAACGTGCCAGCGCCAATTCTTTGTTTCTTGCTTCAGTTTTTTCGCCTCTTGGCTTGCCTACACTTGACCATGCCAGTGCCTTTAATCAAAATCTGACTCTGACGCTCAATTTGACTCTGATTCTGAATCTGAGACTCCTTGTATCTCAAGTGGTGATCATGGAAGGCCATGCTTGGGCGCTACACACCTGTGTGGCCAGAAATGAAGGCGGGCCAAGTGCCCCTACACACGTGGCACCCCCCATTGAGATGATTGAACAACTGAGCCCTTCATGCGGTAAAGCAGCATGTGCGCTTCCTGTAGACATTGTGCAAAGTGAGAATTTTAGGGAGGAGGGGCCCCTCTCGGTTTCTTACAGGCTTCTTGCGCTTCACCTTACAGCACAGTGTGTGTTTGACCTGGTGGGGGGGGGGGGCGAACTCCTCGGACTCGACACGATCATGTCGTACCTTGTACCAAGACGGTTTGTTCTCAAAGATTTCCTAGCGCAGTACTAAAGCAACAATGGTGCCTGCGTTCAGAACATTTGAAGGGGAAATGATACCAAGGTCTAACATTGTGATGATGTGGATCATCCTGTGCATGCAAGTAGTACATAAACATGTGTCATGTATCATGTTGTTGAGAACAGGTGCAGGGGAAAGCATACTACGAATTTAATAAGGTAGATCATCATGTGCATGCAAATATGTCGTTATTCTTGCACTACTTTTCCTGTCTCCTTGGTCTTTGCTTTGTTCATTTCCTGTGTCACCCCTCTTCATATCACTTCCCTATGGGCCGACAACGGGAGCCATTTGACCCAGCCAAACACACTAGCTGCAAAGGTGGGTGGTTCTACAACAGGAATCTACCCGCTCACAAGCTCGAACAAAGCAAACAGGGCCCGCATCATCGCATGTTTGAAGCAGATGAAAGATAGCATGAAAGATAGCGGGGCTCTTTGCCAGCAGGGGTTGCAGGGTGCAGAATTTAGGTCCCCGGGACATATGGAATGCATCAGACTAAAACATAAATTCCTGCAGG
The DNA here is from genome assembly GCA_964036045.1 of Eutreptiella sp. 'Long Island Sound 2002'. Taxonomy (NCBI): domain Eukaryota; phylum Euglenozoa; class Euglenophyceae; order Eutreptiales; family Eutreptiaceae; genus Eutreptiella; species Eutreptiella sp. 'Long Island Sound 2002'. The sequence goes on from OZ038382.1 coordinate 21,297,917, forward strand.
GGTTGCAGGGGGCAGAATTCAGTCCCTGGGACATCTCTCTCGGGGACATTTGTATTATGCCAACGTGGAGCAAAATTGCACTTTTTCAAGGGTTTCTCAATTTTTTGTCCGATGCTCCAAAATTTCGTTCTGTAGGGGCGGGGGGTATATGTATACTTTTTGAAATTTGTGAGAAAAGGCCGTTTCAGAAATGTATGGGTTTGGGGGGGGGTAGGTGGTCACATTTTTGAGCACAGAGTTGTAGATGGGACGATGCACAAGACGGAGCAATGCTCAAGGGATACCTGCTTACTCCGAGTCCGATTCATCGTCAATGTTGGCTCCTTCCACAAGGGCTGGGACCCCATTGGGGCACACATCCCCCTGCTTGTGACTGGGAACATGCTTTTTCAATTTTCTTGCCAGGCTCGTCCCGACTCACTTACACCCACTTTACACCCCCAGAGCGCGCTCTTTTCCGCACCAAAGGTTTCTGGTGAATTTGTATGCGGACATGATAGCTCCCTGTTGACAAAAAGAGGCAGCAAGCAACACAGGCACCGCCCAAAATGGACGAACATGTCTCATCTCAAACATGTCATTGGTACAGCATGCAGACTTGGGTGTTCTGAATAGCCCTTTTTGAGGGCTTTCCGAATATACCCCACATACCCCCCCCCCCCTCCGGGACACTCAGCGGGCACAAACGAAGCCACAATGGCACCGACCCTTGAAAATGCTCTGTGTTGGCATACTCACCACCGTCCCCGATAGATATGGAATGCATCAATCGAAAAAAAATTACTGGTATACCAGCAAGGGTTGCACGGGGCAGAATTCAGGTCCCTAGGTAGATGGAATACATCGGACTGGGGGAAAAAGACAGTACCCATGCCATCTGAACACCTAGGTCGGCTAAAAAGGTCGTACCACACTCTTGAAAAGGCAACTTGCAAGCAACTTCCCGTGCGAACATACTTTCTAATGACACCCCATGCCTACTTTCACCAATGTACACCACCAATAGCCCTTGTGCATCATAGGAAGGGCAGATTCCCTGCCTTTTGTGTGTTGGTAAACTTGTCGTACCTCGTACTTCTGGAAGGAAAAAGTTCCATAATTGATCGGGTCATCAATTTCGTTCTGCCCCCCCCCCCCCCGGCTTGACAGCCCCCCCCCCCCTGGCCCCTTACCCCCCGAGGGTCCAAACTCCCACTTTGGGTTCAAGGTTTAACCTGCATGCCACCATGGGTGCAAGTCCTGCGGCTCCTCCTCCTCATGCTCCTCCTCCTCGTCCCGTCATAGGGTCCTACCAAAAATGTCCACAGGGAATATCCCATTTTATCAATTTAATGAAGGATAGCAGTGTCATGCCATGTTTCTAATACCACTGTTGAGTCTAATGGCACCCAGCGCTCCAAAAGAGTCCTGAGTCCCGGTCTGAACACTCAGCCCCAGTGTTCCCCTCTGCAGGTTTGACGATTAGCCGCCGCACAGAGGGGTCACAGCGCTATACCGAATGTTGCATGCTCTATGCAAGCAACCCCCCAACCTGTACCCAACGGGTTTGTTGACCTAAGGCCCCGTGCGACCTGACTGTGAGGGATAAATGGGGCCAGTGGCAGCACACGCAAACCGGGGACAACCACTAACTAGTATACACAATCCCAGAATAGACAACACTTTTCATCATCCATTTCACCCGTTGCCTCCATGCATTCATCCGTTGGCCCAATTGCATCACTAATCCTGCCAAAGTTGCAATTCACCAGCTTTCTTTTTCATTTTTCTGCAATGAGATTTCTCCAAATTATGCGTGTTGATTGCCTTAACTGTGATTGACTACAAACCATCCCGTGCTTACAACCATGTTGTGTGTGGAAATTAGGCAGTCTTGAGTGGGGGGTGGGGGCAAATGACACATGGACAGATTTGGTAGAAAGAGACACACTCATACACATGACACACTCATTCATGGTTCCTGACAACAAAACATGAATGTCATGATACATTATTGAGCGTGCAACAACTCAAGCAGAGAACGTTGGGGGGTGAAAGGGTAGCAAAAAAGGGTAGCTGGAGGGAGGGGGGCTCAAGGGTTAGATTGCAATGTCCACATTAGCCCCCCACAGCTGCCTTCTCCCCACAGCTGCCTGCTCCCCACGGCTTTCATCACCTATTTCCATCGCGCTCAATTTCTGAGGCCTCCAAGGCTACTAAGTTGTGCATTCAGTACACCTTTGGGAAGGAATGTTGAGTGGTGACGTTGGTGATCCAGCTAGCAAACAACACCTGTGCGCTATTACGGGGCGCTAGTATACCCTTGTCATTCCTGGAAGGGGCAGCGCATGTGACCCAAGTACGGAAATTGGCCACGTGAGTTGGTTTTCCTGTGAATCTTAGGGGCCCGACTGTAATCTGTTTGATTGTTGAGATCGTCTCCCGTCCCTGAGATCTCGATGTTGTTGTCACCAGATCTTGCCCCCAAACCGCTTTTCCGACCATCAGAAATCACTTTCGCAACCACTTCTGAAACCTGCTTTGAACCTCCGGCTCCCTCAAGCGCATCTCTGCCCCTGCACTGCTATGTGCGCCTTTCATTGCTCGTTGCACAGGCTTGCTACGCAACCTTTCTATCGTGAGTCGGACACCGCAAGCGGCATGGGGCTTGGACTCCCCATTGCTCAGTACTGGACGAACAGCATGGGGGGTCACCTTGCTGTTGCAAGTGATGGCCATGGCTGTGGGACAAGCGTCGTGGTGGTGATCCCTCTCTGCAATGCGCCGACAAGCCCGCAGTCCCGACCCTCGGGATTACTGCCCTTTCCGCCGATGTATCGCATCATTGGGGACTGCAGTGAGGCCGTGTCCCAGCAGCTGCAGTGGCTCGGGTGTGAGGAGTGGGACGGCCAGCCCCTCACCGGTAATGCCCCGCGGCTCCTGGCGGTGCAGGATGTGACACGCTGCCTCGCCCCACAGTACGAGGACCCCCCTGTCCCCACCACTTTCGTGGACATTGGGGTCGCGGCTCAGGGGGTGCGTCCGGACAACGTGGAGTCCTGGCAGTACCTGGCCAAGCCCGTGAAGCCGTCGAGCCTGCTCGCGCTGTTCCGAGAAGAGGTGTCGCAAACCCCAGCAATCGTCAACATGGTGCTGAGGGTGTTGGTCGTGGACGACATCGCCGTCAACCGCCGGCTGATGAGCATTCATTTGGAAGGATTCACCGTCGACGAGGCGGCGAATGGGCTGGAAGCCGTCAGAATGGCGAGTGAGGCGGCCGTCCCATACCACGCAATCCTCATGGACATCAACATGCCCGTCATGGACGGGTACGACGCCACACGAGCAATCCGGCGGCTGATGCAGTACCGGCGGACCCCGATCTTGGGCATCAGCGCCAACGTCATGAACGGTGATGACCGGTGGATGGAATGCGGCATGACGGCCATGTACCCGAAACCGGTGAAGTGGGACCAGCTGCACAAGGCCCTGGAGGCGTTGCGGGCAGCAGTCATGAGTGAGAGCACTTCCAGCGTGGCGGACTCCAACTCCAGTGAGGGAATGGACAAAACAGAAGTGGTGGCACCGGATTTCCAGCCTTTCAACGGGCTCGCTAGCTCTCCAACTGTTAATCGTCTTACTAACTGTCCACCGGGACCTCATGATCCCCATTCTTCTCGTGGTAATATTTCCGGTGCTATCAGTAGCGCTGCTGCCAGTCCATTGCATGAAGGCACTCCCATGTCCTGTCTCATTATGAGTCCCGATTCCAGTGCCAGTATGTTCACTGGTACTTCTTCGAGTCTTCTCACAGGTGGATCTTCTGTTGGCGTCATTGGTCGCCATGACAGTCCTGCCTCTATTTTTGCCTCCTCGTTCCATGCCTCTGGATGGCCATCAGGCTCCAACGGGATTGCTGGTCCTGCTGGTGCCACGAACAACTCTTCCGGTGCACCCAGAGCCCATGTGATGCCAGGCGTCCCGTCAAGCGAATCCTACAACACCACCACCTTCTCGCCTTGAGAACGGTCACAACACACACTCGTTTAGCCCTGGTCCCATATGGGCCCTGGGCACGAATCGTCCACTGAGCATATTGTCATGATTGTATGCTCCCATACCAGGCCAGGTGTTAGCGCTTCTTGATGGCGCAGCTTCTAGGCTAGCGACGCACACACCAACGCAATGTGGTGTACACACCCTATTCTAACTACAGTGGCCCCCCTCATTGTTGATGCCCCACCCATGATTGATGCCACAACTTATAACAATACACTTTCATGCTCTGCTGAAAGGGTCGTTTTGCTAACATATTGAGCCAGATTTCGTGTTTTGTGTACACAGCGATTTTTTTTTTAATTTTTAAGAGAGCTGACCTCTGAGGTTAGGTTAGGTTGTTTGCCATTGCAATGACATCACAGGGTTTTTGCGCTTATGTCTTTGCAAAACTTGCCGGACTATCCTCTCCACAAAAACAAACCAAACGCTCTCGGATATGCTCTGTCTACTCCTGGCGGGGTTCCCCTGATGTCCTAATATTTCGTCCCTGGTTGCGTGCAGTGTCAAGTGTTAACATGCGCCATCTTCAATTTGGCAATGGCAATTATTTGCCCCCCGAGTGTACAGATGTTCCTCATTTTTGATGCTCAGAGTTAGCACAGTGAACTTAATCTCTCTTTCTCTGGTGATGAGAGTCTCTGAGTGTGGCCTGTTTGAAAATAACCTTTCACTTGTCGGCGGTGTCGGCTGCGCGCCTTTGCCACAGCCGACAATGAACACACATAGTACACACTAGGACAACCACGGCAACCGAGAGCCAAAGGAGTGCTTGATGACGGTGACCGAGGCTGGCAGGACACACAGAGTGTAGTATGCAGGCATCATCGATATATTGCTTCTTCGTGCTCCCAATGGGACACAAGGATAAAGACAAAGCCTTTAAGCCCAATGCCTATGCTCCTTGAACAAATGTGCACTCTCTCTCTTTTCAGGTTGCATTATGCAGTTTGATTGTAGATATGTGCATGTATGAAAGATGAAATATATACCTCATCTAGATTCATAGCATATCCCATCAAACATTGAACTGATGCAGTCCGAATGTTGATTGCGCCCATCCTGCAGCGTTTGGCTCCTGCCATTTCCAGCCTGCAGCGTTTGGCTCCTGCCATTTCCAGTTTAGACTGCGTTCGGCCGGTGGTGACAGGGTGTGGCAGGGCGGGGCCGCGCGCTCCCGCCCGTCAGATGGTTGTTCGATTTATACTGTGCCTGTGTCTGGAGGAGATTGGGGTCATGGGAACCAGCAAAACCCAGGTTTCCCCAGAAACCCCAGTTTGGCTCCACTGCCCCTCTTTGTACAGTGTGCAGTATCTTTTACATCCCACCCACCCATCCCTGAGCCCAACGCCCTCTCAGCAATCTACTTGCAGTGCATCCGCACACCGGGGCCGCGCGCTCCCGCCCGTCAGATGGTTGTTCGATGTTTTCTGTGCCTGTGTCGGGAGGAGATTGGGGTCACGGGAACCAGCCAAACTGGTGCAGTACAGCAGGCTTTTTCGTGCGCATGTGCATGTCCCAAGTTTGCAGTCCACCTGACCTCGTTACCAGCTCTGGACAGGACCAGGCACTCGTTCCCAGCTCTAGACACGCCAGTTTAGGAGGTGGGGATCGCAATCGGAGTCTGCTGCAGTCCTCAGGGCCTTTAGGGTGAAATGGGGTACCAGCTCAGCAACACAGCACCTCATGGGGCGACAACAAAGCAAAACAATGGCGTCCCATAAACTATCTAAAATAAATAGAAAGAAAAATAACACAAAAAGACAGACGGGCTCATGTGCTTGGACAAGGCAGTGCTTGGACAGGGGGGGGGGGGGTACTGTAAGCGGTCGGTAGTCTTTTAGACTTTGGGGCTTCTTGTTGCTTTCCTGTTGCAAAAGTTATTTCACAGGAATAGCGAGGAAATAGGGAAATAGCGCTCAGACATATCATCCTAAGCAATGATATTCATCCCAATCCAAGACCGTCCAAGAATTTTTCTATAACTACATGAAATGTGGGAGGCCCACATCTCTCTCATCAATGGTGGAATTGCTATGTCCAGGAGGTGGATATTCGTGAGCCAAAAATTATCGCTTTCCTTTGCTTTCTTTTGCAGGAAATCCGATTCACAAAGCATCAACATCAGATTGTACAGACAGCACGAATGGCCCCTGATAGGTCCCCCTCGCGCAAACACCCCAAAACCCCCATACAATTCTCATACACAAGTCCAGTGCACCATACACCAAGCTACTGCTTTCCCCCAATCAGCTTGCAACAGCCAAAGAGATCACCTCCCAAAAAGGGCCACCATTTGCGGTGGTCAACATTCATGGACCTTTTTCAAAACCCGAGAGAAAGGCATTTGATACGTGGCTAGACAGTGTACCAAATATTGGTATCCTGCTGAGTGACTTTAGCAATCACATATGGCTTGAGGCGTGCGCCAAGCGTTGGTGGCACCACAAACTGTTGGAAGGCTCCCTCCTGGATCCTGGCATGTCCCTGGCCCCAACCAGTGCCAATGCACACGCCTCTGTTTCAACAAAAAAAAAAAAGGAACAACTGGATGCCATCTTGCTCTTACAAACACACTGGCACTGCACCCCTCAAATCAGTCAATACACGATCCTTCCCCTCAGCAGGTGATCATTTGGGAGTGACAGTAACCTGTGTGGGAGACTTTGAGGGAGCAGCACGCACTGCGCACGCACCATGCGCGCACCGTGGATGACCGTCATTTTTCTGGATTTTTCTAACCCCGGTTTTCATGGTCAGAAATGTGACGTTGCGGGGTTGTGCTTCGATTGTAGAGGGAAAGGGGAGCTGGATCATGCTTTTGGTAGTTCCTCCTGCTCATGCAAAATATTCCACTTGCAACTGCAACCCAATGCTGTCTGTTTTGGTGTGATTTTCAGCCATGGGTGATGTTGCCACTCATGGCACCACGGATGGTAGCGTGCCTACTACGTTGACCACAAGCGGGAAATAATGGGAGGAGGATGAAGTGCAGATTGTGTGGGCCAAAGCTCGCCGTGGGATTTGGTGCCTTGGCCATGTTTTTTCGAGCAAGCTTTACTTCACCAAAATTATTGTTGATGACAATTTTGTCCCAAGGAATAGGAAGCCTAAACGTATTCCAAAACCTGAAGCCAAGCCTGCTCCAAAGCCTGCCGCAAGAGGCAAGCATGTGCAATTGTTCAAGATGAGGCGCAAGATTGGACAGGGCTTTTCCACAGCCCTTTCTTTTCCACAGCTCCTGATGCCCCTGATGGGCAGTGGGGTTGTCCAGAACATGCTGAAATTTGCCCGCACATAGTGTTGTAGGACCGTGTTGCAACAATTCTGGTTAGGGTGAGGTATGGGCAGGTTTTTGGCGACATACGTTCTTTTGGTACCACGCGTCGCGTGCAAGCACATGCTTGTCTAAGCACATGAGCCCATCTGACCGTCGTTTTTGTGACTTTTCGCGTGCTTGGACAGGGGGGGGGGTACGATTGGCCCATTCCACACCCGTCATGTGGTGTGTTTGATGGCTGGGTGCTTGGGTATAAGGTTTCACCTTCCGCCCACAAGGCCTGGCACCCAAGGGGTCCAACAGAGCATGGTGGGACTTCAAAATAAAAACCTTGAAGTACCTCTCCTCCCCTCCGGCTGCTATTGTATAGCAGACAATAATTTGGACAGCTTTGCAGCCACACACACCTCAAGACATGCGTTGTCCACGTCACGGTTGTCCCATTGTTTTTATTACTTTGTGTAGGATTCCAGCACCAATATATGTGACACGTGTTTGTGTAAGGCACGAGACATCAGCATATTTGAGGGAATGCTGTGCATGCAGTGCGCACGCAGTGTGAAGTTTTGGATGTCGGCGACTACTAGGACCCGACTTTTGGCCTCTTTTGACAAGTTTTTGGTTCCACACTGGGGTTTTTTTTTTAGCTTCCTATGCATTTGGGATGTGGCACCTTTGAATTGCCACCAATTTTTACCCACTTTCAACCATTTTTACCCATTTTCCATCCCCCATATTGAACTCTCCCCACTATGGGGACCCCGAGAAGGCAAGGGTGATGTAGCCATGTTGATTTCTCCCCACTATGGGGACCCGGAGAAGGCAGGGGTGATGTAGCCAGAGTAGCCATATTGATTTCTCCTTCTCATTCAATAGATCCGGATAGTTGACTTGGCTGTGCCCGTTGCTTGTCTTGGTTTTGGAGGTCAGGTTTGGCGCCAACCACAATCAATGAGAGGGAATGCCGTGCACGCAATGCGCCCGCTATGCGCACACAGTGCAAACTTTTGTATGTCAGCAACTACTTGAACGCTAGTTTTGGCCTTTTTTCACTAGTTGGTTGTTCCATAACAGAATTTTTTACGCTTCTTGTGCATTGAGGATGTGGCACATTTCAATTGCCACCCATGTTCACCCATTTTCAGCCATTTTAGCCCATTTTTATCCGGTTTCGTTGCACGTTCTTTGTTATAGGTGGATGCTGGATTATGATGATGGGGAATCACCGGATGCCGTGTACATTCACAATGCAACAAATCGGCAGGTGGGTTGTTACACACTCCAAAGCAGATTCCAACCTTCATGGTCATTGCCTTGCTATCTCTAGGAAACAATGTCTTTGTGGATTCTCTTTATGAGCCAGCACTTGAAGCGTCCATCCGCACTCTCATTATTGTTTGATAACACGTATTTGGGTACTTCTTTTGCATCGGATATTAGCATTTTTGGGTTTTCACCCATTCCCCCCAATTTTCACCTATTTTCACTCGCCGCATGTTCTACTCTCTACGTTGATTTCTCCCCATTATGGCAGCCCTCAATGTGGGCGTTTTGCATCAGCTTTTGTGGATTTGCATCTTGCGTCGGATGCAATTGTCAAGGTAAAGATCAACATGCAGTTGACAAGCGTGCAAATGAAGATCAACCATGAGACAAAGAGCAGCTCGATAATCTGCAGATGCATGGTGGGCAAATGTGCATCATGTGTAGTCTCACCCCCCCCCCCCCCTTGTGGTTCCCCAGGGGGGGGGGGGCTGGGGGACTGTCACTTGGTCAACCCAAAATTTTTCGTTGCGGCTCATTGTGTTGTTGTGTGGGTGACTGTGTTGTGGGGCACTGCCACTTGTATCCCTTGCACTCATGGCAGGACATTTTGCTCACTTTTGCTGAAATGGAACTTGATAGCACAACCATGTTTCCTCCTGGGACAAGTGTGATGTTCATCTACTCCACGGGGGAACCTGTTTTGGCGCAGGTCGCTAGACATTCGGAGCACCGTGATGCATATCGCCGCATCACTTATGACCGTGATGGCAAGACCGTTTTATGCTGCAATTTCTGTGCCTGCAAATGTGCGTGTACGGTGGTAGGGCAGTCCTCCAGGGGGGGGGGGGGGGCGTCACTTGGTGACCGTCCCCCAGGGGGTGGTGGGGGACCGTCTTCCCTGGGGTGGGGAACGACAAGGGGGGGGGGGGGTACTTGAATCGTGTTGTTGCTGAGATTCGATGGGTAGAAAGACTTTCCTTTATCCCTCGTGACATTGGCGGGTGTTCTTCTTGGAGATCTTGAAGGGCTCCAAAGATTCAAGGGACATTATTTCATGGCATTTGATGGGAAGGGAAGGTAGTACGCAACCGTCTTGAGCTAGGGTAGCTGGGGTGGCCTACTTTTCAGGGTGTTTGGAAGGGGTCGGTATGGGGGTTCTTCGCAGGTGAATCTAGTCTAAAAGTAGCGCGCAGGATTCCCCCATGGGGGTAATCCATGGGCGCACGCCGGGCATCGTTTTTTTACCGTTCCCCAACTGTGCTAGTTTTTGCCCCCCTCTCACCAAACAATCTGGAGTACCTTCACGCCGTGTCTAAGAATCTGGCCCATCCTTTGCACCCAGTTTGTAACGATGGCAAGGGTGGTGTTTGGAAGTGATGGGAGTGACATTTTGTGTTGCTGAACTCTCATATTTCGGCTTATGCAAGGTGCCTTGCAGGGAAGGTTTGCGGTCTAGTGCGGTCTACTTGGGGTACTTCCCTAGGAGGATAAACTTGGGGCTAGAGATAGGATACTTAATACAAAGGTAGCGTGCTGGGCATGTGCCAACATGCGCCGGGCAAACATCCCCCCCATGGTAACCATGGAGCCGTGCAAACTCCCTAAGTTGTGCTCCCTGTTCCTCAACAGTGCAGAAGTTGCGTTTGTTGTGTGTTGGGCACTGGTTTTCATTGAATCAAAACTAGAACACTTTTTGCTGTGTGCACGCTGCAGGTGCTGGGCATGGGGTTGCAAAGCAACACACCATATCAGAGCATGACTATTGAGGGGCAACTTGTTGGGGTTGGAAGAGTTTATTGAGGATAGCACTGAGGACTGCGGCTGGGAAGAGAGCTGGGTAGTGGTGGCCAGGATGGCGCGTGATGAGGTTGACGTCGCAATGATTTTTGTGGTACCACCATACCACCATGGCTGTGCTTGAAGTATGAGGGCAGCCAGTGGTTTTTGGCCGCGCGAGTGTGGGTGGTTCGCAGTCAACCGCTGGAAGTCGACGGTCAACAAATGCCATTCGGCCGACAGCTGACAGCAGGCACTGGTCGGATGTGCTCTGTTGACGTTGGGGTATGGTTTGTTTTTACCATTGACGACACCCCTGACAGTGCTGGTGACAGGCATCACTGCCTGTAGCAGAAGGAATATTCCTAAGTGGCTTGCTGTGTTCTTCTTTTGACAGGTCCGCCCCCAAAATGGTGATCAAAGTAGTGCCTTTGGGGGCAGGTCAAGATGTGGGACGCAGCTGCATCATTGTTACCATGGGTGGACGAAATATCATGTTGGACTGCGGGATGCACATGGGTTACAGGGATGCCCGCAAGTACCCGGATTTTCAATTCATTGCGAGCTCCAATACATTGGAGTGCACGAATGTTGGGTTCACGCAGAGCATATCTGCAGTGATCATCTCACACTTCCACCTGGATCACTGTGGAGCGCTCCCCTACTTCACGGAACGGTATGCACCCCATGACACCTGGGCTCTATTGTACCGGCGCTGTGTGCACTAAGACAACTGTTGCCACAATCTGTGTGATATCGGATGTGACCGGGCTATACTGAGTCACACATCAGATGTTGGTGAGTTCTACTGAGCAAACTTGTATGAGAGAGAAAGAGAGAAAGAGAGAGGAAGTAAGAAAGTATATTTCAAGAAGGAGGAACCCCTGCCTCCCCCCCCCCCCAACTGGTTTGACCAACACAAATTCTCTACCCTATTCAGGTACGAAGGGACAGCACAAGCAATAAACACCCGGAACATGCATTTGGAACGGAGAAGGCTATGGGGGCGCACTTAGCGCAGTGCGCTCGCAGTGCAACTATTTGGGTGTCTGGCCGTACTAGAGACTCATACTTTGTGATACTAGGGGCATCATTGTTGCCCCCAGCGTAGGTTTTGATGCTTCTTCCACATTGGGGATATGGCATTTTTGGATTTTCACCCAGTTTCACCCATTTCCACCCTTTTTCATACTTTTTTGCTCATCTCCACCACATCCACTCTTTTCTAGGTTGAGCCCTCCCCACCATGGGGACCCCGAGAAGGCAAGGTGTGATGTAGCCATTTTGATTTCACCCGCTATGGGGACCCGAGAAGGCAGGGGTGATGTAGCCAAGTTGCTCAGTCTGATTTTGTACTTAGTGGACAATTGAGCAGAAAGAAGGATATGTGTTGTTGAGGGTGGATACCTGGGGTGGCGACCATCGCCATTCATGGCTTTCCGCATTTTGCATGATGTCTTATGTGAAGGGAAGGTAGCTTGCACTTGTCTTCAGCTAGGGTACTTTGGATGACCTAAATTTCGGGTCGGGGCTCTTCGGGGGGAACCGAAGGCTGTGTGAAGGCAGGTGCAGCTGGAGCCTAGTGGCGGGTTCACACCTGGCCTTTTGAGGCCTGGTTTAACCAAAAATTCCCTGGTGAACAGTCAAATTCCACAAAAGACAATGTATGGTGTCTTGGGTCTCAGGGGCTGCATCATGCGCTGTGCACAAATTAGGCCACTTTCCACCTCTAAACCAGATGGAAATTGAAAATCATGTGAGCCCGGGCAACAGTCTGCCGCATCATTTTTGCTACCTCCGTTTTTCAATGGGAATTTGTGGAGACTGTGGGAGTTCAATTTTTTTTTTTGAGTTTCAGGGGCCATTTCAAATTGTCTCCGCCGCTTTCAGCATCCTTGGTTGATCTTTCCCGCTTTATGGGCCCTGATATGGCAAGGGACACGGAGCCATTCCGGTCCCTATTTTTGGATAGGGGCTGGACCGGATACTGCAGAGGTTGTGTGGGCGCAGATCCACAGTCTTCATGGGTGTGGCCCCGATACCGGAGGGGATATGTAGCCCCTAATCCCAATGAACACTCTTGTTGGGTGGTGTGGCCCCAGCACAGAAGGGGATCTGTAGCCACCAACACCGCCTCTGTGCCAACGATTTGCCGCTGCATGTGACGGAACAAGTTGCATGAATTTATGCACAGGGGACGCAAAGACGTCTCAAGTATGATAGAACCAAGAAAGAACGACAAGATGGGACTCAAGTCATACACCAACGCAAGCCGTGGCGGTGCCATGTTCATGCAGCGACCCAGGATATGATGAGCAGCAGACATCCACACGAACCTGGATGGGGTAGGGTACACCTGCTGTGGTGTCTACAGAGTCCTAGCTTTCGCTAGAGAGTTGAGCAGGCGAGGTACCGGTGAACCTGGGCAAAAAAGAACATTTTGGGCATGGACTCTGTACTGTTTGGAGATTTCAGCTGCTCTGGGTTGTTGTTTGTGGTGAGCAGTTCTGAGGCTGGTGCGAGTGAAGTCACTGCAATCACGGGCACTGTGCGAGTGCTGTGTGCAAGCTTCCCCTCCTCCCCCCGCCTGCTCCCAGCTGCTGCAGTCTGTTGAATCTTGCGTTGGTGAATTGATTCATGCCACCCCTTGCCCCATTCCAAACTGTTCTGGTTTGGGTGGATGCTCATGCGTTCACAGCCCCCCTTGTTATTTGTGTGGAAGATGGTAAACTTGTGGGGGAAAGGGATGATGCAAGGGGCGGGTATCTTGAGGAACTTTGATGTCCCGGCAATCTGAGCCCCCGGCACTGGATAGGACGTGATTGACAAGCAGGCAGTGGAGGTGTCGGATGCATGGAGGGAACTGTGAGTTTTGCCACACACCGGAAAGGTTGTGCAGAGCAAACTGCTGGTGCCCAGGTATTTCCAAGGCCACGCACCAAGGTCTGTCCCGCATGTGCAGAGTATGAGTCGGTATGATTGTGCATTGGGGGATTGTGTGATGTACAAGTGGGTTGTGTGCAGGCTGGGGGCGATGGATGTGAAGAACTTGCCCCTCCTGAACTGTACTTTCCTACCTATGACCACACAATGGGGCCAGATTCTGTAAGAAGGTAAGGGAGGCCCATGGGGGGTAATGCTGTGCGATGACGGTAGGAGCCGAGCTGTTGTGTTGTAGGGAGGGGTGGGTGCTGACTCGGAGTATGTGATCGAGGGGGTGACACAGCGGCTGCTACAATGCAGAGAAGAGGGATGGGTGGAGGCGGCGGGTAAACTGTTGTCCAACATTGCGCTATGGAAATTGCTGCTGAAATCGTGTGGGTGGGAGCAAGCCTTTGCTACCTGGCGGTGGGGGGGGCAGGCTGTTTTAGGAGAGCGAGACTTTACTCCCCCAGGAGTGGGGGCTGGCCAATAGTCACTTGGATGGCTTGTTGTTCATCCATGATTCCCTTTCCTGTTTTGTTTTCTTTAATATCTCTCTCGTTTTCGCAATACAGGACCAAGTCCCCCTCCCCCCTAACATGGGCTTGTCCAAACGCGGCAACCCCGTTTTCCGCACTTTTGGGCTTTTTTTGCAAACATCTTTTTTGCAATCTGTGTGTTTTTACTGTGTGTGTAGGGGGGTACCACCTGAGTATGTGTGTGTGTGGAGCAGGGTGGGGGATCTACCAGCCTTGGGCCTTTGTTGTTGGAGGATTTCCCCCATCACTGCTACTCCCCTGACCCCATCAATTTGCTTCTCAGATCAGGTTTTTGGGGGGACTTCACTTGCCCCAACAGTATACGGTGCCGTAGACCATTTTTCCTCTTGTCAGAATGGAGTTGTAGTGGAAATGTCCGGTTTGGGTCCTTGCATGCTCTGGGGGGAGGCTTCATAGTGGGGCTGGGGTACAGAGCCGCGGATCATGCATGTGTGCCCCTTGTGTCGACCCACTGCAGCTATTTATCCGCCGTGTACTGCCTCCAGGTGCGGCTATGATGGCCCAATATATATGACGTATCCCACGAAGGCCATGTGCCCCATCCTTCTGGAGGATTTCCGGCGTGTGATGCTGCACCGGGAGGCAGGTGACGCTTCATTGCTCTTCTCGGAGCAGGATGTCAAGAATTGCATGAAGAAGGTGTGCAATGGACCCGTGAGGGTCCAGTTGGCACTGCGTTGGGAGTGGATGTCAGGGCGTGGGGCCGTAGGAAATGGTGGGTGAGCGAGTCCCAGGGGGAGCACCTGACGCGGCGCGGCTATTTTGTGACCTCCATCGGAAAGATGTTGTGTTTTCGTCTGGATGGCCCTGTCGCACCGGGCACCGCTGCAGATGTTCTGGCCACAATGGGCCAAGAGCCATTTGCAAGATTATGAAGTGGGTGCCAATTGCATCGCGCGCTTGATTGTGCTATGGTTGTGGGGAGGAGGGGTGTTTGTGCAGCTTTTTGGGCAAAGTGTTTGCTCTCCTTAGACGGGCCGTTTCGGGAGGGGCTAAAAATCAGGACATTCCGTGTGTACTCGGTGCAAAAGTAGCGCGTGCAGGGCAAACACTCCCCCCCCAGGCCGAGACTGGCTGGTCAAAATCCACTCAGTGGCTGATGGTTGTCAGCTGCGGGGCAGGAGGGAGCATTGGATGTGGCTGACCGTTTCAATGTGGATGTGTGCCAGATGATTGAAGAGCAGTGGAGGGGCCCGAAAGCGGACTGTTTTTGTATGTTCGTGGTCCTCATGAGGGACATTCACCTCGACAAGCATTGATTCCACGAATGTGGTTGTGCGTCATGCAGACGCAACGCTCCCGGCATGTAATGGCACGACCTGAGAGTCCTTGGTACGACCACGCGCCTAACAATTTGAAGACCCCTTATGTTTGATTACAAAACCCGGAACATGACCTCTTGTCTCCATTGTTGGTTTGGCTTACACTATTTGTGAAACAAACATCAAAGAATTCTCATTCAACAGATAACACTCATTACCTTGGATGGCACAGCGAGTCTTCTTCCCAAGTGGTTCTTTTGACAATGGAAAAGTTGACTTAATCGCCGCAAGCTCATGTTTTGGGAGGAATGGAGAAAAATGGAGGCGCCATTCGCCTTCCTCTTCCAGGACAAAGCCCTTCGAGATGCACGACCTATCGGTGGCCCACAGTGGGATGCCCTGCGGACCGTCCTCACACTCGACCGCCGCTGGACGGGGTCTGTGTGACAAGCACAGACAGCGGTGGTAAACCATGTCCCACTCGACGTGGCACCTTGCGGCAGTGCAAGGGAAAGGAGGATGGCACTAGCAAGGCGCTGATGGAAGGTGCATGTCAGTGGAAATGGCATTGCAGGTGCATCAATCGCCTCAGCTTGGAAAACAATAGAGTTGACAGAAGACTGCCAAAAAAAAAAAACAATGGTTGTTGCGACCACCACCATCGTTGTTCAGGTCTAGGTGTCTGTTGTGACACAATTAATGGTTGCTGAAGTGCAAACCTGCGGCGGGTTGACAGCTCTCAGGAAAGTGCAGACAGGTGAGCTCCAAGCTGGAGGGTTGGTACTACTGTTTTGGCAACCCCATATGGTGTCCCAAGTAGCTCGTGTGAAGGCACGAGTATGAGCTGAGATGAACCCGGTGTATTGGGGCAAGCAGAAAGTATCTTCGCTGAGTAATGCCCGAAACGACAATGCTCACACTTGTGCCATCGGCGTTTCGCCATTTGTCAAGAGCAATTGATTTGTGAGATTTGAATTCATTCCATAAATTGTTCCGACAGTGTTGTTGGGTTTCACAATGCTCTGTAACATCAACAAGCGGTGAATGAGTTGAGGATGGCACGCGCGGGGGGAGGGGGGGGGGACGACTTGGTGGTGCCAATTTCATGGGGGCTGGGTGTGCCTCCACAGTGCCACTTGGCGACTGCTGGTCGTGGTGCACTGGCTTAGCGTTTCGTGTGCAGCAGACACAGCACGCAGCCCCCACAGTCAGACATCCATTAACATCAGTGCCAACGAGCAGGGTTGCTCAGCGGGCACCCTGCCGGGAATCATGTGGCTCCCTAGCCTCGAGCATGCTGACCAGCAAAAGCGCCTGAATCACGGGGCATTGGCATTTTTTCAGGTTGTTCAGGTTGTGCGTATGGTAAGTCTTGGGAACGCTGATCTTGCGATGCGCCCTGCGGCACACAATTTGGGTAATTGTCATGGAACAGGGGAAATTGTTCCCTTTGTGAACCGTACTTTTGAACGGGCAGTGGTGATCGCAACACTTTTGTCCGTTTTAAGTTTGTGCCCTCGCCATTGTGCCCGTTTGACCTGCTTCCTTCACCCAAAATTGAGGAAAATCAATGCTGTGCTAACACAACCGGCTTTCGGGAGTCCAAGCGTAGAACCCCTGCAACTTGGCCCTGTTCACGTGTCTTCCCGGCGCGCCGTGTCCAGGGGCCCCTGTTTGTCTGCAGGTCATCGGCGTCAACCTGCACGAGACGGTGGTCGTTGACACGGACTTTGAGATCCGGGCGTACTACGCCGGGCATGTCTTGGGGGCTGCCATGTTCTGGATTCGTGTGGGTGTGCACCTGTGCGCTCTTGTGCTGTGCGCCCTAAGGGACCCTTGGCGCCTTGGCCCCGGGTTTCTGGCTGATGATGAGCCCGATCCAATAAGCCCGTGACCCTCAACCCCCCCCACACAGTGTATTTTGGGTGGGGGCGGGCCCACGAGAGACAGGGAATTCAGCTTGGATCTGCAGGGGGGCGCACTTGAGAGTCTGACGCTGATGTGCAGGCAGCTGCCTTGGCCCGCCATCAACCTGCACCGCAATACAGCGCAGCCGTGTGTTCAGATGACACAACTCAGGGATCAGTGATGGTCATGGGCAGACACGCCACTAGCACCCGGCAGGGAATCTGGGTTTCGTTGGGAATCGGCCCTGCGCTGCGTGCCACCCAGTAATACTCGTCCCACCCGCATCCAGAACTCAGTAGGAATCTGTTGCATCCGGTGCATGGCTCAGTAGGGCCAGGGCTGTCCGTAAGGACCCCATTTTTTTTTTTTGTTCAGGACAGCCGTTACGCACAGCCCCAAGGACTGCCACCAATCTCCAAGCACCAACCGCCACCAACCACTGTCCAACCGCCATCCGCCGCCAACCGCCAACCGCTGTCAACCGCCAACCGCCAAGCATTGTTCAATACTGTTTCTGTGGTTTTGTGTATTGTCCATGTCTTGATCATGAAGCAGAGAGCGTCCCCATCAACGTTCATTTCTGTTGGCACTACGAACATTTTTCTTTTGTTTCCCCCTTTAAAGACAGCCCTGAGTAGCGAGTAACTACAACCATGGTCTGAGGGGGGGGGGGGGATGGCTTGCTTGTGCCTCACTGTTCCTGTGCGTGTGTGTGAGCGGGTGGATGGGGGGTCCGCCGGCATGCAATATTGCTCGGAGGGGCCTATGCGTCGTGGCACCCAAACCATGTGGGGGCCTGTGGCCCATGGTGTGGCGATTGGTCCCTTGATTCTGCAGCTCTACATTCCCTTGTACAACAGTGCACGGGCCAGGTCTGGTGCGCTGGGGGGCCCACCGGGGCAGCGGGGTGCAGTGAAGTGAACGACATACTTATCACTTGTGCCCGATGTTGTGTAGGTCAGGCATGTGACTCTTGAACGAGCCCTCAGGAACACTATTTCAGGGTCCTTCTGTGCCACAGCGAAGGGCGCCTATGGCAATGTCACTGAAGGGCTTTTTGGTCTGACTGTTTCTCGCAGCCTGTGCCTTGCGGCGTAAAGGAGCAGCAACATCTGTATCCCTCAGCGAGGTGGTTGCCATCAATGCTAAGTGCGGTGGGTGGCTGGGTGGGAGGGTGCTGCCGGCCTGGGGGCTTTGTTGCCCGACGGTTTTTTCTGTCAGAGTAACCCCAGTTTACCTCCCTGATCCCCGCCTCCCCTCCTAGTGGACTTCACTGGACCTTCCGAGGCTTGGGCTGTTGGTGCGGGTGCTGGTGGATGCGGCAAACTCTGTGATATGCCACCCCCCTCCACCCCACCTCCGGCAAGTCACCCAAAGGCACAGCACCGTGCGGAGAGCCACCCTAACCAAACCCGAACCCAGAGCGAAAGCCTAACGGCCAACAGGGAGGGCCTAGGAGAGCCTTGCAAGGGGACGCAGGGACTTGCAGGATCGGGGGAGGTTGCTCAGACCATCAGTGGATGTATATGCCAGTCCATGGCGCGCTTGGTTGTTGGCACTTTTTTTTTCAAAAGGACGTGGCATAAGAGCCCCCATTTTCAAATCGCGGCTTACAGTGGCTCTCCTGACCACCCCCTCTCCAAAAAAAATTGAGAGGGGGCCATTAATTCTTGGAGACTGGCATCCTTTCTTTCTGCCCCACAGCCACAAAAGAGGCAGGCATTCTCAAAACACAATCAACCGTGAAACCAAATCACCAGCTGGCAAACCATCCATCTCTACAATCCCCCCCCCCCCCCCCCCGCAACCACTCCAAAAAGCCCCAGAATGACAAGCAGATGCAACGCCGCACCGGCCCACCTTTGCAGCGCAAAGTGCCATAGGAGCAGCGTAGCGGCTGGTAACAAAACTAGGATACCTTTGCCCCGCCTCCTCCCAGCAAGAACTGCCCTCCACCAGCACAGGGCACTGCTGCTATGCACCATCGCAGGGCAGCACCACAACAACAAACAAACATGCTTCTCAAAGCCCCTGCGCTCCCCACAGTCCAGAGGCACGGTCTAGAGGCACGCCTCTGCAAAACACGGCCAAGTGCATCAAATCAGAAACACCAGCCTGCAACCCAGCGTGCATGTTGCAGAGGGTGTGGCATGCTAGAGAGGACCTGTGGTGTTATATTGTGTCCCGGTAGGCCTCTGCCACCCGACTTTCTGTCACAGCTTGTCACAAGTACTTGATTTGCCATTTCATGTTCACCCAGCCAAATTTATCCAGCCCCCCAACAGTTGTTTCAAGAAATTTAGAATGGGGAGCGCACCCATGTGTATGGTGTCCATTTTCGCTGCCCCATGCAACAACAGAATGCCAGAGTTCGCAAGTAGTGATCCTAATGATGTCCCAAGCCCAATCATGCCCGGGAGTAGCTGTGGAATAAGGAGGAGAGGAGGGAGAGGAGGAGAGTCAGGGAACGCCGTGGTACGGGCCGTTCGCAGATGTGATGCCAGGCCGTAGTGGTGGGGCGGGGTGTTCCATAAAGGCCGTTTGTTGACCCTGTAGCCCATCCGATGCCCTGTAGGGGGTGGGGCCCCAAAAGTGCAGTGCACGCCGCAAGGACATGCTGCAATGGTCAGCCGTGGGTTTAACATTCCACTTTGACCCACAAAACTGCGCTTTTCCGGCCCTACTTCCGACAGACCGAAGTGATCAAATGCTTGCAGCGCTGGGCACCTTTCCGGGGTTCATGGATCGTTTGGCCTCCACCGCGACATGGACATACCAAAGAGGACCTTTGTGTCCGTTCGGGTTTCTGAATGCCCCAAGACATTTGGTGGATGGGCATCAGAGCTCTTTCCGGAGGCCGTTTGCTGGCACATACACGTCCAAACATCACCACATTTCTATACATGCCATTGATATTTCCGATAGTGGGTATTGGTGACTCCTTACCATGATACAGGAGGGGGGGGATGGGCACAAAGCACAAACAGAACCTCATCCCCACCATCAGTTTGTGGGGCAACCGTGTCGGTTGCATCAGAAGTGGCTGGCGCCCCCCCCCCCCCAATGACAACGGCCCGGGCCATGATTCTCCCTTCTGATGTTTTGGTGTTGGAGAACCGCCCCCTATGACGCCATCCCTCGTCTCTGTCTGTTTGTGCCAGGGGATGAAAGCATAGTGTACACGGGTGACTTCAACACCACGCCCGACCGGCATTTGGGCGCAGCCGCCATCGATTGCCTGGAGCCGAACATCATGATCAGTGAGTCCACATACGCCACCACCATCCGCGATTCCAAGCGCGTGCGGGAGCGCGAGTTTTTGCAGCAGGTCGCGCAGTCGCCCGTTGCGGTGACCGAGCCATGGGCAACAGCACGCGGGAGGGACTGCCTCAACCCCCGTCTCCTTGGCGCCCCCGCGTTTGCCGCGCGCGCCTCTGCAACAAGCGGGACGGCCCAAGCTGCGCCGCCTGTGGCTGGTGGGGCGCGTTGGGGCGACGTGGGCAAAGGAAGGGGGTCCGCCAGGCGGTTGTCCGGCCCCAGTCGCTTGCACACACCGGCATACCCGCAGGGGGTGGGGACGCAAGCCCCTGCAGGGGCGCCGGTTCAGTACTATACCACCGGGGGAATAATTTGAGGGGGTTTTTTTTTGGGAGGGCCAAAATTGGGAGGGGAAAATTTTTGGTACTCCTCCTTAGAAATGAAGGGGAATTTTGGTGTAAGGTCCCTTGTTGTTATTTCGTAAGGGATGGTTCCTGTTGTTTCCTGATGGGCTCTGGATGGCCACTGGTCACTGGATGGGCGCCTCTGCACACATTTCAGCGCATAGCATCCTTCAGATTGAAGGAAATGTTTGGTGCGAGGGAGGGCTTGTCCACATCAATGTTGTCCCCACCTCGACTTTTCCTCCCGTGGTATGGTCCCGCGGGGCGCGGCGGGGACCGGCTCCAGTGCGACCCTCCCATCCACTACCGGTCGAAAAGGTACCAGGGTCGGGGGCTTCTTTCATGAAGGGTCGTGGGTTACTGGGTCGCACTGAGGGGCCTCTCGGGAGGCGGCGCCAGCTGCTGCAGGGGCCAGCACAGCTCCGCCCCAGGGCATGGAAGGGCTTTCGCGGAGGAGACTTAGTCAGGGAGGCGGGGCCCCTCTGGCGCTCCACAGGGGCGGGCAATGGCGAGGGGCGTGGTTTGACCATTCTCGTACCCTTTCTGGAGGGGGGGGGGGGGGGCATGGGGCGGGGCTGGACAGGGTCGAGCGCCAGGACAGTGCCGTGACGGAGGGTTGGGCGTCCCCTGTTGCTACGAGGAACATCGCCGTACCCCAGGACATTTAGGACGGCGACTGCGCACCAACCTGACCGCCAACGGACGTCATGTGACCACCAAACCCCAATCAAGACCGTGCGTCACGCCTCGCCTTCATCCACCCCCTCAACGAGACTTTATGGAGCCCTCGGATTGCGGGCGTCTTTTCGTGGCGGGAGCAGGCGCTTCGTGTGTGGTGGGCGGTCTAAGTCCACCGTGAGACAGAGTACCGGGCTGCAGGGCCTTCGCCGGCCTAGACCCAGTCGCACTCGACAGTGCTGCTGACCCAGGGACAGCCGTCTTCTGCGATCGGTGTCGTCCCGGACATGACACGTGCTCGCCCATCTCCGACCAATGTCGAGAATGGCACCCCGAGAGTCCGCAAAATCTATGCCCCAATCGCGGGATGACACACGGCCCCTCAGCCCCCCCCCCCCCCTTGGTCAAGCTAAGGTCTCGCACAGTGTGTGCCGGCGCCTAACAGCGCCTTGCTGGCCAGCACGGACCGACCATGTGTGTTGCGGCCCCGCTGCGTGATACTTGACTGTTGGAATGCCAGCGTGATGCCAGAGCCGTGAATTGACGACCGTCGTCAATTTATGGCCAAGCTAAGGTCTTGTCCAAACGGGCGTTGGGATCATTTTTAATTTGGGATCTAATTCAATTCGGTACCAATTTTGCTGCAACCACATGAGACTAGGGTTTGGGGTCAAAATGTCACGTCCGGGCCGAGGGACATTTGAGTGGCGCTTGTTTGCCCAGTGATGCCCACAAATGTTCATTTGAGGGGCCCTGGGCATCATCCTGACCCTTTGTCGGCACCAGCGCAACAGTTCCCATTTCCACGTGCTGCGTGCAAGCTACGGCCTCGTCCAAGCTACAGTAGGCGTAGGGACCGTATCAATATGCGACTTTTCGGTAGCTTGGACAAGGGGGGGGGGGGGGGCGGGGGGTATGATCCACTCAGATGATGTAGCTGCGAACAGGCTTCTGGTGATGTAGCAGGGCTTCACAGCCAAAGGGCAAGTAGATATTCATATTCCTACACGTCGCACAATCCCCAGGTGCACGAGTGTGTGGAACGTGGGGGCAAGGTCCTCATCCCCGTCTTCGCAATGGGCCGTGCCCAAGAGCTCTGCATCCTGTTGGAGACGTACTGGGAGCGCATGAAACTGGACGTGCCGATCTACTTCAGCGCGGGTCTCGTCGAGCGTGCCAATGACTACTACCGCCATTTCATCAATTGGACGAACCAGAAGATCAAAGAGACATTCGTCCAGCGCAATATGTTTGGTGTGCCAGGGACCGTGTTTTAGCTCCGAGGATTGGATCTGCCGCCGGGGTCCGGCATGGAAGGTTGGTAGACCCCCCCCCCCTCCCCCTCTCGCCCCCAAACAATGTCCCCCAAAAGGCAAAGTACCTGAGACTGCTGCGCACCGCTGATGGGTAACACTTGGTGACCCGGAACATGGACCTGTGTTGCATTTCCCCCATCAGTGATGGTGAGCACCCTCTCAATTTCACTGTCTTGGGCAGAGCCAACTAATTCACAGAGGACTCGACGACCGGACGCGCCACGCCCGGACCGTGTGCACAGTGCACCGCACAGAAATTGGCTCGAAACATGGGGCGCGGCGGTCCCGAACGCAAAGAGGGACGGGGATGAGGGGGATACTGCTAAGCACGCCCCCCCCCCCCCAACCCCCAACCCCCGGGAGCCGGTCGGCGACGCGGGGGTCCACACCGGCCGGGAAGCACAGTGGGGGTAGGCAGATAGGTGGCATATGGCCACAAGGTTGTATGCTCTCGCATGCACAGCCATGGCCGTATCAATGCGAGGCTGTTTGCGTTGATGTTGTTTAGACATGGCTACTGCTCATCGTCTGCCTCAGATTCTGGGCATTTTGGGCAGGATGATGAAGCGCAAATTGGGCCAAAGCTTGCGCCGTGGGATTTGCGGTCTGGGCCATCTTTTGAGGGCAAGCGCGAGTTCACAAAGGAAACCCAAAGGAAACAAATCCGAAACCCATTCCTGAAGCCAAGGCCACTCCAAAGCCCGCCCCAAAGACAACCATACGCTGTTGTTCAAGTTCGGAAAGGGCTACCGTTGCACAGCCAGAACACACAACATGCTGAGGATTGCCTGCATTTTGTTTGGTGCCCTCTTGTGAGACGGTTGGTTTCAGTTTCGGTTGGGGCCGGATTCTGGTGCATGCATCCTTTATTGTGCTACGGGCCATGCGTAAGCACGGCTTTGTCTGAGCACCATACCCCCGTGCTCATGCTGTTTTCCCCGACCGGGAGCATTGGGGGTGCCTATCAGTCTTGCATGCCGCAGTCTTGGCCACGGCATGGCCCCTTTTGTGCAATGCCTGGCAGAATTCAAGCATATCAAGACCTTCGATCGTGCCCTACTCGACAAGCCCGGGCCAATGGTTCTCTTCGCCACTCCCGGGATGCTGCATGCGGGCACGTCTTTGGAGGTGTGCCTCGTCTGCACCACCGGTGGCGTGATTTGTGGGCTGCAGTGTTGGTGGTTTGGTCCATGGCAGAGGTCCAGTGTGCAGGCCACCGGCAGCGGGCCCTGTAGCGCACCTGCGGTGTGCCCGCGCCATGCCACAAGAATAAGGCAGGCATTACACCTACGTGCAGGGTTTGGAGTGTAAGACTGCACTTTTCCTGCACTTGTCCGTTCGTGGACGGGGCGGGCGGGACCCGATGAAGTGGCGAAGCCAAAAGAAAGATAGTGCATAGCTCATGCTCTGGCCCCATTCATCGAGTTGAGGCGGTTACTGCTATTACTGTTGGCAGGTCTTTAAGCGCTGGTGTCCGCATCCTGGCAATTTGGTGATCATCCCGGGGTACTGCGTCGTGGGCACCATCGGCAACAAGGTCTGCTGCACTGTGACACTGCGCTCACACCCATGTTTCATTCTCCGACTTCTTCGAAGTGTGCATGTACTTGTCCGGATGCCTGCCTGGATGTTTGTTTTGAGGTTTCCGCGGTGTTTTAATATGTGCAGGGCCACTAATTTCCCGCTTCTGGAAGTTAGCGGGAAGACTATTTGCCACATTGGCCAATTTAGGAAAAAAGGGTGGAAAATCGGGGGACATGGCAGAAATTGTGGTGTTCTGCGGAAAATGTGGATAACTCTGCAACAGAAGCACAAAAAACATGCTTTTGGTGCACCGTGGGGGCGGGTTTTGGTGTACTGAGCGAGGCGCTTAAGGAAAAATTGGGGGGAAATGGGGGAAAACAGGGAAAGCATGGAGGAGAATGTTAGCGGATTGCTTCACAGCCATGTCGTCAGTGGTATGTCATTGTTTGCGGTTGGTGTGGTTGGGCGTTGTGCAGTCGAGTACAGTGTATATTCATGTTAACTCTTCCGCACAGTTTTACAATCAGCCTTACCCCCATTCCCCCCATTCCCCCCATTTTCCCCTTTTCCTCATTTTTCAGCGGGAAGTTGAGTGGAAAGTTGACTCTCAGGTTGTGTGGGTATTTCTTGGCTTTGGATGTGTGTCTGAGAACCTGCCTGGATGCGTGTTTGGAGGGCTGTCTGCATCTGTGTTTTGGGTTTGCGTTTTGGATTTGTGTGGAGGGGTGTTTTTTGATGTGTTCTTTGGTGTGTGGTTGGATGTATTTGTGGCTTGCATTTTGCGTATGTAGATTGCATGTGAGCGCCAACGTTTGCAAACTTGCCTGGAAATGCGGTGGACCTGTACCGGTATCCTGTGTGGCCTCCGCCCGGGGGAGGGGGGTTGAGGTCTGCACGTTTTTTCAATTTTTCGCGATTTCGCAATTTTCCGCAATTTTTCTGCAATTGCTTTTGACCTGTCCACCTTGCGTGCGTGCGTGTTGGTACCCAGACATTGCAGAGCAATGGAGCATGTACACCCGTTGCAATGGTATTGATATTAATGGCCCTAGTGCTTTGCATCAATGGTTGCAGTCATGTGCCTTTTCCCCTTTCCAAGAGAGGGTGCTTTTCTTGATTACACAGCCCACTTTTGGTGGTGATGTGGAGCGCTCTTTATTCCAAGCGGCAGCACAATTTGGATGATGCTGTCCGCCGCTTTCGGTTCATGCTTCAATTCCACAATGACATTGAGCGTCACCTGCAGTAGTTGCGATACCTGTGCACCATGTTTGAAGAGACACAGAAGCATTCCGAGCCACGTGTGCAGAAGCGTCGCTCCTGGAGGGTTTGGGAGGTTTGGTTACGGTACCACAATTTCCCACCGATTTCCCCCAATTTTCCACAGTTTTCCCACTTTTTCCCGCAATTTTTCGCAATTGGATTTGACCCTCCCTGACCGCAGTTCCACGCCCCCTCCGCTGTGACCCCCCCTGACCGCAGTTCCACGCCCCCTCTGCTGCGGCCACTGCTGCGAGGATGATTTCCCACTCCGATGCACAAGAGTATCTCCACAGTGTTCTACGTCCTCCCATCTCCCTCTTAATTCTGCCCCCGGCCCGACTCAGGCCGCCACAAATGCGTCCGGGACGCAATGCCTGCGACTCAGATGCTGCGCTTTCTTCCCATCTGACCTGCAGTGGAGCCTTTTGACGGTTTTATGTGTGGGCTGAGGGAGTCCTGGGGCCCTCCCCCAAGGAGGAGTCCTCGGATGGGCTGGCGGTGAGTTGCGTGGTTTTCTGGTTTGCTGTCCTTGCTGCCGTTCAGCGTGCCCAGTAGTTGTGGTCGTCCGTCGTGGAGGTGTGTTTGGGGGTGGGTTTAGACGCTTATCGGTGCGCGTGTTTGATGTCGATTTGAGGTCTGCTCACGACTTAGACTGTCCTGTCGGACCCTTCGTGCGTCACCCCCTGCAGCAACGCTCAGTTTGGGACTCTGTTGTCGGCATGTGCACACCATGTTTTTCCCTCACCACGGCGCATCCCTTGCCATTTGTGTGTAGGTGCTGTCGGCCACCTCACAAGAGGTGCAGATTGACAAGAACACCACGCTGCAGGTGAGATGCGAGGTGAAGCAAATGTCTTTCAGTGCCCATGCGGATGCCCGTGGTATCCTCAACTTGATCCAGCATTGCAAACCAAAGGCAGTGACGTTGGTCCATGGCGCACGCAACAACATGCAGTTCTTGCAGAAAAAGATCAGGTGTGTCAGTAGCTGGCATCGGTGGCGTGACGGACAGCATTCAGGGAATAACCGCAGTTGACTGCTGGTCGATAGCATGATAACATGGCCACCCATGGTACGTGTGCTGCGAGTGTGCTCCGGCGGATGGGGCCAAAGGAGCCCAGCAGAACCATTCGGCACCAACAACAACAGCGACAGCAGCACACCACCCCTGTTAGGCCAAGTTTCGTGCCTGTTAGGGGTCAGGCCCATTGCTCTGTTAGGGGTCAGGCCCATTGCTCTGCCTCATGCCAAAAAGTGGGTGCCTGCCTTTTTCATCCATGCCCCCCCTTCTCGGCAATGCACAGGAAAGATAAATTACCCCGACCCTGCAGCACCTGCCGTGCACAGTAAGTATTCCCCATTCTGCAGGGCTGAAATGGGGCTGCCTTGCGAGTGCCCTGCCAATGGGAAGACTGTCTTATTTCACACTCAACCCAAGTATCACGCCCTCATCTGCAACAACCTGCTGCAAAAGGCCCATGCTACGACGTATGTACTCTGCGTGTTCAAGTGCGCCTGTGTCACCTGATTTTTTGGCGCGCCGCTGTCCAATTCTGGGCTTCGAATGAAGCAGATGGTACGGTATTCCATGGTCTTACAGGTTCAGTCGAAATCACATTTTCACCCCCCCCCTTTCTTTTCAATTCATCAAAAGCGCCATGAATCATACATGCCAATTACATCAGGAGCATCAAGGATCGAGCCGTACCTGCAAGTTACCCGAGGACCATCGCCCGTGAAGTAAGTTTCCCCTCAGAAATTTCCTACCTCCAAGATTCATTTTGAATCCTTTGGCCGGCGCCAAGTGACACCGAGGAAGCAAACAACGCTGCTTTTATATGCCAGTATCAGAAAAGCTCACTGAAAAAATGCCATGATGTCAGAATTCCAGCTTAGGGCATAGCCAAGAGTGGTATGGTCCCAAAACCAACCTGCCCCGCGATGGTACAAGTTTTGCTTCGGCGCTTCATTGGGCCACTCCAAAGTTTTCTCTGCTTCGTTCCAGCAGACGAGTGCGGCGATCCCCTCTCTTCAGTGGAACTCCACGTGAAGTTTGTTTGCTTTCTGAACTTGGAAAACCCCAGGTTGCTGGTCGTTGGGTTGACTGGTGGTGGGTCGTTCCGGCTAACTTTTGAGTTTGAGTGTAGCTTGGTCGAACTTTTGGCTGGGTACGGTGCTTCCTGGAACATTGGGGCTGATTGGTGATGAATCCGCGCATCCTAACCTGGTACCAGCCTGTCTGGGGCGAGGAAATAGTGCAACCACAGACCATAGTGTTCGTGACCCTTTGGCAATATCAGCCATACCTTGCAACCGGTCAGACAACTTACCCCCAGCAGTTATCAAGAAAAGGCGCGTTGCAAACCCATGGCTCAACATCATGAAATGGCTGGTCACGTTACGAATCAGCTTCACTCTTCTGGGAAGCACAATGTCCCTGTTTAGAACCCAGGTTGAGTCAGCAATAATCCCTTACTGCCCCCCACCTAACTCAATTTTTGCACCATCAATCAGCCGGTGCAAGTAAGACACAGGCGCCTGCGTCAGACTTGCCGCTCGGCTCCGGTTAGGTCTGACCTGATCAGGAGGAGCTATCGGACCTCCCGAGCTGCAACAGCAGCGCATATTACTGAGTGGCACATAGTGCGGGACTGTCCCCTTAGGAACAGATGGCGTGTCCCTGCAAATGGTGGCATGTTCGGGAGCAAGCGGAGGAGTCTGGTATGAGTAGCATATGATCTCTCGAGTTCGTGCTCGAGTGCCTGCTGACGGCGTATGGAAAAGCATTCCCGTAGATTTTGGCGAAAGAACGAATTTTGACGCTCCTAGGATGGTGGTGAGGGAATAGGAGGGAGAGAGGAGGGGATGGTGGGTGGCAGTGAGCGAGCGAGGGAAGAAGGAACGGAGGTGGAAGGGGTGGGTGTGTCTCAGGGGCGCTATGTTCCAAGGCAGTTACGTGGTGGCATGTGTCGGGAAGTTGAAGCCGTGTGGCGAGTTGCACGCCAATGGCACTATCGCACCGATGCACGAAACACGGGTACAACCAGCCACAGAGGGGATGGCGTTGGATCTCCTCGTCCCCAGCCTCCGGAATGGGTGCACTGCGCTTGTAATGTGAACTCCACGTGCCGCGTCGCAAAGCATGTGCCAAAAAAACGCCCCGTGCGCAGTCAGAGCAACACAGCGAAACTGCTCAAGAGAGCACGAATGAACGGCAACTGCCGCCGATTGGTGGTGCAGCAGTGGCGGCTGTTGGCCAACCCATTGCGGTGGCACTTCGGACAAAGGCCCTTAGGGAACACCAAGCGCCTTTGCGATGACGAGATGACGAACAGAGAGAAGTGGAAAAAGAAGTGTGAACAAGTGCAGGAGGCGGGATTCTATCTGGTCTGTGGCCCCAAGCGGAGGAGACTATGAGGAGAGAGACGCCGCCATGATGCCCAGACGGGGCAGGCCCCTCGGGTCACCTCACTGGGACGTGCTATCCCGCTGGCCGGGGCCGTCGGGACCACCGTGGGGTGGTCGAGCGGGAGCGATGATCGGCTGCAATCCCCTCCTCCGCCTCCTCCTCCGCAGCCCCTGGGAATGCAACAACCATTTGAGCTCAACACGGGCCGGTGGTGGATCGTGCCCCCAAGTGGGTCTCTGTGTCGATGCCTGCCTCCCACGGTACCCCCTTTCCTTTCCGTTGTGCAGTTTGCAGGCGCGAATGAATCCCCATCTCATGCAGCTCTTAGCCAGTTCCGCTGTTGGTGCTCAGGGCGACGGGCAGCTGCAGCAGCCACAGGTGCCGTGTCGTGCCAGCGCACAGCCTTTGGTCCATTGGCTTCTCAAAGGAACGAGTGTCCCGGGAGGGGGGGTGGGGAGGGCGAGGCGGCCTGACTTGAGGAACGACTGGGAACCGCTGCAAAAAATCAGGGCTGTCCTTTGGGAGCGCGATGCATCTTTTTTTTTCCCTTCACCATTGATGGCCTAAGATTGCCGGTGGCAGGATTCGGTTAACGGACGGCGGTTGACACTCAACCAACAGAGGTTGGGGCTTGAGCGACGGCAGTTGATGGCCAACCTCACCCCTGACGCACCCCCACACCGTTAATGATTCGGCCACCCGCTCAGCTACCCAATCATTGACGTGAGTCGGAATTTCCGGTGGAAGCCCAGCACGACCAACACTGCCAAACCGCCTTGAAGAATGCCACACTTCCCACTCACCTGTTTGGGCACCCCGCAACTGATCGACTGCAGTTACTCGCCAGCGCTCTACAGCGGTCCGAGGGCACTGGAGGCAGGCAGGTTTTTTTTTGGGCGTCAAAGACAGCCCTGCAGAAAACGCGGAAGAGAAGCCCGAGGGGATAGAAAAATAGAGTGCTTTGGCCTGAGGGTAAGGTAAGGTACGGTACTTGGGTGTGCTCCAACGTCCAGCGTAAACTTACCCTTCTTATCCCTCGCAGCATCCTTTCCGGCTCATGGAGTCACAGAAACCCTAGCGCCTGGGACACTGCGTTCCTGCTTATGGCCCCAGCGGGATTCGAATCAAGCACCTCTAGTTCAGGCGTCACGTGCATGACAGCTGAACTACGCGACCTTGTTGTGCTTTGGCCCGAGGGGCACAGGCGTTCTAGCACTGAGGAGGACAGCCTTAGCCCCTATCCGAAACTGCCCGAAGCTTGGCCAAGTCCGAAGGTCCATGACGGTTGGCAGAGAGAAGTTGAGAAGATCCTCGTGACGTGCACGCAGATCTGGGGATCCGGACGGTTGAAGATCCGGTGACACTCGACCCTAGAGCTACGCTGCATTCCTGCCTCAAACAACGTCTCATGATGAGACGGGATGCCATATGAGGCACGTGCTGTTCCTGATATCTAGCAGAGCTGTGATGTCATGCAGGGCGGGTCTCCACTAGGGCATAAGGAGAAGGGAATATGCACCAACTGCCATTGCGAGCACCATTTTCAAGTCCTTTACGAACAGTGTCCATCACGAGTTTCAGGAACCTGTTCACTTGGATGGGTGACCGCTAGATGTGTGAGTCACAATTGTTGCCACAACAGGATGAGCATTTCCAGGTTTACACTGGGGCAGTCGGTGATCAAGCAACCTAGCTGACAGTGATCGTATGGCAGTTGCAGTTGCAGTCGCAGCCAACTGGTGACTTTTCCGAAACAATGGTCACCAGTTTGAAACCCTCAAGCCCTCACAGAGCAGGGAGAAATCATGTTCAGCAGCCCGGTAAATTGGAAACATAGCAGGTGCACAGTGGGTGCATGGTAGGCACATGGTTTCCACACAGTATGTGCACAGTAGCCCCGTAGCAGATGCAAAAGCTGGCACACAGCATGCGCAGAGGTGGAATCTTTCGATGCGAACGAGACATTGAGACAAGGGCATTGTTGGGGGGCTGGCAGGGGGGGAGATAGTTGTAGAGGCTTTGTGGAGATCTGGAGGACTTCGGAACGGGCAGAACATTGGTGGTGGTGCAAAGTATTGCACCATGAGCCCTTGGAGCCACAAAGAGTACTTCCCTAGTTGTCTGCTAAGTGGGGTTGGGCGCCACCTAGATGCAGAAGCGTAGGCTCTACCTCTCAACAAATTATCATAAAGCCGCAATGAGGCAACCAAGCCTACAGTCTGTAGTTGCCTCGGAGAGGGATACTCAGAGGTGTATCGGGTGAGAGGACAGACGCAGGTACGTTGAAAAGGAAGGGCTTGGTTGAGAGATACGCACACGGGATCGTTTCTTTTCTCAATGATGGTAGAGAACACGGGGGGGCGGCCGGGCCGGGTCCTTGTATGCGACCCCCCCCCCCAGCCCCCCCCCCCCCCCGGGTTTTGAAAGATAGTGGTGCCGGGTCGGCCCCCAACAAGTGTCCCTAGAGGCGCCAATTTTTTTTTTCATACTATGTGTTTATACTCAAAATACTCAAACCCCCCCCCCCGACCCCCGGCAGGAACCCCCCCCCCCCCCGGCTGCCCCCCCCCCCCCGAGTTTTGACAGATAGCTGGGGGGTGGTCGCATCAGGACCGTTGGTAGTCGCCCCCCCGTGGTAGAGAACTTGTCGACAAGCATCCACCGCAGGGCCTTCATGAGCTCCCCCGTTTCGTGAATGCGATACCCAAGCGCCACACAAATCAGGAGGTCGTTTGGCAATGGATTGCCATGCACGGCTCCAGTCGGAAGCACTCGCGGAAGGCCGGGACATGGTTTCTGTGGGATAGAGCCCCTCCTGAGAAGGAAGCAGAAGCTACAGCGCCTGCCTGGGGCGCTGCTCTCGTGCCGCGCTGCCTTGGAACCGGGTGCGGCGTTTGCGTCTCCAGGACACGACTCAAGACAAAATGGAGGACGACCTGCCTGAGGGTGTGCCATCGTCACGAAAACGGAAACGAGAGTCCGATGAGGGGCATGAGAGACTGGCAAAGGTGTGGTTCTGAGAACCTTTGGCTTCCTCCCCCTACAATGCCTCCGTCACCCTCCCGCTTTACTGCCCCCCCCCCCCCCTCCCACACACACCCTGTTTCCCTCCAATTCCCCATCCGGCCCCTTATTGCCCCTTCCCTCCCTCCCCCTCCTGCAGAACTGGCTTCCAGGGGCCAAAAAGTCCAAATAAAAACCCACGCAAGGCCTTGGGGTCCCTAGGGCCCACCCAGAATGGTAGCCTCCTGGGGGGGGGGGTGTTGCCTGCAGGGCTTGTCTTGCACGGCATACAACCACGGGAGCACATTTGTCGAAGGTGCGAAGAGAGACCCCACGAAGACAGTCAGGGGCTACCAAAGAGCATGTGCAACGAGAGTCTGGTCATTGCCTTAGTGCAAGGAGAGGGAGGTCGTTGAGCACCTGCACGGAGAGGGATACCGTGCCAATGTTAATTATTTGCAAGAATATTTACTTCCCGGCATAAAGGTTTTGTTGTAACGCAAAAAAAAAATACGCCAAAAAATGTTAATTTTCAGCTGCATGCCCTTCGCAAAAATGAATTCCGCCAAAACAAAATGGCAAAACAATTCTGTTTTGCCCCCCCCCCTTTGGCTTGAGCACACTTGTGCTGCATGGCGCATGCGTTTTCTTGGTTGCCTCCTTTCTTCTTTGAAACAATGTGGACAATGTAGACAATGCTACAGGAGGTACAGGGCTCCCGACTCCGCATGTCCTCGATCCTCATGCAAGCAGAGGGAGACCAAAGGGACGTGCAAGAAACCAAGGAGAGGGAGACCAAAGAGGACCTACAGTGATGGCGTGAACATGGCGATCCCTGCCACATTCAGTCTCCACGCTTTTTGGGCCGCTTTGAGCGGGGGAATGGGGGTGGAGGGGGGAGTTTGGAGGGGCCAACGGAGTGCCACGGCGGCACGAACCCCGGAGTGCCACCCAGGCGCCTTTGCAATTCCGGCGGAGGGGCCCACTGCTACTGCACGTTCCCCCGATCCGTGAAGGACCCGATCATACCCTTGCCGCCCCCGCCTCTGCCCTGTCCCTGCCTCGCTCCCGCTTCTCCCCGTCCCCCCGCATCCCCTGGCCCTTCCCCGTTCCCCAACTTCATGACCTTTCTGCTGCTGTGGCCAGCCGCTCTTTTGGGCACAGTGCAAAGTGCGTCGGTCAGACATTTTGAGTGGTCCAGGCGAATCAACCCTCGGACCAGCCACAACTGCAACGGGACTACGGCACCAGCGGAAGTCGGTCCGATTTAGACTGGGCCCCCTTTTGCGGTTGTCAACCCTCACCAATGCCCTAACAAGACGCCCGTACCCCCGTACCATAGGTCCCCCACGAGTCCCTAGCGGATCCGACATGACTTTCCCCAACGTTATCCGTCGACCGCTTGCGAACCCCAAACAAGTGGGTGGAGCCCGTTTTGAGACCCTTTTGGCCATGCGAAAGTCCCAAATGCCGTGCAAATCGGCCATTTTGGGACCGCAGCAGGGCCTCAAATGGGTCAGGGAGGCGCTTCTTCAAAAAGGATTCCCGACCCTTTTCTGTGTACGTTTTTGGCCTCTTTTGAGCCGCGGTGACACACTTTGGCCCTCCAAAGTTTGTGGGCCGTTTTGGGACCAAAACAGGGTCAAAAATCGGTCCAAGACGCGTTTTTCAAGAAGTCGCTCCAGGCCACTTGGCGTCATCCGGAAGCGGGCTTCAGCCATTTTGCAGAAAAGTTATCATTTGCCATATATTTGGTGAAAAACAAACCGACCAATTTTAGTACTCAAAAAATTTTTCGGCGCCTTTGGCGCCAGACTTCATAATGACTGATTAATGGTGCCTGTCAATTGAGCCCTTTTCCCGACCCCCCCCCCCCCCCGAAGTGAAAACCTCACATGCCCTGCACCCCTCGACGTGCTGATTCCAAAAATCTCATTTTCTTTTTTTCCCGATTTTTGGGTCTGGGTCACCTCCAAGGCCTGGGGGTCAGACTCGGTAGGATTTTGGGGGTCCTGTCAATTGAGCCCTTTTTGGGGGAGGGGGGGCTCCGGCCAGAGGGCTCTATCGAACCCCCCCCCCCCCCGGGAAACGAAAACCCGGCCTCCCCAGCGAGCGCATTTCTGCGCCCCCCCCCCCCCCCGCTCGCCCCTCCCGTCCGTGCCGCACCAAACCGCATGCACGACCACACAGCACAGCGGTTCCAGGTCCAGCAAAGTGTTTTCCTCACATTGAGGGGGTGTGTGTGTTCACCTCCTCTGTCCCCGTTGTTCCGCAGGTTTCCATTAGACCGCACAGTCCTGTCGCGGAGGCCGATGAGGGGTCGTGGCCCAACACAGTTCTGCCCGGTTCTGGGATGGACGCGGATGCGGGTGTGTGGCCTTGCAACGTGCTGCTCCGGCACGGCGAGGCCCGTGTAATTGCAGGGAGGGCTAGAGCCCTCCGGCACCCGCTTTACAGCGACGGTCTTCAGGGCGTTTATGAGCCTTTATGCCCCCCACCCCCATCCCATCCCCCGCCCCAGAATATAGATATCTCAAAATAGTCACCGCAAAGTGGCGATCTTTTTGAGCAGGCGGTGAGTGTCGGTGAGTGGCAACAATTCCCATTTTTCCGTCGGTGAGAGCAGTGAGCTGATCTTTACAAAGGGAACTGAGGGGAAGATCTTCGACCTCCGGCAAAATGGGAAAAATAGGACGAGGGGAAATGTCCCATTTTTCTCCCATTTTTCTCCATCTCTCTCCCATTTGTGTCTCATTTTCCTCAACCACACCCCGCGGCAACACCACAAATCACATCTCGTATGCTATGCCCGCTACTTGCCCGCCCCCCCCCCCCATTTCCCCCCATTTCCCCCCATTTCCCTCCATTTTCCCCCAGTTTCCTCCATTCCCCCCCATTCCCCCCCATTTTCCTCCATTTTCCTCCATTTTTCCAGACTCCAAAATCCTGGTTGAGTGAGTTGGTGAGTTTGGTGGCGGTGGGCAGCACGGATGCCTGTTTTCAGGGATACATGTTTCACCCCCCCATCTCCCATCCCAAATCTTGACAGTCTTGGCAAACACTTTCTGTAAAGGCTGCCAGCAGCGAAGTGGAGCGAAGCAGGGGGCAGAAGCAGCACTTGAGCACCCGGACAGCCCTCCCGCTGTCAATGTACCAGAAAACACGTTTCCCCACCGCCTGGGGACACACTGTAGACGAGTTCCTCCTGGAAAATCCCAACTCGTGCGCACACCCAGAAGTACCGACCGGCACACGGCACACTTCCTGAGACTTTCTGGCACCCCCCCCCCCTCCATAATTATTTTTGTACCGTAGCATAAATGTCTTCAAATGGTCAGCGGCGCTCGTTTCGAGGGATGTATGTTGTAGTCCTCCCCCCTCCCCCCTTCAACCGGAAGTACCATGCGACACTCTTACTTAGCCCAACTTAGCTTTCATGCCCCCCCCCCCCCCCTCAAGTCAGTGCTGGAGTCGGCAAACCCCGCATGGACTCGGAGTGTGCATCTGGATGCACCTGGTCAACGGCACGGGCAACAGCCCGTCTCCAGGACAGCCGACCCCCGGAGTAGTCAAACAGGACAAGTCATCCAGGGGCTCCGTTGACACAACCAAAACACGTTCGGGCCCACAGAGGGTCAGAATGAGCAGTGGCGAGGGGCCGATAGGCGCCGCCAAAGGCAAACAATCAGATACCGAGGCCTTGTGGCAACCCCCCCCCCCCCCTCCCCGGACCAACTCTGGGATTGCGCCACTGGGACACCCCCCGGGCCCAGTAACGGAACAGCCCAGCCAGACCGTGACCAGCGCCCACAAACCGCCCCCTTCCCAGTACCCAGTGACCTGTTCAGGGGGGGGCGGCACAGGGACCGGGCCCGCAGGGCTGGGGGAAGGGAGGGAGGGGGGGGCGATGGAGCAACACGGACAACGCAAAGCCCTACGCGCCGGCACAGCCCGGGATAACGCACCTACCACAAGCGCCCACAAGCAATCCTATGGGCGACCCGCCCAAAACTGCAACCGCTGATGGACAACACTCGGTCCCCTGGTTCCGGTGCCAATGCCCACATGGGTCGGGGGGCAACCTCGCCATTTCACGGTCTATGAATGGCTGAACGTGAAGCCTGTCAGACCTGTCAAGGGAGTGGACGCCACTCGGGTCGAAGACTGCAAGTGTGAGTGGGGGGGAGGCGTTCCGCTCTCCCCAACGCCCCCCCCCCCTTCCCCCTCCCCCGCGTACACCCCCCCCCCCCCTCCCCACGTACCCACTCTCCAAGACCCGCACACAACGTTGAGGCACGCCTCGGTCAAACACAACCAAATGCATTGGACCCGAAGACCAAGCGGGCACCCCTACTCCACCTTCGGTGCCTCACCCCTGCCCTTTTGACCGATAGTTCGTGGGCGGCGCCGCAGCGGGGCCGTCCCCCCCGGGCCCGACACGCATGTTGTAGTGATGTGCACCTATTTCCCCACTGGCCACAAGTATTCGCTCCATCTGCATCCGGGTAAGAGCAGGCGGGTGCTCGGGTGAGGCCTGGGTTTGGGTTGGGTTTGGATTGGGTGGAGCCCGCCCCCCCCCCCCCCCTATCCACCCTCCACTCCCCATCAGACGTTGTCGAATAAATCATCTCACGGCGGATCGTTGCACGATTTTCCTGTATTTCCGCCACGCGTGATTCTTGTTACCTATCACATTCCTGCATGGCATGTTGCACTAAATTTGCCCTGTGTGTTCAGCACAAAGTTGTCTGTCATGTTACGTCCACACCTCCCTTGCTGAGGTTCAAAGCTGAGGTTCAAGAATAGTCCCTGTGCAGGACCTCTGTGCCTGTCCCTCTCCGACAAATTGTGCCGCGGGGCAACTTTTGCTTCTGGGCAATCGTCTCAAGCTGGTTTGGTCCACAAAGTCTGATCCTGAGGCCCATCCCCCCCTCCCCCGACTTTCGTGCAAATCCCTGGCCCTGGTCCAAAGCTGATCTGCCTCACCCCAGATCGGCCTGCTTGCCGTGGGTGGGGCATTTGGATGGCATCGCATGTTTCAGAGGACGCGAATCAAGGCGAAGAGGAGGACCAGATCTCCACCATGCCCAAGTACAGAATAAGGCAAGATACGGCAGGAAACGTCAGGCATCATCCCTCATCTCTGCAGCCGAAGGGAAGGGCAGCCTGCAAGCGTCGTAGGACCTTGATTGCATGATCCTTTCCGATTTCAATTGAGGACGGTCCGGAGGTTGTTGGTGGCCGTATCCGTTTGACCGACGGCGGTTGCTGCTAAACCGACGGGAGGTCGGCGCTTAACCGACGCCGGTTGGCCGATGTTACTCGCCCGCCGTCTGGCGCTCTGCGGAGGTTCGAGTGTACCGGCAGCTTTTTTTTTGTTAAGGACAGCCCTGGGTAAGACCTGCACTATTGGTTTGGTCGCACTACGCTCGTGCCTTGCCCTCGCTGTTCGCTGCTCTCACTCCCCACCCTCCCTCCCTCTAGTCCTCCCGCCATCCCTCCCGATCTCGCTCGCTCGCGGCCACCCACCCACCCTCCCGCCCTCCCTCGTGCCAAGCCCGAGCAGGCCCATGCAGTACGCGCCCGCGACGCGCCCTGCACTCGCCCGATTTTGTCTGTTTGGTCGGGGACTGCGTGAGCCCCCCGTCTGTAGCACTGCGAACGGCGGGGGACGTTCGCGTGGCACGGGCGCCTGAGGTCGTGCCCGTGCGCTTGTTTGCGGGGGGCCTTTGCATGACCTGCGCCCCTGCACGCCGTCGTGCAGTCGGATCCACGCGGTGGCGATGGTGCAGCCGGTCAAGGACCTGTTTCCTGATCAAGAGGCGGCCGCCGAGTCGAGTGACGACGTTCACGACAAGAAGGTCTGTGTAAGTTATAAAAGTGCCGCGACAGCCACGGGGACCGCGGCTCAGCCAACCCAACGAACCCGCCCCCCCCCCAAAAAAAAGAGGCCCCTGGGCCATGCAAGTGCCATTTGGCCGAGACCTTGGCCACCTCTTCCTCCACATGGGGACCCCCAGCAGTGATGCATTCATAGAGAGGAAGTGGGGGCAGGAATGCATTAGAAGGGAAGGGATCCCAGAGGCGGCCCCAGAAGCGGTGGGACAAGTGGTTGGAGGAGGGACCAAAGCGTTTGGGGGCGGTTACTGTCGGTTACGAATACCGTGGAAACTGGCACTTGCCGCCGGGGAGACAGACAGTGGTCGGGCATAGGCTGGGCGCCCTGGAGGAGGGGCTGTAACCTCCCCTCCCCTTCCAACACGCCCAAGTAGATCCTTGGGGCGGTGACCTTGCCGTGGTGTCGGGGGCCGAATGGCTTCTAGCCATCGCGAACAGACGGGAAAAGGGGGTTCTGGAAGCCGGAGGGGACTCCGTCTGCTTAAAGTTGCCTGACAGACGGTGCCCGGGGGGGGGGGGGGGTCGCCTCAAGTTGCCCAACGGAGCGTGCATCCCCTCCTCCTCTCCTCCTCCAACCCCCTCCCCCTCTCCTCTCTGCACCCTGGTGCCCTGGTTCCCCTGCAGCACCCATAGAGCGTCGCCCCGAGTTGAGTTGCCCCTATGGGAGGAGCCTGGGGGAGTAGCCTGGGGTGCTGCGGCGTTTGGCAGGGTGCGTGTGCATTAGTAGATCCCTCCCTCCCTCCCTCGCTCCCCTCATCCTCTTAAAGTGCCTGTCGGCACCCAGGGGGGGCCTGCCTGCCTAAAGTTGCCCGCTCCACGGCAGCTTGGGGGGGGGGGGTGGCAGGCTGCCTAGAGTTGCCCACCATAAGCTGGCGGATCACAAGCTCTGCTGCACAAGAGCCTAAATCCGCTGAGCCCGAACTCAAGAAGCGCTGCTGGTGGGGACTGCAAGAGAACGGAGCTATTGGGCCGTCACCCTGGGAGTTGCCCCCTGAATTCTCGCTCCATCCATCCATCCATCCCCCCTTCCAGTGCATCCCTGACCCCCACAAGGCAGGCCCAGACGGCATGGCTTATGCCACTTTGGTTCCTCCGCCTACACCGTTGCTGTAGTGATGGGGGATTATACAACACACGCACACACACACACACACACACTAACCCCCGGCGGGAACACCCCACCTCAGGTCACAAAGCCCGAGCTGTGGAGTGACGCCCCCCCTACCCCCCCTCCGCCCAAGATAGCGCGGACCAGCCAGGTCTGCGGCTGTTCAGCTGCACGGCATATCAGTCAGGACAGTGTGGGCGGCTACCAGGATTTGGTGCCGGCGCCGGGGGTTGTACCCAATGGCACGCTGATGCCTTGCCAAAATTGTGTCGTGGCACTGAGTGACTTGGGCACTGCCCCCCCCCACCCCCCAGGCCCACACCATGGATGGATGGATGGATGGATGGATGGATGGGACGCTTTCCGGGGGTCACATCCCGAGGATACAGGCTCTTGGCTCTGACCGCTTCCTGTCCCACCTCACCAAGAGGCATACTGCGGGCAGAGACAGTGCTCTGCCCCCTCCCCCCCCCAAGAGCACCCATGTGGGCAGTGACAGCGCACCCCCCCCCCCCCAGTGTGCCGAAGTGGGCATTGTCCGCATACTCAGTCGCAGGAGGGATGAGGGGTGGGTGGGGGGGAGGGGGGGATGGATCTACTAATGTACACACACGCTGCCTGGGTGCCTCTCTTGCTCTGCAGCACCCCAGACTACTCCCTTAGGGGCAACTCAACTAGCGGCAACGCACTATGGGTGCCGCAGGGCGTCAGGGCAACCAGGTGCAGAGAAGAGGGCAGGGGGTGGTGGAGGAGAGGAGGAGGCACGTACAGGCAACCCCTGCGCTCGGAACCCTGGCTGAGCAGTGTCACAGGTCCCAGCGGTCCACAGGCAGACGGGCCGGCATCGTTGGGCAACTTAAGGCGATCAGGGCCCCCCCTGAGCGCCGTCTGCTGGGCAACTTTACGCAGCTAGAGCCCCCCCCTGGCCGCCGGAACCCTCTTTTCCGGTCTGTCCGCGATGGCCAGAGCCATTCGGGCCCCCACACTACGACAAGGTCACCGGCCGCGGGTTTCCCTGGGCGTGGGGGCCGCCCACACCATGTCGTACCTCCCCCCCCCCCCCACACCCGCCACACCCGGCAACCCTGCGTCATCATCACTGCCTCTGTGTAAAAACCGGCAGCTGCACCGGATCCCCCCGCTGGGGGCGGGGGGGGGCTGGGACCTCCCCTGCCTTGAGCGAAGGCACCCCCGGTGGGTGCCATACGCCCACAGTTCTGCGCCTCCGTGTGAACCGATTCCTGAAGCTCGTTGATGGACGGCTTTGGTGCATAAAGTCAGTGTTCCGAAGGCTCCGTCCACGCCATTTTGTCTAATCTGACCTGAAGATGGTCTTTGTGGTGGTATGGTGTACCGGGTGTTCTCGCGGGCTTTACTTTGTGCCCTTGTGCCCCCCCCCCCCCCCCGGCACATGCACGCCCCCGCCCCGTCTCTAGGTGATCACCATCATCTCCAGAGAAGAAGCCGCCAAGAAACTGGGGCTGACAGTCCACAAGTTGCAGTATACCACAGAAAGGTCTGCTTTGACGCGTGTAGATCCGGATGCAGGATTGGGCGATGCAATAGAGGCCACCACATGAAGGGGGGGGGGTCAGGTGCAGGTTGCAGGTTTCTCGGAGCAGGAATCGAGCTCAGTCAGGAACTCAGCCTGTGGCCCCCCAAGTTGTCGTGCCCTGCGGTTGCGGCTTCTGCCGAAAGCAAATGTCTTTGTGTCCACATCAACGCCCTTTCTCCTGCAAACTGCGGTGTGGCGGTGGGGGTTGGTGCCAGAATGGGTGTGCCAGAGGACCCCTGCGCCCCTCTATCTGGCCTGTCCTGACCCTGTCCCCGTGGAGCCCTGCCGTGTCATGCAGCGGGTTTTGTCTTTCGTAGGCGCCTGTTGACGGTGCGCGGTGTTGGGCCTGTTTGGGCGTGACAAGACTGGTCGTACCCCCCGCCCCTTCCCCCAGCGGGTGTTGTTTTGAGAACCATGGGACTTGGCGGTGCCCTTTTTCTGGTGGTCGATGGAGATCAAGTTTTACCTGCGATTGAAGGCTGGGGATGGCGTTTTAGGGATGTTGGCTGCTGTCCGGCCATCCACTTTCACCCCTTCCTTGTCCTTTGGAGTTGGAGACTGGGGGACCACCTGACGACCACTACATTCGTGATGCAATGGTCACCGCTTGTGTCTTCTCAGGGCGCGCGCGAACAACGCCCCTTGTCAGCGCAACACCGGGTGTTGTTTCGGTCAATTCTGGAAGTTTAGCGTTGCTCTCGCAAGGGGTGGGGGGTAGGCCTGATGGCAGTGCTCCAGCGCATGTGCTCAGGGTCCGGGGAGGCTGAAGCAGACCGCTGGACTGCGGGTCGTCGGAATCAATGCGGTGTGCAGGGTCCATCCACGGCCAATGCCGTCACTCTGGATGGCCGTGCCGTATGCCCTGCCCTTCACACACGCGCCATTGCCCGTGCTCCGCAGGCTGTACAGCTGCACGCCCGCTGGCAACGAGACGCTGCTCCCCGCGCTCCAGCGCTCGCTCCGGGTGTACCTGCCCTTCGCAGACATCGCCCTGGCAAAGGGCACGGAGGACACGTACGGCAGCATTTCTGTGGACGCCACCAGCGTGTGCCACCACCGCCCGGACCCATCGCAGGGCCCCACGAGTAAACTGGTGATCACGTGGCCGCACACCGACGATGCCTTGGCCCAAAAAGTGCTGACCATCGTGGACGATATCATTCAGCTGATGTGATTCTCTGGCACGTGCGGCAACCAGTAACCCCCTCCCCCCCCCAGCCCCCCAGCCCCTTGGGCCTCTGCAACGGTTGATTATGCCCCTGGGGGCACGCATTGGAAGAGGAGGGGCCCGAGAGTGGAGCGTCACAGCTCGGAAGGCCGTTGCCAAGGATGTATGAGAACGGCTGACAACAATAGGAGGAGCCCCCACCCCCCCCCTGGACCCCCCCCCCAAGACCAAAGTGACCGTAGTGAGAAAAACAAAATTTACCGCTGGGAAATCCTGCTGGGCCATTTTTCTTTCACACAAATCTTTGGGGCCCAGACCCCCCCCCCTTTTCTCTCTCTTCTAATGCATCCTTGGCTGATGCAGGGGGTTCGCAAAACGATTCGGTTGCTGTCGGTTAAAACCGTTGTCTGCGGGGGGGCGCGTGGGGGGAGCGAGAGAGCGGCTGGGCCCAGGATCTGGCCCAAGGAAGGGGGCGCCGCATTGGAAGGGGGCAGGCAGCTGCAGGTCCGGGCTGCACCGGCATCGCCTTGCATTCACGGGCGCAGTGATGGGGTTGGTGGTGGGTGAGCGGCTGGAGGGAGGTCTTGACAAGGAATCGCTCTGGCCAGTGCACAACTGACTGCGGCCCCCGGGAGGTCTGGCGGCCATTGGAACGTTAACCAACGGGACATTTTCGTCGCCCCCGCGGCCCTGGCCTCGCCGTCCCACGCCTTCCTGCTGCAGGCCCGGCCCCACATCGCCCGGCGCCTCAACATCTCGTGGGCACAAGTGGCCCCGGTCGAGGCCCGGGCCGACGCCGTCGTGGATGTGCTGCTGGAGGGGGCCCGGGGGTGCCCCGCCGCCCCACTGCTGTTCTGTGCCCCCCTCACCCGAGATTCCCAACCCACGTCACCCCGGCAGCGGCATTTGCGACGCACCGGCTGATGCAGCCCGAGGGGCGCGCCCGTATGGGAGACAGATAGACTCCTTTTAACAACTCAGCACCATTTTGGGGGGGTGTGGGGGTGGGGGTGGCATTCCCCCACTCCAAATTGATGGGGCCAAATTTTCTTCCGGGCCTTCGGCCAATCAACAATTTTCGCTGCCGCCTTCGGCGCCCGCTAATTTAGGCCAACAATTTGCTTCGGCGCCCCTAAAAAGTCAGCACCGCTTGGGGATGGGGGGGGGGCTGGAGCCCTGGAGACTGAGCCCGTCGGGAGGAAGGAGACCGAGCCGTGTGCCGTGTGAGTTCTTTCCAAGCGAACACTCTTTGGTCCCGCATTGAACTCGTTTGGTTCAGCGGTCCCTCTTCCGCACGGTGCCGTAGGCGCAATGGCGGGGGACCCTCCGCACTCAAAATGTCACAACATGTCTTGGCTGGCACAACGGGACGTTCCGTCACGGGAGGTTTGATGGGGGGCTGAACACCCGGAAAAGGAGGCCGAAACAGCAGCCCAGAGGCGGTGGATGGACAACCGTTGGCTTAACCGAAGTTGACAGCAAACCGACGGTGTCTACGCGACAAAATCGGTGGGCAAGTGCCAGCCCCGTGCGCTGCTGCAGGGCGGATAGCACGGACACGGGGCAAATATTGATGTGGCGTCTCCCACAGCGACCCAACGGACCCCCCGTGAGCGTGCCTGACCCATCGAATGCCCATGTGGGGCCTTGAGGGACTGCCCTCCGTCGGTGCGGCGACGTCTGAAGTGAGGGTCCCGGTCGTGCTGCGGTTGGGATGCGTTGCCTTTGGAGTGCGTTCCTCGGGCGGGGGCGGCGCTTGGGGAGAGAGCGGCGACGGTTTGGCACACGTGGAGTCGAGACCTGCTGTGCCATGCGGTGCTGCGGACGCCGATGCGGGGGACCGCTTGACGTTGGGGAGGGGAGCCCCCCCCCCCCCCCCGCCCCCTTGTCCCACTGCACCAACCGGCAGTTCTCTACGCCCCTCAACCCCTGCCAACCGCCACGGGGAGTGCGGGCGCCGTGCCCAAAGCAACGGTCCGTGCGACGCACCGTCCACGTCC
Organism: Eutreptiella sp. 'Long Island Sound 2002'; assembly: GCA_964036045.1. NCBI lineage: Eukaryota > Euglenozoa > Euglenophyceae > Eutreptiales > Eutreptiaceae > Eutreptiella > Eutreptiella sp. 'Long Island Sound 2002'. The sequence goes on from OZ038382.1 coordinate 21,341,510, forward strand.
TCCTGTGCTTTGTGCTCGGGGGCATGTTTTGTGACGGGCAGCGTACGCTTTCAGCGCCTTCGGCCGTGTGTTTCGGATCGGCGGCGTGATGGTCCGGTCACGTGCTCCCCCGGCACATTGCGGGGGGGGGGGGGGGGGGGCGAGGGAGTATTGAACGTCGACGCAGCGGCCCATGAAGTGGCTTTTGTTTCTTCAGAGGTCCTCAGGTTGGGGGCACCACTTGGGGGGGGGGGAAGGGGGGGCACACACCCCACCCCTTAAGCGATTGGACCGAAATTTTATCCGGGCCTTCAATCAAAAATTTTCCCTGGAGCCTTCGGCACCTCTGAAATCTCAGCATCCCCCCCCCCCCCCAGACCCGCTCCCCTTAAAAGGAGCCCTGGTTGGGGGCCATGGAGTTCGACGTTTCTGAGGGAGCATTGTGCTGCCGTCACCAACCCCCACAACCCCCAAAGAGGGCTTTGGATGATCGGGGAGGAGGCTCCTTCATCGCCCCCTCCTCGCCGTTGCAGGTCTGCCCACCCCAAGTGCCAACGGCCTTCTACACTTCATAACTCTCTGCAACGACGTGTGCCCCCTGTCTAGAGGGAGGCTTACCCGGTACCCGCTCTGCCCGGGCATGCAGAGGTGGGGGGGTTGGGGGGCCAAATGGGGCATGTGGGGAGTAAAAGGAGGGTTAGCGGGGGGTTGTGTGTGTGTTGGGGGGGGGGCGTTGGGGGGGGGGGTTAAAGGGAGGGTTTTGGGAGGCAAAAGGCGGCGATCCCTTCAGAAGGCCTACACGTGGCAGCGGCACCGTTGGCGCACCTGGAGATGGACTGGGACTCGGGCTACTGGACCTCAGATGAGGCCTGCCATTCCCAACGCGGGACCTGCGCGCAGGGGAGTATTGGATTGGCCGTACACCATCGGAGGAGGGGGTGTTAACCCCCCCCCCCCCGCCCCAGACCAAAGTGGCCATCGTGGAAGAAAACACAATTTACCACTGCGAAAATCTTGTGGGGCCATTTTTGGTACACAAACTCTTGCCCCCCCCCCCCTTCTCTTCTAATACATCCCTGCGCCTGCACCCCGTGTTGTCTACCCTCACGGATGTCCACCCTCCCAGAGCCCCTCCGTCACAGTCTTCTCTTGTTGGACCGCAGTGTCCCCGTGCGCCCCTCTGCCTCGTGAGGTCGACATGGGGACTTGTTCTCGCCAAAACATTTGCTCACGTCCTGACCTCCGCTTTCGGTTGGGTTGATGGGCTCAGGGGATGGGCCTGGGGACCCGAGGGGGTGCTCATGCCGCGGGCACAATTTGGGTAATTATCGTGGAACAGGGGAAATTGTACCTTTTTGTACCCGGGGCTCACTCATGGCCAAGTGGACGCATGCATTTGGGGCCCATTTGGGACCCGGTCATGCATCGTGGGGTCTTCCTTCCTGCTTTCTTCACCCAAAATTGAGGAAAATTGATGGCGGTGTTGATTACCCCAAAGCCAATTGCCGTGACCCTGCGGGGCCTGTGGTGCACAGTAAGCGCTCCCCGTGGCTCCACTCATGACGCGATGGCAGGCGACGCATTGACTGCCCGGCAAACCCCATGGGGCTGCAGGGCACAGCACGTGCAGTTGTACATTGTACACTGTATGTTCCATCCCAGTGCCGTGGTTTCATCAGAGGAGTGAAGCAGTGCCCCGGGTGTCAGGAATGAGCAACGGGGGGTGGCTCCGGATGGCACCTGGGGCGGTTTGCGCGGGACTTCAGCCCCCATTTGTGAGGCCCTCCGAGGGGCGGTGCCCCCCCCCCCCCCCCGCCACACAAACCAACCGACCTTGCGCTTTGCGCATCAGAGGCAAGGATGTTTTAGAACGGCTGACAACCATAGGACGAGCCTCCCCTCCCCCCCAGCCCAAAGTGACCACCGTTGGCAAACACGAAATTTACCATTGAGAAAATCTTGTCGGGCCATTTTTGGTGCACAAATCCCCCCCCCCCCCTCTCTTCCAATGCATCTTTGATCAGAGCGTGGTATGGCCCGCGGTCCGGGGGGCTGCTCGAGCCGGTGTGGATTAGACGTGTAACCCCCATCCCCCCCGGGGCCCAGATTTCATAGTTGGAAAAAATAATATTTACAAATTTACAAAAGGCAAAATAGATCTGGGCCATTCTTGGTACACACAATTCTGAGTTCCGGACCCCCCCCCCCCCCCACCACCACCTCCTCTCTGTTAATGCATCGCTGCGCTGGGGTGTATTGCAAGTGTCGGAGCAGGCATCCGTTGCAATGTCGACGCCGAAATCTACCTCCCACCCTGACCCTGACCTGCCCCTCACCTTTCCCTGCAATCCGAAGCCGACCACTTGTCCATGAAGGCCTTCCCCTTCAGCGTCTATGGCGCCCGGCGACCAAAGCCGCCTGACTTTCCGCGGGAAACTTTGCGAGTTCGAGTCACAATTCCGCGACTTTGGATCGAGCAGTGAATTGTGTGCCTGGACTGTTGGCCCCCGCTCTGGGCGCACCGTGCAGCAGCTCCCTTCCTCTTGCCCTGAAACAAGATTTTTCATTCCAAGCGGCAGTACAAATTGGATGATGCTGTCCGCCGTTTTTGGTTCATGCTTCAATTCCACGGTGATATTGAGGGTTGCCTGCAGTAATTGTGATACCTGTGGACCATGTTTGAAGAGACACAGCAGCATTCCGAGCCACGTGTGCAAGAGCGTTGCTCCTGGAGGCTTCGGGAGGTTTGGGCAAAAGGGGGATTGAGGTAAACACCCCCACCCCACCCCCTGTACTAGCTGCACCTGCTTCGAAGGCTCAGTCTGCAGCATGTGAAGAGGCCTGCCAAAAGCCAAGCGTTTGCCCATGGTTTGTTTGAAAGTGTACGTGGCGCGCGCACGTGAGGTGCGGGCTTTCCCTCTGGCAACATGCTCCAGTCCCCCCCCCACCGCCCCAAGCCGGTGTGCAGCAAGCTGCAGGTGCACCTTCCATTGCTGCCAAGCACAAAGCCTTGAAATAACAGGCACCCTGCCTGAGTGCCCGCTTGTACCCATCACTAACCTGGGGTCTTTCCCTTGGCCATTACCGCTCGGCAGGAAGGTATTGCCTGTGCCCAGGAGCTTGGTCCAGCAGCTTAACCACTGGTCAGCCACTAAGCCACTGCAGAGGGAGGGGCATCGCCCGAAGATCTCGCTGTGGTATTGCCCCCAGGGCAATGCACGGATGAGGTGCATGTCAGCCCCTTCAGCACCCGGTTAGGGTCCTTCTGGTGGACCAGCACATCCGATACGACACCTCGTTGCTCAGCACCAAGGGATACCCACACCTCCGCAACAATGCTCCATCATAGCCCCAGCGAAACAGCACCGGTACCAAATGGGGGTTCTCAAACGTCGTAATCTGCAGCGGAGGTATCGGATCATAGAATCAGATGCCGCGCCGTTTCAGCGGATGTATGGCCCTGTGGACTGCAGTGTTCTTGCCGCCCCCTTGCACAGACCCGCAGTCTGACGCCAGCAACTTCAGGGGCTACGTAGCACCAGCACAAGGGCTGCGCCGTGCACCGGGTCCATTGTGCACCGGATTCACGATGGTGTATTCATGGTGCACACCATGTGCACAATGCTACATTGGTGGTGCACCATTGTGCACCGGGTTCAGAATGGACCATGGACCATTGTGCGCCACCAATCCAGCATTGTGCATCCAGTGCACAATGGGCCTGCTGCCTCGGGCAGGTGATGAAAAGTAGGGGTAGGTCATGGACCCGTCCCACATATCACCTGCTTGAAGCCCTTTGCGGTAGCGGGGCTCGGGCCATTGCTTAGGGACGGGGTGGGGTGGGGTTGTGGGGGGGGGAGGGGTCACTTGGTCCCCTGGCCAACCCCAGCTGACCCACACACCCACATCAAGAAAATTTCCCCCGGGAAACAGAATGCAATTTATCAAAGGGGCTCGCAACTGGAGGCTCATTTCGCAGACATGTTCTTGGTCTCTGACCCACCTACGCAGCCCTTTTTGGGGGCGGGGGTTGTTTGCCACCGAGCAATGGCCTGGCAGGGCCTGTCTGCGCCCCATCTGATTTTTGTTGTGCCGACCGCACTTTCTGTGGTCCAAAATGCAAAGACGGTGGTGAGCTGCTAGTAGTGCGAAGGAGGGGCTGGGACATGCCTGTGAGAGTGGTTCTTGTTCAGGACAACGTATGACGAGACACCACCCACTTCCGGTCGCTTGGGAGTGTGGTCAGGGGCACATCCGAATGATGGCCTTGTTTAAGCACAGGAGCAGGAAGAGATGACTGCTGCACTGCACTGAATGATTGGTTCTTGTTGACGGCCACTGTCAGATTGTGGTTAAGCACAGAATCCCGGTTGGCATTGTGTTGCCTGACTGTGGCCGAGCTTGCACAAGAGTCACACTTTGAACTAGTGGCTGAAAGTGTCAAAGGCGAGCAAAACCAGTGTATCAGAACTGACCATTGAGCCCTCAACACCTTGCCCCGCACAGCCAGACAAAGAATGCAATCAATGAGTGGCTGATCACTCTCTTGGAGCATTCATTGAGTGGTGCTCACCAGGTTTCCCGAAGTCCAAGTCTAGTGTTTTGGTAACAAATGGGACCAATGCACACATCCATGCGCATACCAAGTCTGGCAAACCTGCTGGAATATGATCATATCCCAATCTTTGCCAAATAGGAATCAAGTTGTCATTTGCCATGCAGGGGTTCCCATTTAAGTGACTCTTGCTCTAAAACGTGTACGGTACCCTCGATTTGTTCGAGTTCCGTTTGCTTGGGAGGCTCAAGTGGGTACCAATTTTGGCAGACTGCTTAATAGGGCCAAGGGGGTCCTAAATTTGGGGGGGCACTAAATTTTTTTGGGGGGGGTGTGATACATTTTTTCAGGGAGGTTTAGGTGCCTCCGACGTGGAACCTTCAAATTCGGCCCTTGAATGTGCAGTACAAGCGGTGTCCCATACTTTTGTGGTATCTTGGGGGTGTTTGTGCACAGTGCACAGCACACAGTTTACAGGACAAGTTGGGGAATTTTAGGGCAATGAGCAATATTCTTGCATTTTCCACTCGCCCAGGATTCTGCTCCCCTGTTGACATACTACCGGGGTTTGCTTAACGCTATTTTGTAGATTGATTGAACAGGCACGTTGGTACTCACAGCTTGCCCCAAACACGCCGTCTTTTTGGTGTGGGTGCGCGTGTCCCCAGGACTGCACTGCTGCATGCGTGGGCATGGATTGGATAGGCTGACATTGTTAATCCTTGGGTCTGGGACAAGTAGACTAGCACTGTCTCTCTCTGGCTCTTGCTCTCTATGTACTCTACCGCTGTGTAGGTTTTGATGGACATGGCAGGTTAGTACATGAGGCCTTGGCAGCCTCACGCTGTCCTTCATCAACAATGCCAACGGCCAAGGTGCTGCCGGAAGAAATGCCGCATCTCGATATCTATGAACCCCTTCCAGAGAAGCGCAAGCGCATCAAACGGGAAAAGTATTTGGACGAAGATGTATGCGCCGTTTTGTGGGGCCTGTGCTGCAAATGCAATGAACTCTGTTTCGTTGGTGCAAGCGAGGGGCGGGATGCGCTGTGCACGCACTGTGTGTGCATTCGCAGGCCTGGCACCAGCACCGGCTGTTCTTTAGGAAGTGCCCCGCTGGGTATATGTACTCCCCGCGCCCCCCCCCCCCCCTCGCGCAACCAGTGACCATGTGGTAGGGTACCGTGTAGTGCAACTGGTGCCCAGTGCAATCTGCTGTTGTTGGTCGAGGTCAGGTGTTGGGGGCAGTGTTTGTGGGCAGCGGCAAGCAGGTCACAAACCCTCCACACATGCACGTCTGGGTCTGCATCCTGGTATGGTGTGTGGGCGGGCGGGGGGGGAGATGAGGACCGGGGGGGGGGGGGGGGGGGGGGGGGGCGAGTGGGAACGGGGGGGGGGGTGCAGTCCGGTGGGTGGGAGTGGACCATCTGCACACATAGAAAGGGATGCCATCCTTCATTCTAAGTTGGGCTGACCCTTACAAAAGGGGACCTAATGACTGGCAGATGGGTGTCCCCTACATCGTAAGTGGCACCTGAGGCTCTTCGGGACAAGAGAAGATTTTGACGCGCAAAGTTCGGCGTCCCCCAACCCGGACACATGACTACACTTCTGAGACGATACCTGTGTCGCAACCGCCGCGAAATTTCCCATGCCGATGTTGGCCACCGTCAAATCGGCTCCTCACCCCCGTGGCCAAATGGTAGGGGGTCACAGGTCTGTACAAAGGTTTCTGTGCCTCGTATCGCTTTTCCGGCCCCTTTGGCAAGCTGCATTTTTGAAAACTGTTCTGACGGGGGGGGGGGGGTCGGCTGTGGGACCCAGTCCCCCCCCTCCCTCCTCGCCGCCCCGTTGCCAAGCAATGGCATGGCCTCGTGCCCGGCGGTAAACAGGCTTCAACCATTTCTTGCCGCCTCCTTGCAAAGTGCGTGGCACTCCGACCCGTCATTCTGCAGAACTATACGCGAATCACCAAAGCCCACAACGCCAAGAAGAAGCTGCAAGCGGCGCTAGAGGACGCCGAAAGAAAAATCCACGTCGCCCAGGTACCGTGTGCGTCGTGCCTTTGTGTGCATCAAGTGCGTATCCATGCCCCACGCCCCCGTGCTCTTGTCCAAGCGAGGGAAACTGAACCGGTGGGGGCGCCTTCCGGGGCCTTGCTGGACAGCCCGGACGATTGGTGGGGGCGCCTGACGGCGCCTTGCAGACTACGTGCGTCGTAGCTTCGCCGCCCTGAGGCCTGAAGTACACTTGAGCATGCCAGAGTGAGTCTAGAGGGTGACGACCATCGTCACCAAACATGGAGGCGTTTGTCATTGTGTCTCGGGTCCTGGTCGTATGTGCTGCAAGAAATGGGTGGCGCATCAGCACGACCGTGTCCAAACACGCACACCCGTGCCACCAGCGTTTCTC